>WBMW01002092.1:1030007-1185419 GCA_013396635.1 Penelope pileata | reverse complement strand
AGGGGGCAGGCCTGTCTGTATGCACTTTGAACCTGTTAACGTTTGAGAGACCAAACGAGCCGACTTGGTAGGAGCTCCAACCTGTAACCGAATCTCCTGGCAGCAGATGATCAATATTCAATCTCCCCTTTTTGTGACCTGCACTCTATGACCATAAATGTGATGGTCACCAGTAGGCTGGCTCTGGTCTGCAGTGCTGTTTCACACTCGAGGGCTTTTCTTTACATTACCATGCCCAGTGCAGAAACTGTTTTTTTTCACATCACTAATAACCTAGGTTTTTCATATGGTCTTGCTCAGTTCTGCAGACTCTGATAACATGGCTAGGCTGGCTTTTGAGAGATACTGATGTACATCAGAACCATGATCTCTCTGTTCAGTGCTCCTCAAGGTTCCTCTGGACTGGTTAGCAGATAGCTTTTTATGTTGGTAATACAATTTTTTTAATAGGAAATATATGTAAAGTGTAAGGCCGTGGCTATAAGAGAGAGAATTGAGCACCTGTTGCAATGTGCTGATTTCTCTTGAGCTCTTCTGCTTTCAAGAAAAATAGTTATGCTTCCATGCACCGGTGCTCAAATGAGAGAATCTTCCAAGAACTGTAAATGCTGTGGGGTGATAATTAGAATAGACTTGAGCAGAACGTGATTTTTTTTTTTTTCCCAGGGAAAAGTGAACATCATTTCATTTGATTTGAACACTCCCCTTGATTTGAAATTGTCTTCCCTGAAGACAAGGCTTTGACCTACAGATTCTTTATCTTCTCCTTATTAAGAACAATATGAATATTAAAGGAGGCTGTACGTTTCTGTCTCTAACGTGCTTGAAAATGAATCTCATCTCATATAAGAAGAGATTGCAGTGCAGCTAGAATGCCGACAGTCCACAGCTGGCAGCGATCGGATCAAGTTTCTGTCCCTTTTTTCTTTTCTGAATTTGTTTTTCTTCTTCCCCAATGTGATTTGTTGACGGTGGCTAAATCACAGTCAGCCTTACCCCAGTGGGTGTTAATCCACTGCTCTAAGGTGATGGCTCTTTTGAGGAATATCTGCCTGGCTTAAGATAAAATTTCTTTGCTTATCATACATGCAGGTCTCAAGAAAGGCAAATAAGTATTTATTTATTAAAACAACTCCTATTTCTACTGAGCTGGTATTTTTTTGTTGATAAGAAATATGCCTCTTTTGGGAGGTTAAAAAAAAAAAAAAGGAGAAAGTGATAAAACAGCAGAGATGGAGAGTGCAGCAGCTTTAGGGTATGATTTTTGGAGGTTATCAGGGGTTAGAACAGTTCTGTAATGTTTGGTTAGAAAGCATTTGAAGTGCTTTCAATAGCTATGGAAATAGTAAGCTGTTCCCCTGATAACAAGCAAAAAGTGCAGTCAGTGATTTAATGAGTGTTCCCGCAGCCTGTGTATCTGTATCACCTGTTTTCAATTAGGTCATACTGTGTGTAGTTAACCTCTTATTGTGGAAGGAAAACTACAAATACTTGAACAGCTTTCATGTGCTGCATTGTGTGCTATACTAGTACGATCTGTAGCGTTTCCTAGCATATGACACATGGATATTAATGGTAGCAATTTCAGCCCTAGGAGAAAGTGCTTAAACATCAGTAATGTTTCAAGCATCTCCTTTGGTCTTGCAGGCTGCTGGAATCTCCACCTTTGGAGCCCTGGTGAATCGGTGGTCTTTGGGCACACGTTGGGAGCTGTGTGTGGTGGCTGTGCCCCTGCCCTTGGGTGGCTCCATGATGCAGCCTGCCTTCCTGGTACGCGAGTCCTGACTATCCTGGCTGCAAACTTGTGGTGGTGTTTCTCTGGGGTTTTTTGTTTGTTTTTAAATAGAACATTGACCGTAGTTCAGTTCTTTTAAATTGAAGAGATTTTTGGCAGCTGATTCAATAGAGGGAGCTCCGCTACCTTACTGTTCGAAGAAATATCTTTGTGCTTTTCCTCAGACCTCTGGCTTCAGATTGAAAGATGCACTGGAAAAAAAAATCCTTCTTTCTTAACAGTACTTTGTGGCAACAGGCTTTGTTTTTTGAAAGCAACTTACTTTCCTTACAGGCTTCCTGTTGCCTGAAGAAGAAGGAAGGACAGGTCTGAGTCACATAAGTGGGCATATCCGAAGAGGTGACTCAGTTACTGAGCGTTCCTTTTTGCAGGAGGGCACTGCAGGTTTTTTAAGTGGATGCATTACAGAATCCGGTTTTCAGTTGAAGTCTGCTTGTCTGAAGGGGGCTTCATGGAGAAATTCAAAATGAATATAGAATAAAAAGGTGCTCTCAAGGGATGAGCTGGCACAAGAGTGGTATTGGTTGAAACAAGGTACAAACAGGGTAACAGAGTGATTGCACTTGATAGACTGTTGTGGCAAGAGACAGCACGAACGCTAACAGCAACACTGACAAAGTCAGACCTTTACTTAACAAAAATAAGTTATTGTAGGATCATAAGGAAAAGCTGGAATATGTGTACCGTTCTGTAAACAGTCTGGATTCTGGGTTGTAGCAAAAGAAAGCCAGCTTAGCTATGTGCTCATATGCTTTTAACGCATTCCATGCCTCTAATACGCAAACAGGTAAATGCGGAAAGCTGGTAACTGTTCTGTAGACTTTGGCCTTTGAATTTCTCTCAGATCTGGTACATTTTTAGATATTATTTCTCTTCAGACTATCTTAAGACTGGCTATGATGAAGCCTTATTAAGGACCTTTAATAAAAATCCTTTAATTCAAGTCAGCTTTAAGTAAACTTGTAATGAGCTCAGCATTATTCTTGTCCTGTTCAAATGTCCTTTGCCATTTGACTTACTGCAGAAGTAACCTTTTTTTGTCCCCCAATTTTTTCTATTTAGAGAAAATAACCCTAAATATTGGATTATGAAATAGATGTAGACTGTAAACAGCTAGAGTTAAACATGAGGATGTGTATAAACCATCCTTTGTTTGTTTGTTTTTAAGAAGTGAAACAACTTGTTTTTCAGGAGCTCACTGTTGAGTTGAGTGCACTTACTGTGCTGGCCAGGAAGAGTTGCTAAGGTTTGTTTATTAGAAGGACAAGAGAGGGCTGATGCAGGTTGTCTGTTGAGTGGAGTGATGATCTTTCACATAAGGCTCTGTAACTGGCTATCTTGCAGAGAATATCCAGTTTAAATTGGAATTAAAACAATGCATAGTTAAATGTAAATGCAAGGTTTTAATATTATTTGTGGGAAATGAGGTTCTTTAATTGGAGTTTCTGAAATGTTTAGCTGCCGATTATGTAGAGTACTAGCCTAGGGTATTACTCCATTTTAGAATGCAATTTTGTGTCATGAAATCTAGAAAGCAGCATGTGTTTAGCCAAGTGAATTCTATTAATCATTCAGATAAAATCGCGTTTGTTGCCTTATTCTGGTGGTTTTAGATACAAATGTAACCTTTACAACTTTTGTACAGGTGTGTAATTTCAGAAGAGAAAAGCTCTGAATTGATTCATTCATTCTTAATACTGTACATAAAGTGGTATAACAAGTGCTTGCATATAGACAAGATGATAGGATAAGTATTACATATTAAAATTAACTCATGAATATTGGCACAGCATAAGAGATTTGCTTTCGCAAACTAGGGAAGATTTAAGTTTCTGACAGTGACATGATTTACTTGATGTAAATCGAGAAGGTATTTAACCCTTGCTCTTGGTAGCTTGAAGAGGGGGCAAAAGGATAATTTTTGCACCTTTAATTCATGACTGGAATTTGTTAATTTTTTTTTAACAATATTCCACATTTCTCAAGCAACTTTACTGCAAATCTTGAACCCTGTCTATGCATAACATCTAGACACATAATGGCTGAACGTGAGCCAGCAGTGTGCCCAGGTGGCCAACAGCATCCTGGCTTGTGTCAGAAATAGTGTGGCCAGCAGGACCAGGGAGGTGATTGGTCCTCCGTACTTAGCCCTTGTGAGGCTGCATCTCAAGTACTGTGTTCAGTTTTGGGCCCCTCGCTACAAGAAGGTCATCAAGGCCCTGGAGCATGTCCAGAGAAGGGCAACAAAGCTGGAGAGGGCTCTGGAGCACAAGTCTTATGAGGAACAGCTGAGGGAACTGAGATTGTTTATCCGGAGAAGAGGAGGCTCAGGAGAGACGTTACCACTCTCTACAGCTACCTGAAAGGAGGCTGGGGGAGGTGAGGGTAGGCCTCTTTTCCTAGGTAACAGTGATAGGACGAGAGGGAATGGCCTCAAGTTGCACTAGGGGAGGTTCAGGTTTGTTATTAGGAAAAATTTCATCTCAGAAAGAGTGATCAGGCACTAGAACAGGCTGCCCAGGAAGGTGGTGGAGTCACCATCCCTGGGGGCCTTCAAGAAAAGGATAGGTGTAGCACTGAAGGACATGGCTTACTGGGTAAGGTGGTAATGAGCTGACGGTTGGACTACATGATCTTAGTGGTCTTTTTCAACCTTAATGATTCTATAAGCCATGTGGAAGTCAGTATTATGAATGTCCCCCCAATTTCCTTGTTTATATTAGTAAATTACTTTTCTTTCTATTGCACACGCAAGAATCTTTCCTAATATAAAGCTTATTGTGAAGATAGATCTGCAAATTTAAATAGCCACCATTAACATAAGCAAATAATGACAACGACCTCACATTGCATGAAGTTGAATTTTTCATCTTAAGATCGTCAAAATCTTAAGTGATGTTGGTTTTAAGTATTTAACAAAACAACAGAAAATGTTGTGCTCTAGCCTTCTGTAACAGGGCTTTGACTTCTGGGGGGGCGACTGTTCCATGGTTCAGTTTGACTTACTCATCACACTGCTTTTGAATGATGCAACGCGTTCTGCCTTAGCTTTGAAGTTTAAGTCCTTAAATATAACCTTTACCCCCAAGGTTTAACCCTGGTTTATGTGTGGTGCCCCGCAGCAGCAAATTCCAAAGTGTCTATGTGCACGTCTGATGTCAGTGCGTCTTCTGAAAGTTCACCTGAAGGTTTGATAAGGGTCAAGGTCTGGTATTTCACCCAAACTCACTTGTGTCTGCAGGTCATTACTTGTCGTTCCTTATCACTTTCCCAAGAACCCTGCAGTGTAAAATTGGAGACATCTGTCCAGCTTCTAGGGGGGACGAGGTCTGAAACTTTGGAGATTGTGGGGAAAATAAGTGTCGTGTCATGTGGATGATAACCATGCGTCCGGTAGAAGATGCAGGTGAACCCTTTTTCAGTTGAGATTCACAGAATCTATTTGCATACGTATCAAAATGCTGATATATCCAATGGCTGTAGGAGATGCATCACCACTGTATGAGAGTGAATGAGAGAGCAGTGGGGAATGAGGTCTTGTTGTAGGATTTGGAGTGGGAATGGAGGTTGGTTTGGGGCATTCTGGCTGTCACCTCCGCGCTGTCAGTGCTTTGGAACACCTCTGCACCCATCAGCCTGCTTAGAGGTATGCCTGGACAGCATGCAGGTGAAGAGCTATAGGGCATAAACCTGCTCTAACACTGGTCACCTCCAGTGTCGATGGTGGCAGGTGAAGGATCTGTATCCCTCCCAAGCTTGAGAAATTCCCTGCTTTTGCTAGGGGCATAATTACCCTCTGAACTGCTGCGGAGAGCTGTCTGCTTGCTTTAGGGGTGTCACTTTGTTCTCTGGCTCTGAATGGTGTGCAGAGCACTCTGTGGGTCACTTTTTTATCGTTATTTCCATCTGTGAGTACAGCAGCGATAAAGAAAAATGGGCTTCAGCGTGCTCAGTATGCTCACGATCTCTGGCTCTCTTTCCATTACATCAGATGCGAAGGGCACAGAGGAATGAATAAAGCAGTGTGTTTCCTCAATGAATACTGAATGGGTGAGTGTGAGCTGACAGAAGCTTTATCCAGAAAGAAGTGGGGTGTCGTAAGGGCTGACATCCGCACACATAGTAGGAGAGACAGGTGAATCACTCGTAGCTGGAATTCACTGTCCAGCTTCATTAGATCTTCAGTTTTGAAGACTGAAGTTGGTATTTCACCCTAAAAGCTTACTAATTTTTATGGGCAGAGTTAGTGTTTCGACTGTTTTTTGAAACAAATTTTTGTCATGGATTTGTTCTGAGGGCCAGACATTAACTTCAGATTTGGAAAGTGCTTTGCATAAGCACTTACAAAAACCTCACCTTAGTATAGCAGGATGCCTCGCCTTAGGTGTGAATTCAAATTCTCAAAAGCCTTACAAGTCGCTTGTGTTTTTTTGCTTTAGGACTGGTTTCTAGTCGTCCTTCAAGATGTTGTCATCTGTAAACAGCAGTGACAGTTCTAGGAGTCTTTTTGTGCGAGTGTGAAAGAGCAGAACATGAGCATGCTGGGGACCATGGCTCCTTGTGAGGAGGCTTTCTTCGTGCAGAAGAATAAATATTTGTTACTTTTTTCTGTGTACTTTACAGCACAGCCTTTTTTCATAACTGCACGAGGAGATTAGTGGCTTATAGTCTGGATGTTCTGTGACCAAGCATAGTAAACTCTACATAAATCTTGAAGCGCAGATTTTAACAGAACCTTAAAAGGGAGTATCTCAGTGAAAATCCTTTTCTTTTTTTTTTCCCTGCTAAAATTTTTAGTTAAGTCTGGGAATTTTCTTTTTTCATTCTTTCTTTAAAGATGGACCATCACTGTAGGTATAGGAGGGCCGGGAAGGAAAGGTACTGGAAAAACAAATGTTTTATCCATGCTTGAGTTAGTTACAGACATGTTAAGACCTAAATTTTCCATCTGTTAATAAAAACGCTTAAGCAATTTCCCAGTTCCTTCCACAGTGATAACTTACAAACAAACGAAAAAAACCATGCAAAACCAAAAAAATGCCAGCAAACAAAAAGTAACTTGAATTCCATGAGCTCACGGAGGACTGAGGACTGGTTGATTGTTATTTTTTTAATACTTTGTTTTTAACATATCATTTAAGGAAGGAGGAAGGTGGTCAGTGATCCCTTGAGTAAGTTAGAGTTGCATAGTTTCTTTGTGCCTATGGCAGACTTTTCAGACAGTGATGTTTGTAGGCAGAAGGATGCTGCTTTGAACTGGAGCTGATAGTGACTTGGTAGAGGTAACTGTGCAAGTTGATTGGTTTTGTTTTCTGTTCCCTTGTCAGCATTCTCAGGCTGCTAAGTGCCACAGCATGCATTTCATTTGGGAGGATTTGAGTGGTCTAACAAAAGCTTTAGAGGTTATAATAATTAAGGAAAACTCAAATATTTAGAACTGCAAGAACAATTCTTTCAATCTTTGAGACGTACTAATGCAAAAAAGAAGACGTATTGCTTGTTTTGTTTTGTTTTTTAAACTTAAAAGTTCAGTTTTCTCTCACCACTCTGTAAGCAAATGCTCCTGGCTGGAGCATGTGTGAGCTAGGTGAAAGCAGAGCTTGCTGCTAGGAGCTGCTGGCCTGACTGAAGATGCCAGTTAGCATCTTCACAGGGAGCAGCATGCACAGGTAGAGATAGCTCACTTCAGCGTGACAAATCCGGTGTACCCATTGGGCCTGCAGGAAGAGCCAAGGAGTCTGCTATGGAGATCAAGAGAGATGAAACTTCTTCTGACAAGACCTATGAAAGAATGCTGCCTGGACAGAAGGTAGCAAGACCAAAAGGACAGCTGTCTTGGTGACCAAAAGGAGACGTACCTCATGTGTTCTTGTGATAGACTTGTGCATCTGAGTTCCTGGAGAGCGGTCAGCTGAACCTGAGGGAGACCCTTCTTTGGCTCTGGCCTATCAAATCACTCCCACTGTGAAGATGGTGGAAAGTAGGCTGAGCGGTGGCTGTGGGATACTTGGAGTCCCAGCAGCACAGAGGGAGTGGATACAGTCTGCTGGTGGTACATTGCCACAGGGCCACAATGAGAGAAACTGAAGGTAAGTCTTCTGCAGAGAAGCAGTACTTGGCTTTTGGCTTACAAGGGAAACAAGTTGTGGAGGGAGAGCAGCCAGCTTTCTGTGAGATCTTTCTGGAAAATTTTGAGATTAAGGAGGATCTTCCCAATGACTGTTTTGAGGGAGAGGAGCAGAAGCAGGTAGCAGAGACACTGGAAAGCCATCTGTATCACTACATGCTCTCTTCAGTTTGGCGGTTTCTTTGCCTCCTCCCTTTCGTTCTACCTGCCATAGATAGCAGGCCATCATCCTTTGTCAAGGCTGCGTGCTGCTGCACCACCGCACTCAGCTCCGTGTTCCTTCTCCTGTCAGTCATACAGCCCAGTACTATTTCCAGCCTCACCAAGATGTCCATGTCCCCATGGTGACTTCTCATGGCTGAAGTGTTCCTACGAGGCACTTATGTGAGCTGTGCTTGTAGGCAGATAGCTTTCAGGACCAACGGTCCTTCTTAAGGAACCTTCCCTCTTGTGCTCCTGGATCACCACAGATGATCTAAATGCTGCTTGTGTTAAGAGTCTTTTTAGGAGGTGGGGAAAGCATTAGTGTTTTCTTCCAGTCTTTGCAAGTGGCTTGGTGTGTGAAGTAAAATGTCAGGGAAGGATGTCATATGCTAAGCATAGCCATTGTTTGACCTACAGGTCTAGCTCTGTCCTTAGTGAACTTTTGGATTTTCTGTAGAGTAAGACACCTTATGCTGCAGTTATTTAAGATGTTTCTCAGATGAGGAGCTCTTGAGCAAATAAGCTTTTAATATTACAATGCATTCTTGCCAATTCCAAAGAAATATTAGTTATTTAATATGAGGAATGTAATAAATATAGCTATATGAAATTGCAGTGGTCAACTGTTTTTCTAGTCTGAACCTTCCCATGTAGCTGAACTTGGGACCATCATACTGTTTGCTTGTCTGTTGTTTTAGCTGCCATTCTACACCTATAACCAAAATTGTGCTAAGTCACAAAACCCAGAAATTAAACTGACACAACCGTCTTGAGCACATATTTGAACATCCAGATTTGAAATTATTAGAGTATTAAAGCATTTTCTCAAAGACTGAATTTTTAAACTAGAGGCAACATAATCCTTGCAGAGGGGACCCACAAAGCCACAGCAAGCAGAACTGGTGGCTTGAAAGATGTTGTGTGTGAGCTGTAGCTTGTTTCTGTTCCTTGCAGGGACGTCTGGCTAGCATGACTCACAGAAGGAGCAATTTTGGCACAAGGTTCTCCTTTTGCTCTGGTCAGTCTTCCAAACTATGATGCAAGTGGCAGTTCACCTCTTTTGCTGGCTTTTTAAGCTTCTGTGTTTAAATTGCACGCACATGGTTTTTCCATATGTAAGATATATTCTATGAGAGAGGATTTTTTTGTGCCTGTCAGCAGGGAATATGCAGCTTACTAAGCTTTCTTAAGTATAATTTTAAATGGAGAGAATGCTTCTGTATAAACTGAGATCATCTCATCACAGTTTTTTTATGACTGTTAATTAAAATGTGAGGAAATCCTTTAGAACAGATTTGCAGTTTTGAGACTTTTATGAGACTTAACGTGGGAGATCCATTTTATAGTTATGCCTTCTTATTAGTTTTGAGATTAGGATATGTTTAAATGCACAGCTATCAAATCCTGTGATGATAACTTGTTTGTTCTGCAGTGTGGATTAATTCAGTTATGGTCCCATTTGTGTGTTGTTTGTGCCCCACTTTTCAAAGAGATATGGTAATTATCTATTGTAATTGCCATTTAAACTAAACTCTGAATAAATTCAGTGTTTTTTTTCAATATTAACTTTCAGTGAAGAATATTTTGTTAGATTATTGTGAATAATGACCATCTAAGCTGTTCCAACTCTTTCAGAAAATGCATTTTCAGCAGACTGGAAGACTGCAAAACTGAAGTGAAGGAAGGATTGCCTTGTCTGGCTTCAAGATACTTATATTGAAATACTATTAAATGATTTTAATGGAAAAATGTAAAATCTTGGCTCATAGTGTATAAACTTGTGATAGGAAGCAAGGTAGGTTATTGTGGGAAAAATAAGGGAACTTATTAAGTGCCAGTTAAGTGCTGTGTTCTCTTTGCAGCAGACATGCATGTCAGTGTAAGATTGATTTGGCCGAGGGTCTGAAGCCAGAAGGCACCGTGCCTAGCTCTGGCATGGTGCTTTCTGCTTGAACTTGTGCTCAGGCTGAAGGAAGAATGAGAGGAAAGATCTGAACTGGGTTAAATGAAAGCTTTTTTTTGCCTTGCTCTAACCATGCCTCTAATATCACGACAACAGGAATCTTTTAATCATAGGCTTATCTGTCATCTCAGATGCCTCAAAGTCATTTAATTGCAGAATTTTCCAGTCTAGGAATAATTAAGACATAGAGAAAAGTGATTAGTTGTAAATTGCAAAGGAAGTCGGAGTCTATCAGAAGTGAACGTGGTGAGGATTCCAAGTCCCCTTGCTTTGATTTGTTTGTGTGCATGACCGTGTGGAGAGCCTTGTGCTCTAGGCCAGCAGGAGGCTGTGAAAAGGAAAGAAGGATGCGCTTGTTTCTTCCCTGTGGGATGTTAAACACAAGCTTTGTGTTTTGTGAAGACATGGAGAAGGACGCCATCAGATAAAGGGTCACATTGATCAAGAATATAATGAGCTAGCCTAAGCACTAGTGTGGATGCACTTACCCTAGCAAACTTTACTGTTGAAAGCAAAGCTGGGGAGAAGAGGGAAGGGGAATGTTTGATATACTGGCAGTAACGCAGATCGTGATAGGAGCTGTGTTTACATTAGCAGGCTATTCTGATACAGCTAATTAATCAGATTTTGTCTGCCCAACTATGCCTCAGAGAGTCCTTTTGCAGGTGTTGATGGAGAAAACAGGATGGGTGGAGTCTCACTGCTGTTAATTCAGTCCCTTCCAACCTTTGTGGTTCTGTGAAATGTGTCAAAGGGATTGTAGCTTTGGTTTATCCATATGCAGATGAGAAAAAAATTGAGAACAGATGAAGTGAGGAGCAAAAGGAGAATAAATGGGGGAAAAAAAAATAAGGGCTGAAGTGTTTTTCTGCCTTTCTCCTCGGAGAAAGGCATTGAAAGGTCAGGGTGAAGTGGACGTCTGTGCCTTCAGAGCCTTGTGGAAGCAGCATTCCTGTTCCCTCTTGCGTCCTGTCTGAGCTCCAGGTGCTCCCTCCATGCTGGTGCTAGAAGCAGCAGAGGATTCAGAAATGTGTGCCACGTTGCTGCAACATGAATTGAGATTTGTGGGGCAATGACTCATGGGTGCTCCTGACTCAGAGATTACCTCTCAGAAAAATGTTGTGAGGTAGTTCCTTTTGTTTCGGTTCTTGCACTGGGGAGAAGTTTACTTGCAGTTTCACTTTTGACTGTTACAATAAGATGACGGTCTTCCTGATGTGACTTTCACATTCCCTGTAGCACCTTGCCTGCAAAATGATTTCAGTCTGTAACCATCCATACAGATTTTTGACTTCTGAATTCCAGTTCTGGGCTCTCCCATTCAAGAAAGACAGGGAACTACTGGAGAGAGTGCAGCGGAGGGTGACAAAGACGATTGAGGCCTGGAGCATCTCCCTTATGAGGAAAGGCTGAGAGACCTGGGACTGTGCAGCCTGAAGAAGACTGAGATGGGATCTGATCAATGTTTATAAATATCTAAAGGGGAAGTGTCAAGTGGATGGGGCCAAGCTCTTTTAGGTGGTGTGCAGCAACAGAACGAGGAACAACGGGCGCAGACTAGAACATAGAAAGTGCCATATGAACATGAAAAATAACTTCTTTACTGTGAGGGTGACAGAGCACTGGAACAGGATTCCCAGTGATGTTATGGAGTCTCCTTTTCTGGAGATATTCAAGACTTGCCTGGACGCTTTCCTGTGTAACCTACTGTAGGGAACCTGCTTTAGTAGGGGGGTTGGACTTCTGGTGATCTCTAGAGGTCCCTTCCAACCTCTACAATTCTGTGGATTCAGGTTGTAGCTTAGGCAAGAGGCTGTTGATGTAAGCTAGTGATATTGCTTGTTTTTGTTTCCTCTATAGAAAACCCCTACTTATTTAGGGAGGTGTGGGTGGGGAGGGGGATGTCTAGCAAATTTGGTGGAAGGGAGTAGGTGATAGTTGAGCTTCTTCCCCACTACCCACCACTCCTTTGAATCTCTATTTAAGAGAAGTAGTGTGGTGCTTTCTAAACTATTGCACTAAGGCTTGTTCTTCTGTTTGCCTGGCATTAAATCTAGGTAATTACAGGATACAGCTACTTTATTCCTGATGGCTTTAACAGGTTAGGGACCATGTTGCTTGCTTTTTCGCACTTGTTGAAAAGTAATTCAGAAATGCAGGTTCTCTACTTCAAGCAACACCATAGCAACAGTTTGAATGTGAATTCTACAGGTAGATGAAGAAAACGTTAAACAATCCTTTGAATTAGAAAATTTGGCTTTAAAAATGGTTTTCTGACTTTATAAATACTTTAATTTTTTAAAATGCTCTCTTGCATGTTTCCATTTTCTTTGATGCATTTCGAATATTTTCTCAAGTACAGAAATATCTGAGTATATTGATGCCAGAGCAATCTGAGCAGGAATTTGGTAACCAAGCATCTAGTGTAAAAGTAGAGCTGTTCCCAGAGCACTCCTAATACTCCCATAAGTAATGCCTGATAACCTTGTGTCTCATTTGTCTTCAGTAATGTACCCTATAATATACCAAAAGCACTGCAGTAGTCAAACTAATATGTTTTTTTGGTGCTGATTTTAGTTCAGTCTTCATTCTTAGAGGGAAAGCAGGCAGTGAAACAGGTGAAATGTTAGATAATATATCCACGTTTCACATACAGGCTTTCTCTCAGTGCAATCAGATGCAGATTGAAAGTGTGAATCTATTGTATAGCTTATGCTTATCAGAAGTCAGGAAAATGAAACTGCATTTACCATTTGCTAATCAATTACCCAGCCCTGGGCCTTGTTAGCAAAAGTTGGGAGCTGTAATAGTTTTCAGGAAGTGCCTACACGTGATTTCCATGTATTTGTACATACTGTGCTTTATGCAGATGTCTCAGAGCAAAGATGATGGCTCATTGGCTACACACTTGTTAATTTTTGCCTGTAGGCATAGATTACTTCTAGTGTGTTTTCTTTCTTTCTTTCTTTTTTTTCTTTTTTTCCCTCTTTAACATGAAGAGGAAAACCTTAAGAAAGTTTGCGTTGCTGAATCCCTACTTGATTAGTGTGTCTGTGAGTGGTCAAAATTTCCTGGTAGGGGAGAGAGCAACAAAGGATAACATTTTTCCTTTTTGTTACTTCTGTTTTCCTCTGACTTTCTCACCAAGGAGCTGAAATTCTTTGCATGCTGAAGTTACTTGTTGCTGGTGACAGGCTATGAATGCACTGTGTCAGAAAACTATCAATCTTCCTGTCCTACTGGCCCATTTAAGACAGTATTCACTGTCTGTACACAACTTCTCATGTTCCTATTCTTGAAGTGTCTTCTTATCAAATACTCCTTTATTTTTGTTCAAGTGTTGTAGTATAGTTGTTTGCTTTATTGGCTGTCATTTCTGACTGTATTTCTGCAGGGCATTTTTCAGTTGCTTTTTTGGGTAGATTGCAGCATGTTCTGTCTGTTACATACTTCCGCATCACTTCTTTCTTTCATTGAGTTATTTTTTAAAAAGTTCTTAGACGCAGAATATTCATTGGTTCTGTAAAGCTCCTAATATCTGAAACTGCAGCCATCGGAAATTATTGGATTAGGTTGCTCTGTTAGCCATGAGTGCAGGTGTAATTTACCAGTGAGATATTTAATTGCTTTTATTTCTCAGCTATTTTGCTGAGGGCAAAATTAAATTAATTTCTGGTGCAATTGGTGGTCTTACACCTTTTTTAAAAAAACGTTTATTGATTTATTTCTCCGTGAGCATTTTAAGCTGTACTGAAACTTTATCTGAGTTTCTACTTGTTTTTCATTTCCTTCTAATCAAGAAAAAGAAATACTGCTTTAAGTTAATTCATAGTTATTTACACAACTATTTGTTATTTCTTGTTCAAGGCTAGCTTTTATAGTCTAGTTAGTTCCTGGATCACAGTGCGTTTTAGCCTCCTGTTTTTCAAAGAGCCTTTCATCGGCGCTTGTCAGGCTCTCGTTAATTGCTTTTTCTGTCTGTATCTGATCTTTTCTTTTAACTGACTAAATTAAAGTTTTCTGACTGCTCTATTTTTAAACTGACAGAACTTTTATTTCAGTCTCTGTGGCGGTGATCGGTCATTCTGAGCTTGCAAAATGTTGTTTATAGCTGTCGATTCCCAGGTCCTCACTGGGAAGCTCCACTGCCTGCTGCCTGTTGCAACAGCAGGGAAAAATGAAAGTGTTTTCTAGGTACGCTCGATATCTTTGTCTAACCAGAAATCTTTATTTAACTGGAAGCAATACTAAGAATAGCAACCTGACTAGCTTGATTCTCCTTCAAGTTTCGTTATCCATTTTTAGCCAGGCTATTTTCTCAGTCCTACAGGATCACAGCTGTCTGCACACAGAAGTTGCCCTGACTTTGTGCACAAATTGCAGCAGGGAATCCAGATCATGCAGTTGATCTAAGAAACTCTCTGCTGAGCAGGGGAATACAGGGTGCGGTGAATTTCTTCTGGCAGTGGCTTTCTGGGGTGCTAAGCGCTGCCTGGGGTTGAGCAAGGACCCTTGAATGAGCTCAGCACTTTGATGCAGTAACAGTAGCTGCCTTCCTTTATGTGGTGCTGTGCCCGGGGCTGATTTATGAGGTGCTGCACAGCTGCAGAGCTAATGAGGCAGATTTCCTCCTGGTTCCGATGCTGCCCTGTTGAACACCAGCTCAGAAGTGCCTGCGCTGTGGAGAAGTGGTTGGAGACTTCTCAGGCTCTTTCTCAAAGTCTTGTGTGAACAGAAATACACCAGAGTCAACTGTGACAATATGTAGGGATGAGAGGAGGCTTTTGGTTTTTGAGGTTAGACACTTCTTTCTCCTCTTCCTCCCTCTCTGATTGGGTTGCCCTACCTGCAGATGGTGATGCTATAGCTCATGGGTGTCCAACCTTTTGGCTTGCCTGCACGAAATTGAGTGAAGAGGAATTGTCTTGGATTACATATAAAATATATAACATAGTTAATGTATATAACAAAACTTTTTGTTTTGTGTTAAAACATAAAAAGAGCAAGAAATCATAAAGCTAGTAGGATATTTGACCTTGTTTTTGTGAAATGAATGTGTCAGTCTGGTTTGATGGATGTGATTGCAATTCTTAGTGAGTTTTCAGGGTGTTGGTTAGAGATTTTTGATGAAATTTTACTCTTCCTGTGCTTCATCCTTGAAAACAATTGTTCACAAATGTACATATTGCCAAAAATTAATGACATAAATAAGGTGTGATTGTGAAGTGAGGGATATTTTTCTCTGGTAAGACGGGTCTCATAAAAGTCTAGTAGGGAGACATGATCACATTCGTCTTTGAGTTGAATGTCTGATTGCAACTCTGTACATTCTGTTTGAAAATTTGCAGGTAATGTATTTATGTTGACTGAAAATGGAGTCATAAATATATCAAGAAATTGATGACTCTTTCAACAATCTTGAAACCTATTCTTAAATTCCCTTATCAAAATGGAAAGCAAGGCTGCATTTTTTTCACTGTTCACAGGACTGTGTTTAGCCAATGTATCAAAATGCATAAAGTTATTTGCTATGACTTGAGTTAGCACTGTGCTGCATCCTCTCTGTGTCCCGTGTTCAGCTCAGACAATGCTCATTGCACACCAGTGTTTGGTTGTTGCTGAGTGATGGATGCATGCCCCAGGGCTGGGCTGCATGGTGGAGTAGAGCCACTGCCATGACGGCATGGTGGCAGGGTGTGGGCCACATCACAGGCTGTGCTGAGCCACAGTTTGGATGTGTCTGCTGTAGCTGAAGCAGTGCTGCTGTAGGGTGGACTGGTGGAATAGAGAATGTCTGGCCTGACAGAAAATGTGGTGGAAGCTGTTCTTGCCATCTGGAATGGTGGCACTGAACTGGGTATAGTTTGAGGTACCCAGGATATCTCTGTTGAGGGGGAGAAAGTGAAGGACTCTGTCACTGGAGGAAGGGAGAAACAGGGTGGAGATGGAAAAGCTAAGCGAAAGGTGGAAGCAAAGTGGAGGGAATGAGGGCTGTTGTAGATGGTTTTTTTTTTTTTATTATTTTTCATATATATTTTTTAGAACTCTTCATAGTGTTAGGCAATAAAAATTAGGAATGGTTTCTTTGCTTTCCAGTTTATATTTTGCACAGCTTATAAAAATGATATAACTACTTCATTTATGTCTATCAATAATTGAGTTTGTAATTGTGTTTTATTACCAATAAACCCTTATGATTCAGTCTGTAGTGAATATTATTAAAGCTCATTTTATGTTATGAGTTTCTTCTGATGATCAGTTATGAAAGTATTTTTAATTTAAAAATCAATGACATAAAGCATTTCATTGGCAATTCATCTTTTTTCAGAATACAAAGTAGAAAAGAGTAATACAACATAGATGTTCCAAATGCTATGCCATCTCCACTTTTTTTTTTTGTCACACTAAGGAAATGCAGAGTGTTTTTTTAATCATTAATGTGGGTTGGGTGGGAGACACAATGACTGAATATATTTTAAACTGTCTCTAGTGTTACCATGTGTAAGTTTTTTTGCTCTATTCCTCCAAAGCTGTGCAAATAGAGATGCAAGAAAAGCAAGTTATACTAAGAAATTTCATAAACTGGTGCCTGCAGATTCATGGGTACTTCTGCAGTGCTTTCTGTTCTTGTCCTTCCTGTGGGATATAAGGCAATTTGTGTGGAGAGAGTTAGGATGGGTGTTCTTGGAACAAATGAATGCCCAACTGTATAAGAAGGTGTTTATACACTTTAATAGGATAATTTAAAAAAAAAAAAAAAAAGCTCTGGCTGCTAACATATATTTTTTCCAAATATTCAGTTTATTTTAACACTGATGTTCTAACAGACACTACAACAAAGGGTCTTTGTTTCTTGTCATACTTTTAATTTTTATTTTTTTTCACAGGTTTGTGGAATAGACATAAGTATACTTACCTTTGTCAAAATATTAAAAACAAAGAAAAAACTAACTGGTTGGCAAGAAAAGATGCGTTTCTCTGATGATGACAGTTTTACTCAATTTCCAGATCATTACCATTTCAATAAATTTGAAATGAATGTAAAGAATGATGATGCAATTGGACAAAAAATAATTTTGGTAGGCGAAAGAAATTTACACTCAAAAGCCCCAACATGTTCGAAGTAAATATAACTGAAATGCAGATATTTTTTTAATGTTTAGATTTTCATTCCCTGTAAGGTCGCTTACTCATGCTGAAGTAGCTTTGATGTCATCGCAGAAAGACAAGTCTGAACTGGAAGATAAAATAGTAATAAGCTGTACTGTAGAATTTTATCCTCTAATATCTATGTTATTGTTGAACTTTGATCCATTTGCCTAGTTTGTGCTCTAATGTTTTCATAACATAGCACAGTCAGGCTGACAGATGGAAAAACCTACATGCTTGAAATGAAGAGCTCTACCAGCAGAAGCTTTTGGTGTGGAAGCAGTGGTGAATGGCTTTTGCTGGCATTATACCTAATACCATTCCAAACTGGGATAAAACTGCCTTCACTGGGGAGGATTTTCTACTGATGCGCTCACAATCTCTGGTCTGGACTGGATGTGGTGTGCCTTGCAATGTTCTCTTCCATGGTTACTTCAGACATTGGAGGGTGTCAGGGAAGATCTGTGCCACTTCCCTCCTGCAGCTTTCCCTCAGGTATAACCACTCTTCCTCCTTAAGAAATTCTTATTTCTATTAGCTTGTGTTGAGGGTAGGTCCAATAGTACAATGGCTTGAACATTTTGACACATGAACAAGTTACGAAGGGCAATCTGAGGAGTTAGGTAGGAAGGGCTCTGAGGTCAAAAGAGAGTGAGAGGCCTGGCTGACAGCCAGGCTAAGGCACACAAAGCTGTGAGATGCTATTGCAAGGTGGGAGCTTTTTTTCAGCAATTTAGTAGTCTCCTTGGACAAGATGGCCAGTTTTGTGATGTTGCATATTGCATAACGGTAGAACGGAAATTTCGTCTGTCACTTTTGCCCTCTCATCCATAGAAGGATCTTAGCCCGTCTCTCCCAAGCAGTCTTTTCCCTTGACTGGAGAACGTTCTGGGAAGCAGTGCAATGACTTGTTAGCTTAGTTTTCACCTGCAGCTGTGGATGTCTTGTTTCTGGAGTGACCATGTGCTTCTCCTGTAGCTGTTTGCATTTCTTAATTGCTGATGATTTGCCAAAAGTAGTAAGGCACAGTGGCAAAATGCCTTGGTAGTTCTTCTCTGTCATTTCAGAGAGAGAAGAAAGATTATTTCCATGAATATACTCATAGAAGATTGTACAATGTAAGGAAAGATGAGCCTAAATTCTTTCCCAACCATCAGTGGTGCTATGCAAAGATCTTTCAAATGCCATGTTTTGAGTAGGCCCTCTGGAATAAGTACTTGAGTAACTTCTGACTAAATAGTATAGGATGTTGCCTTGTCTTCAGAATGTTAGATGTTGCACCTCTATTTTAACTTTATTTAAGGCATCACTGAATCAAAACCTTCTTTTGATCAAATTAAAAGCCAGATGTGGATACGTTCTTTTTGATTCATCTGTAAATAGTGTCATCTACCTGTAGATGTTTAATAAGCATCTAGAAAATTTCTTCTCCTCCAGCAATTTTCTTGCAATTAGTTTAAGTTCAGTTTATTTTTATTCTTTTCTCTTCTGAGAACAATGTACATAAATGCCTGGAGAGGGATGCAGAGCTGTTATGAAAGTTCATTAATTTCACTACTGTTGTCTAATGGGTGGTTTTATGTGGGATAAGAATATGTTTGAACTGCTTTTTTGTATGCAAATAGCAGGACATGCATACAGAAAACCTGACCTCCTCTGCTGGCTCCTCATTGAGTACTTCCACAGCCTTTGATGAGGCGAGCGTGTTCTCCCATGTTAATGAAGCTAGTCTGTCTGTTACCATACACTTTAAGGAACACTTTAAGGAAAGGAGGAATGTAGCAGTATGAGTGGTCTTTTGGTCACTGTATTTTCATACAGTAAACGCAAGAAGAGTCATTCACACACTGTCTGTGTTTTTATATTGAAAATGCAGGTTAGAAGGTGTTTTGAATTGGAGCTTGATGATAAACATACCAGTGACATAGCAGTGATTTCTGTGCCAGCATAGTCTGTCTCGACAGTCTGAGACATCCTCCTGAGAGGCCATTTGCTGAAGTTGGAGCTGCTGCTTTGGAGGCACTTGTCCTTAAGCCTTGCCTGTGTTTCAGGCTTGTTGTTCTTTTCTGTGGCTTGAGGAAGCTGTTGCTGGACAATTTTTACTGTTCTTTCCCTCCCAGTCCCTGGCAAGCTAGCTGTTTTGTTCCCCTGTTTCTGTATCTCTCTCTTACAGCCTTGCCTCATCAGGCAAGGTAATGAAGAGGCACATCAGGCTGCTCTCATGATGCACAGTTTCCAGCTAATTGTGTGTGCTTGAATGTCCTCTTAGGAAAATTCTTCCAAGATGGACTGTGTGTCCCTTCACAGGCAGTGTTCAAAAACACCTTTGGGTGTGTTAAGCACCAAGGAAGCTGTCCGCTATCTTCTCTTGCTTTAATTCATTTGCATGCTGTGAAAGTGGGACATTCTAATTACACCTCGTCACTTCGAAGGTCACTTTAGCAGCTCTTCTAATTAAGTTATATATGTAAGTAAAACGGGATTTGTTTTTTTCCAGATTTCTTTGACTAAGACTAAAACCTCACGTCTCTTTGGCATTCATTGTAAAACCTCAGAAAGTGGAAAAAAAATAATAGTTTCCTCATCATATTGTTCTTTCCAAACTAATCTGATGTCCTATTACAGGAGTTGTTTATTTTAAGCATTGGCTTTCTTAGTGAAAGTGTAGTTTCTGTCCACTGAAATCAAATCAGATTGCCTATTGAGTTTTTTGTTTGTTTGTTTTTGCCTTTAAGTCCCAGTAGGAACCCTTCTTCAACTTAATTCCTTTTACTGATCTTAGAAAATACTTATATTTTTTTTTTAGTAGTGTGAATCTTCATGATGAGCAACTCATACAAACATGCAAGTTAAATTTCACCTTTAGAAATGTTGAGGTTGTCTGTTATTAGCATTACTGTTATTTTGAAGTATGCTTAAAAATATTTTAAGTATGCTTATCTAAGAGACCAGGGAGGTCTCTCAGAGTTTCTAATGCTGGAGAACTAATTCTGCCGTGTTATAACCTTGCAATTCTGCCACTATGTCATTGTGGCCTACTGTCTGTTATGCATGTTGCAGTGTAACTTTATTAAAATAAAACATTGCAGTACTGAAGTTCTTTATCGGTATAGCGTACACACACAGGAAAAGACTAAATTTAAAGTTAATACAACTGCTTTTGGCAATGGCTTGAAAGTTCTCCTTTAGGTTCTTTTAGTGTTTAGACTTGAATAACCTTGTCTAACGTGTTTAAGGAAAAGAAGTTTTGGTGACTGCAAAAGCTTGGTATTTTTGTGTAATACTGAAAGTATTTTTGTGTAAGACTGATTGTATTTTACTCTGCTCTTGTTCTCAGGAGCATTTGTTTTAGTTTTGCCATTTAGAAGTTTCACTAAGCTAACTCTCAAGGTACAACAGTACCATTTACGTGGGTAAGTTGGATATGTGTTAACATGTACTTTATTGGCATTTGCCCTCTCCGCTTAATGTTGTTAGAAGAAAAATTGAAACTAAGCACAAGAGGTCTTTATAAATAGTTGTATACTTTCAAAACGGTTATGCTCTAGCACCTTTTAGTTTACTGGAAAGCACTCAAACAAAAGATACAATGTCACAAACTGCAGTTTATCACCTTCTCTCTTTTGCTTTGCGTTACATGTATCATAGCACCCCAAGTCTTTCTGCTGATTGTTATGTTTATGCTAAGAAGGCGTGAGCAGAGAGATTATAGAGGTATGGAATAAATTGAAATTATCATACTAAGAAACACCATGAAGACTTAGCCTTTTTTTGTGCAAATCCATAAAGTACAGAAAGTGGCAGAGGATACCTCAAAATAAAGTACTTTCATGAAACTGATTGTTAGGTCAATGAAAACTTGCAGGAGAAAAGAGTACATCTGATTAGTCAATGAGATATCTGGGCCATATAAAACTGTTCTGTCAAAGTATAATTTGCTAAAAGCTCATGTTCGCTGCAGGGTTGAGTTTGACTTGTGATGGTGTTTGGCATTTGAGCCTGATTTGAATTTCCAAGGATGAATGGTTGGCTTTAATTTTTTTCATGTGGTTTTGTTTTGGTAAAACATTCATTGAAATATCACCTCTTCCCCAGTAGTTAGCAGACTCAGCAGCTTGTATATAATGTTTTCCATGGAGGACCACGATTGGAATCAAGCCCTTGATTTAAAAAAGAAAAAAAAAATATGCTTTTATTGTCAGTGCAGTATTATTTTGGCCAAGGTAGATGTAAGGTTGCATTTACCTGTTTAAATAATCTAAAAAGGTATGAATAGGAACTGGGTTAAAGATAAAGCTAAACTTAGCTTTATGGTGCATGATCAAGTGCCATCCACTCAAATTCTGTACAGAATTTCTTGCTTGTTTTGGGTTGAACTCTTGATCTTCGAAGATCTACAAAACCCTGTAGCTTCTCTGGCTATGTGTCTGCTGAGACCAGTGCTTTTTAAGTTCTTGAATTTGGTCTTCATATAACATTATAAGTACGAGTAAGAAGAGTGTGTGTGTGAAGGCAAAAGATGCAAATGCTTTGCTTTTAATTTTGAGGCCCTTTCTGAAACAAATGGATGCAATATCTTTATGCTTCCTGAACAAGATAGCATTTCTGGCTGCTGACTTTGAAGAAGAATTAAACACCTTTTGGGATCTTGATGAAAATTTTTGACCTGTGAGCATATGACCTTGAAGAACAGTCCAATTTTTATGATATGGATTATTTAAATTAGCGCATTAACTAGGCATATCACTGTCAAAACACACGATAAGGTGCTGTGAAAGCTCTGCTGCCTCTCACTCAATTGAGCTTCCAGCAGATCAGTAGTGCTGATGCAATCATCTATAAAATGCTGGTTGAAGAGGATGAAAGAAGTACTTCCCTGGAGAGAGCTGGCTGCCTGCCAACCAGCCACATAACCTGTGGGAACTGTCTGCTCAGTGGCGTGCTGTGGGCATGAAATGGAGGTATGGGAGCTCTTCTGTGTATATGCAGCCCTTGAACATGGCATTGAGCTGCTTGGGGGTGGCTTATTGTGTCCAATTGGGGCCAGAAACCCTTTTGTGACTTCAGTGTCTGAAGAAGCGATCTCTTGGAGACCTTCAGCTCTTAGTTATTTGAAGCTTGAAGGGTGTTTACAAAAGCCAAGAGGATGAAGTAATTGGAAAGTAGAATAAAAGCTGCTGTAGTTCAGATTAAGAACCTCTTTTCTCCTTGCAACTACCTGTCGGCATGTTGTGAATACCAGCCCAAGTTCATCATTCTCTGCTGACAGCTGGAGTTGTAATTCTTTCACTCAGAGAAGAGCTCCTCACAGAAGGTGACAAAAATGGTCACGTCTGTCTCTTAAAGAAATTATTAAAACACTTGCATAAAACAAAATCCCAGAGCTCCTGTTTCCCTGCTCTTTTTGTTGCTTATTTTAATTTATCATACACATCAAGGACCATGAAGCCTAATTTGCATGTGCCTCTTGCCAGTTTTTTTCTTTGTCTACATTAAAATGTAAATACATAAGTATAGAAAAGTGTCCATATTAAGAATTCAGGAACTGCCTTGTTATAATTGAATTTGTGTCTCAGACTGGGCATTTGTGCTGCAGTTGGTTTAATTTGCATCTGAATGAACGAGTAGAAACTTTGAATTGGATACTCAATTACAAAATGTATGCAGGTACATGAGTCCTTACTGCAGTCTCCAGAGACAGAATATTTGTCTGTATAAGCCCAAGTTCTGGGCTTCTATTTTTGAAATCTAGGTTTATATTTAGAAAGGGTTATGTTTTTCTGTTTATTTTCTCTCTACCCTTCTCAGATCTAGAATTTCCACACTTGGGAATTTCTGCTTTGTTTCAAAAGCGTTGTTAGTTTCTTTGCGTTGTCTTGGATAGTAACGGGTTTGGTATTTTGCTCGTTAGTGCCTTAAACAGCAGTAATATCGAGTATATGAGATGTACGAGTTAACCAGAGGTGATACACTAATGAGCCCCAATCCACAGAATAGAAATCAATTAGATTTAGTCCAATCGAGCAAAAGAAATAATTGTATATATTTTTAGAACATCTGGGATAAAACATATGAAAGTAGGGAAGTAACTTGGAAGTTAGCGTAACACCGCTTGTTTTGGAAGAAATGTTACAACTTGGCAGCACCAAATTGCAGGTGGAAGATACAGGCAAATAAATGCTTGCGTTAAACTGGTTTATGAAATGCTAGAAAGCAACAGTGTGACACTTCTAAAATGTTCCTTCTTTAGGTAACTTTACTATCAGAAACTTATTTCACGATAGAGTGAAGAATGAAGAAGAGGGAAGGGAGGAGGGAGGAGAAGGCAGAGCGTGAGCATTAGCAAAGATTAGGGTGGAAGATATGTAATGTGCTCCTGATAGCCTTTAAAGCTTGTGCTTGGGGCATGAGGAATAAAGCATATTGTGGACTCAACAAACAGAGAGGGAACAATAGATATTTTAAGCAAGAAAACAGTGGAAAAAGTGGGAGAGCAGTAAGAGAAACAAATTGTTGATCTATATTAAACATATAGGGGCTAGGCAGCTAGAAGTTCCTTACAGGGGAATTTATTTAAAACTTCAGCAGACGAGAAAATAGAAGTAGACTCAGAGGAGTCTTAATGTTTCCAGTTCAAGTACCTGCTACTAATTTCAGGCCAGAGGGCGCAGTGTGTTAAGGTTAAGCAGGTGGTTTATGACCGCATTGGAATTTCCTTTGGAAAGATCTATTGTGGCATTAGTAAGAAAGAGGTGTGCGATCAAGACTGACAGGAACATCTTGTATCACCAAGTACAGGCCAATATTATTCCAGACAGTTGTATAAATTCCGTTTATGAATAGATTGACTCCTTTTTAAAAACTGGTCAAGTTTTCTGCTATTGTTTTTTGCCTTTCTGAAGGCGAGAAAACTTCAGATCTGCAAAATGCAGTTCTAATACATTAAAGCTTTGTGCTGATATCTGAACTTTTGCTCAAACAAGTCTGTCTCCCATACATTTATAGAGCAGACAATGTCTTCTGTGTGCCCTCTCGTATGATAAATCCTCCCTTCCTGCAAGTAGGCGTTCTTTTTACTGCTTCCAGTTGAATCAGGGTCTTCTTGAAAATACGTGAACAACACTGAGCTGTTTAGATGAGATCATTGTACAGTAAATTGTAAAGATGAGGTCATTATCATTCACATCCCCAGATACAATTTAAGTTCCTGTTTCTGTTTCCATTGAAATGTCATCGTTTCATTATCTGTCATGCCTAGGTTTGTTGGCTTTTACGGCATTTCCAAGTGAGATGCCCTTGTTTTTGTAACCTTCATCGTATTTCTGCTACTCCACCCCTGAGGAAACTCCAGCTTTTCTCAGGTGGTGTTCTCATACTTTTTTCTGATGGTGAGGTCTCTCTGTTCAGCCCCTGGGTGTTATCTACCTGCTACAGGAATATTGGTGAAAGCTGAAATAAAGAACTGTGGTGTCAAGGCATCTATTCCAAGATGCTCATTGTTAATCTCTCATTTGTGTTTAGGCTTCTTTTCTTAAATGATTAACTTTGGTATGTATACTCATCAATATTTGGCTTGAGAATGAACCTAGTGACCAGAGCTGTTGATTTGGTCATGAGTTGTCTAATGCCTTTGATTTGACTAAAGCTGCTGTAGAGGCTGATACCAGATATGGATCTGGGTTTTCTTTGTGACATAAATCTTGAAGCATTCTTAACTTTGGAATTAGTCCATTATTCTAGTATTAGACGCGTCCAACATAGCTACAAATGTAATGGGTTTTTCTGGGAGAAAACACTTTAGGAGAGGAAGAAAAATGGCTGATCTGTGAAAATTCCATGAATGTTGCAAGATGATGAATGTGAATAATAAACTTGATAGGTATTTGTAAGGTACCTGAAAATCGTAGAATCATAGAATGGTTCAGGTTGGAAGGGACCTTAGAGATCATCTTGTTCCAACCCCCCTGCCATGGGCAAGGACAAAATGTTCACTTTCTGTTTTAAATACTTGTATCTGCTTATGTGATTTTTTTTTTTTCATGCAGCTCTGCAGAGCTGGGTCTGGTTTAGATGTTATTGAGCACATATCTTTCCTTTCTGTTGGTCATCAGTGAAATTTTTCTGTTAATTTGCATACAAGAATATATGCTTACTACACCTGATTGAAATGACTCTATAAATTTACAGCTGGCTTTGAGTAGTAGGAAAGGGTGGGTTTGTTCCTTAAGCATCTGCAATGTCTTAGCTGTTAGAATGAATATACAATACCTTAGGATATGATTCAACTTGTTCTTGATGTTATGATGTCCAAGATGACTCTTCTTTTCATTGATCAGCACAAAAACAGATGAATTCATACATTTTAGAAGTAGAAGGTATGGGGAAATTCTCTAAGACAAAACATAAAGGAATATTAAAGGTAAAAGTCTAATCAATTTTTACAGCATTTCAAAAGTGAAAAATAATTGCTCTGCTGTTAGAATTATTTTTTTACATTTTGAGGTATGTTATATTAAGGCATAAAAATAATGCATAAATGCTTTATGAAATGAAAACAGTGAAAAAAGCAATGCAATAGGAGAGGAGAGGGAAAATCAGAAAGGAAAGTGAGTGAGAAAGCTGGAAAAATACTACGTGAAAATTCAGTGTGATGTAACTTCCTATATCCTGTAAAAATATATATAATGTTCTTTTATCAGTGTCGAATCTTCTGATTTCAAGCACCTGAGCAGCCTGAAGGCTCTGATTTATTGTTACCTTCTAACTTGGGAGAGAGGTCTTTCCAGTGTCTCAGTGACAATTCTGTGAGCAGGCATGCTCTTTTTTAATTTTTTTTTTTTCCTCTGTCTCATGTACACATCCAGGTTTTTCCCACCCATGCCTTTTCAGGAAAGAAAAGTTCTGTTTGCAGAGTAACTAGACTTTGAGGGAGCAGGACAATGAAGTACTGATTTGAGACAGTGCCAGTGGCTGCGTGATTCACCGCAGGGAGGCTGGACTAAAGGATGCCCATTTCTCAGGAATTTACGTCCTCCTTTTTTCAGAAGTCAGATTGCAAGTATCAGTAATGGCTGCTCCTTGTCTTTTGAGCAAGAAAAGTACTTGAGACGGATAATGGTGTGAACAGGCTGTGGAAGAACAGTGATTTTCAACCAGCATCTAGTCAGCAGTATGACCATGGTTGTTTCCCTCTGCTAATATGTGTGAGGGATGCTCCAAAAGCAATGCCTCCTATTTTATCATGTTGGCCCAAGTTGTCAGAGGTAGATGTTGGTGGTATGGCAGCAGAGGTTGAACTTTCCCACCAATATTGTTCCATTTCCACCAATATTCCATTCCATGTTGTTGCTGTGTGACAGATGGCAGCAGAGGGGCACTCTGACACAATGGTGTCTGACATGGGAGCGCAGACAAAGCAAAGGTGTGGAACTGATTTCCTCCATGCGGAAAAAATGGCACACACTGACACTCATCAATGCTTGCTGATCATCAATGGAGACCAAACAGTGGCTGTAAGCACAGTGAGGTGGTGGTGGTGCATTTCAGCAGTGGTGACAGTGGAGCACCTCCGCTGGTGCAGATTTTGATGAATATAGCATGCAGGCTCTTGTTCATCACTGGTGAAAATGCACAGCTAATGATGGTGGCTGTGTTGAAAAGGAGTGTTCTGTAGCTGAGAATTTGCTCTATCAAAGAGTGTTCTTGTGCTCTTTGTATCTGTTGTAGTTTCCACGGAGATAAATAGGAGGCATTACTTTTGGAGCATCCTCCATCCACTTACTAGTTATTTTGTTCTTGGTCTTACTGAAAATAGGCAGTCATTTCTCTGAATGCCAGCAAAGCAATGCCCTAGTATTTCTCACGTAGCTGGAAGAAAAGTTTCTCATTTTGTGTACCCACGAAGCCCTGATGTACTCTCTTGTGATCATGAAATTAGGACTAATGACTCTTCTCTTCTTAGCATGCGTCATTTCTTGCTACTAGCCTCACATTTAGTGTAATGCAATGATCAAACGGAAAAGGAAAAAAACCCTGTCTGCTAATTGATTTAAATGTTGAGTATGCATAATTCTCTGGAGTGACGTGCAGCTGGACCTACCTCTCAAAAATGTCTTTGTGGAATGAGACTCGTGTTAGCTTCAAATTTGCCTGCCTGTAGCTAATTGTGAAAGATTTGTTGTTGTATATTCTTTGTGCGGAGTGTTAGCTGCCCCTGGCTGTTCTAATGGCAGAGTGCAAAGGTAGAAATTTCCTGATTAATGAACGTAAAATACGGAAAAGGTGTTGTAAGGCTTACTGGTTTGGAATATGTATTTGTCTTTGGGCATATGGAAAGTGGAACAAGCTGAGCAGAGCATCTTGTTTTTGCATTCATATCACCCCAGCAGAAGGAAGTTGGTGGGACTGGAAAACAGGAGGCAACCAGTGCTGGTTGATCCTGCTGAAATCAGCCTCCTTGGTTAGGAAAGCCAGTTTCCTGCTGGAGCAGGCAGTGGCAGCCTACGTGTTATGTTATTTCTCTTTGAAATCAAAGAAAGTACTGTCTCAAAGTGCTAAACTGTTTTGTTTTGACTTGTTAAATCAGTTTAGTGTTGTTTACCTGTGGCTTTTCTTCTAAATAATGAAGAAAACCACAGAAGTATGGAAGTGTTTTGAAAAATGCTGCGCTGATCTTCTTGGGAAGCGATAAAGATCACTCTAAGTAAAAAAAAAAAAAGGAAAAAAAAATACACAATGTGGTGGATGGTTTTACTTTCCCCACTAACGGTTCAANTGTCCGCTTGTGTGCCCAGAGTGATAAATGCCAATTAAAAAAAAAAAAAAAAAAAAAAAAGGAAGGAAAATGAGTTTATAATAAGAAAAAATCCTCAAAGCTCTGTCTTTTATAGTTCAGTATCTGGATATAATAGCATATAGCTTAACAGCATGAGTTCTCAATTTCTAGGGCTGGCTGGCAAAAAGGTAGCACTGGCATTTTTTCCACTTTGCTGAAGTAACTCATCATGAGAAGATGGAAGGATAAGGTTTTATACATTTAAATCACATCTGGCTGTAAAATAAGAGTAATGTTAATGTGCCCAGCATCCAAAATTTTGTTCAAATAGAACTAAAAACCTGAAAGGCTGAAACTGGACAACATCTCTTCTGTTTAATGTGCTTGCAAAAATGTGTAGAGAAGACATTCAAATGCTGAGATTTTAAATGGTGTTAAGCTTGTGTGGGAAGAGACTGTTACAAGAAAAAAATTGCATGTCTTTCCTTCTTTCTCCCACTCCCACCTTGCGTGGGAGGGATGAGGAAGGAAAGGACGGATGAAGAGATCAAAGCCTGCAGAAAGCATACTTCACAGAATTGCTTGAGAAATCGATCTGCTAAAAAGAAAATACCTGTGCGAATGAAGACTTTGGGCATCTGCTGTCTAACTCAGAATTCTGTTCTGTCATGAAAATAAAATATGGTGTGCTGGAAATGAAGTATTTTAAAAATGTGACTGAAACCAAAACAAATAACTGACTTCACAAAGCAGCTGCAGACGAACAGCTGAGCCATTAGAGTAATTGCCATTCAGAATGGGAGCTGTGATTTAGTTTTCTCAGAAAGTGGAGATGTGAGTCTGGGTCTGCTTGTCCAGAATGTGACCTGCAGGGCTTTCTAGGGCAGAGCGGGGGATCTCTTCATTTATGTGGGTCCTTCCAAAAGTAATGCCTCCTATTTATTTCCATGGAAACTACAACAGATACACAGAGCACAAGAACACTTTTTGATAAAGCAAATTCTCAGCTACAAAACACTACTTCTCAACATAGGCACCACGATTAGCTGTGCATTTTTGTCAGCGATGAACAACAGCCTGCATGCTGTGCTCATAAGTATCTGCATGAGCAGTGGTGCAGACCTGCTGTCACCACTGCTGAAACACACCACAACCACCTCACTGTGCTCACACCTCACTGTTCATTTTCCAGAAACGTTCAGCAAGCATTGATGATGTCAGCGGGTGCCATTTTTTCCACATGGAGGAATTTAATTCCACCCCTTTGCTCCATCTGCACTTCCATGTCAGATGTCATTGTGTCAGAGTGCCCCTCTTCTGCCATCTGTTGCATGGCAACAAAATGGAATGGAATGTCCGTGAGAAAGTTCAGCCTCTGCTGCTATCCCACCAACATCCACTTCTGATGTTGTTGGCCAAGATAACATAGGAGGCATTACTTTCAGATCATCCTTTGTATATTCATAAGCATGTACTGTGGCAGAAGTGGAGTCCAGAGGTGTCAACACGTACCTCAACTCCTGGAAGAGGTAGTTATTTTCTTACAGAAACAGAGAGGCCATCAACAAGAAAGATTCAGAGCTGTCACAGCTTCCTCTGGCTCTGGTCTGGTAGTTGGACTTGCCACAGTGTTGTGCTGGCATCCAGCCTGTGGCAGAATCTACATCACGGTGTTGCATAGCTCACAAACATCCCAGAATTGAGGGAGGAATGAAAGCGTGCGCTTAGTACCTGTTTGGTGATTGGTATTAGTAATGTGTCTGTTTAAAAAAAAGTTATTTTCATTTAGCAAAATCAACAGATTCAATGGGGTATGGGGTGGATTTTGTTACTTCTAAAATTTGCTTCTGCCCGAAGAATTATGGAAGCATGAAGCAGTTATTGACAGGAGACAGCTGTTGTGCTTCAGGAGCCCTATGAGCCTTGCTTTAATTTTTTTCAAATTTTTTTTTTGATCTGTGGATCTGTATGAAGATAAAAGCACGATCTCATACTTGATACACTCCAAACAATCCTGTGTGGACTCTTTTTCCCCATAGCAGAGCCTGGTAAGCCTGTGTGCTCCCACTTGGAAACATGGCATGACCTTAGAAGTGAATGGCTTAGGTAGCCATTGGATTAATTGATTGCTGTGGTTTTCTAAGCTATAGATTCAGTGTCAGCTAACTGTCTGGGCTGTGCTGTGGCAACAAAAAGCTTTTGGAAGCCCACAGCTGTATTGGAAGAAAACCCAGTTCACTTTTTCTTCCTTCCTCTCTCTTTTTTTTTGGTAATGTTAGTGGCTAGGGGAAGACTTATTTGGTGATGCTGTTATGAACTCATGAAGGAAGGGGAGGATATTTCTTCCTCTGCCATCTGAAATTTGGAGAAAAAGCTTTTCACAAACTTAGAACACTACTGAAGTCTTAATTGACATCCATCTCTATTAGTGGTGTGCAGCAGAGAAGGCAGGGATTGAAAATAATAGCCACATTAAAAACTACTCTGAATCACTATTCCTTTCCTACAAAGGTTAAGTTTTATAGCTTTTTAAAAATAGTGCGTGCTTTGGTTACAAATGCACTTTGAATCTTTTCAGACTACCTGAAATGTTGGTCTGGTAAAAGATGCTGAATATGGGTCTTTTCTGACCAATGAAATAGTGAAATGTATTCTTTCTCCTTTTTATTAGAAAAGTACAATATGGTTTTGAATAGAGAGAATGGACATGAGTATACAAACACACCAAGTGTACTGTGTTATAAATGAAAGTACCTGGAATCTTGGAAGTGGGGTCAGTGGAGAGGTGTGGGGGAGAAAGAGATTACAGGTGTTCCGTGCACTTCCAGCTTTCTGAAAGGCATCCAGATCAGACTGCATGGTGACTGCGATGTCCACTCCTGCCTGGTGAATTACTTCAGAATTAGCAAGAGATGAGAGAAGGCACACAAGAGCTGGCAAGCAAGGGGGCATTCCTGCATCTTAGCAGATTCTCGTTCATTATTTCTTCTGAGGATGTATCTTGGTATGCTGTTGCAGAGGGCTTTCCTTAGGGATGGAGCTGTGACCTTGGACAAGGATGAGAGATTCTGTCTTGTGCAGCCTGAACTCCTCATGTGAAGAAACAACTTTGGCTATCGTTTAGGGGCTTACTTGTTTATTTTGTAACTATATGCCTGTGAAAAATCAGGCTGATTCCGGGTATTCTTGCCATTGCTGGAGTTCAAGTATTTTTCTTAGCACATACCTTTACTGGATAAACAAAATTAACTGAGGCTGACAAATATTTAAAGAAAGCCTGCTGGCACTCTCACAGGATTGTTGTGGCTTTCTGCATATCCTTTGGTTAAAAAAAATGAAGAGAAGGTGAAAGGTGACTCCTGACAAACCTGCAGGCTAGCTGTGCCCTGACGTGCTGTATGGCGTGTTTTTCCAGTGGCTTCGTTTCTCTGAGGCAAAAAAGTTGGCTTTCAGCATAAAAATGGTTAAGAGCGATTAAAACCAAAACCTCTTCTGTGTGCGTAATGCCTAATTTGATTAGTGCTGCTGCTCAGAAATGCTACCCTCATCGGTCTTCCTTGGGCAGTCAGCGCTGCTGTCGGTCTTGCAGGGATTCGCTGCGTGGCTGACGGGGACTGCAGAAGTGATGAGCGCCTGTGAAGGGAAGAGCAGCAGGGAAATGCTGTCATGTGGAAAAGATAGGGACATTCATTACTCTTCCCCCCTCCCCTCCCCCCTTAAAATGATTGCATCTAGAACCCAACAAACTTTGGGGTGGAAACCAACAGTGAAACACTTCCTCTTACTCAAAAGCAGCTGCCCTGGCACAGCTTTTGTGCCCTCTGTAGCTACCAGTCAGGTGGGTTAGAGCAGTCTCTGCTTGCCCAGGGATGATGTTTGTAACACAAGCTGCCAAAATGTTTCTGCCTGGCTTCCAGCATGGTTAAATGCTGCTCCTACTCCTTCAAACTTCTCTGTCCCAAGCTGTTAAATTCACAAGCTGTAAATAAATCATGGATTTAAACTATCCCACCACATGTCAAGAGCTCCCCAACAACAACAACAAAAAAAAACACAAAAGCAAATCCACCCTTAAAAATGGGCTGACTTTCATAAGAGGAACTGTGATTGCTATAATCCGGTTACAAATGACAGTGAATAACCATCTATTTGAACACGTTCTGTATTTCTGACAAAAGATCCCTTCTTTCTTGAAGGTAACCATAGTGAAATGCCACTCAATTTCACTTCAGAAGAAACCTGGCAGAGAATTTTATCTGGCTAAAATGGCTTGTTTAACATGATCTCATGAATTTTTATTTTGTTCAAATCATACCTTAGCAGGTTTTTTGTAATGCAAAACATACTCCAGAACAAATTCTTGTCTGCTCCTTGATGATTGACTCCATGCAAACTAGCATGGTGAAACTTTAAATACAAGTTTGTTGTCTGTCTAAACAGATTGAGTGCCTTTCTGTGTACTAGCTGGAGTTATTGTCTGAGAACACAATGGCATGCACTGCTCTGAGTGCTGGAAGGAAACTTTCCCAGTCCAGTATCCTCAGATGTCTGATTTTAGTAACTGATTCTGTGTGATAGCATTTGGGTAGTTATACCCAACGTGGAAGTGTTTGGCTTATTAAGAAAGACAGATTGGTTATAAGCCTGATGTGGTTCAAATTAACGTAGGGCCGAGAGTTCTTACTATTAAAGATAAAGCTGTGAATGTGTTCTTGTGATTCTTTTGTTAACAAGTGTACAGTAATTAGTTACAAGGAGAGGCGCTCGAGCGACATAGGTTTTAATGGGAATTGTTAGACGTTTAATGGTAGTAATAGATGAACTGTGTTGGAACGTGATGTCAGCTTTGTATAATTCTAGCAAATGTGAGGTTACAGTTTAAATTTTTGGCTTGCTTTGCTTCTCTGATACTTCTGAGTTTTTAATCTCAGCCCAGTAAAGTATTCTGTATATCCAGTCTTTTTAATTGTGTTATAAAAGGAGGCAAAATAAATAAGGATGTTGTGTACAAAAATGTGAAGTGCAATTACTATCAAGTCTTTAAAAATTGGAGAAAAAATATCTCTTAAGCCTGCAAATCTCCTCCATATTAATTTATGCCAAGTCTAGGAGTTCGATAAGCCCTACTTATGGGAATACACAAAGGATGAAGTGGTCCTGCTAAGAAGATCTCACTGTTGTGCTTACAAAGCAGTAATTTAAATTGCAAAGTAAATATGCTGCTTTAGTTTATGGTTTATTACAAAATAAAGTGTGGTTCAATGCGTCTACAAGGGATGCTCTGAAAGCAAATCCTCCTATTTTGGGATGTTGGCCCACGGCATCAGAGGCGGGTGTTGGTGGTACAGCAGTAGAGGTTGAACCTTCCCACCAATATTCCGTTCCATGCTGTTGCCGTGTGACAGACAACAGCAGAGGGGCACTCTGACCAAATGGCGTCTGACATGGAAGTATAGATGGAGCAAAGATGTGGAACAAAATTCCTCCATGCAGAAAAAATGGTATCCATTGACATTCATTGATACTTGCTGAATGTTTGTGGAGACCGAACAGTGGCTGTAGGAGCAGTGAGGTGACAGTGGTGTGTTTCAGCAGTGGTGACAGCGACAGCGAGGCACCTCTGCTGGTGCAGATTTTGATGAGTATAGCATGCAGGCTCTTGTTCATCACTGGTGAAAATGCACAGCTAATGGTAGTGGCTGTGTTGAGAAATAGTGTTTTGTAGCTGAGAATTTGCTTTATCGAAGAGTGTTCTTGTGCTCTTTGTAGCTGTTGTAGTTTCCATGGAAATAAAGGGGAGGCATTACTTTCGGAGCAACCTGCATATGTTTCAGAGCCTTGTTTCCCTGTATTAGCTCCTCTCCAGCCCAAGTCTGAACCAGCCAGGACTGAAGCTATTTCATATTCACATGAAAATAGAGGGTTACTGTGATAATGTTCCCAGGTTGAATGCTAACTCATTTTTCCATCTTTCTTGTAAACTCAGAGACTCATGGATCACATGGCCATCAAATGTTATCTTTTTGTTGTGCAGTCTGTATGATTCTTTTTTTCCCCTGTGAAAACTGGATTAAAGCATTAATGCACAGAGGTAGGGAAGGAGGGCAGTTAACGATCTTTAATCCTAAAGACTTAAATGTTTGAGCTCTCTTATCCAGCAAATTGCCCTCCTTCCTCCTTCTCTTATTTCCTGCCCTCCCCCTGTCCCTAAGGGACGTGGTGTATGCTACCTTTTTGCCTTCTTCTTCCCTGTGCTGCCCCTGTGAGGGCTGCTGCAGTCTTCTCTGCTCTCCCTGTGCAGCATCCATGCCAGCAAATGGAAAGGGCAAGGGGCAGAAAGTCCCAACAGCCACACATCAGGCGGGGAGCAGAGTCCAGCCCATGCAGTTTTGGCTGAGTTGGGCCGAGACATGGTCGGGTCCTGCCACAACACAGTGATAAGTTGTCAGACAGTGTTTAGGTAGGGAGAGCCTCTGCTGCTGCCCAGCTCAGCCTCTGGCATGGCTGTAGCCATGGAATCTTATCCCATCCATCTCTACCCATCAGTAGATGATTGCATCTGGAGAGGAGGAGAATGGCTACCTCTGAATAAGCTGTTCTGAAACAAAATTCTCATTTTCAAAAGATGTGACTAGAAATTAATTCTACCTTTGCAGACTCAGTGTTTTTGCCTGTCTAGTTTAAGTATCACTTTTGGACTCCGTTCAAAATAGATTCCTGCAGGCTTTTTGGCTTATGCACAGCTCACTCCTTTCTACAGCCACCTTAGTGTCGCATTTATGTCTACACATGACATAACCATCATGTGGACAGCTTTCCAGATCCCCAGCAGCCTTGGGAAAGGGAGAGCAGAGCAGTGGGAACAAGGTAGCTTCCTATGTTGGAAGTGCTTGAGTTCAGAATGATGCTTTTTTGGTAGAGCATCTCATCTTACTTCATTGAAGGTACCACAGTGGTCTGAGAAGAAAAGGGTGTCATTTGCCTATGAAAGAGGTGGCAGCTAAGGACAGGCTGAGCTCCTGATGCTCGTCACAACTGGTCGTCGCAATTTGGGATCCTGTCAGCAGACACTGCTTGATTAAAGTACACCTGTGGGCTTTCACCAGGAATGTGTGAAACAGTTTTTAGCAAAGTTGAAGTACCTAACCTCATGCTCTTGGCAGAAAGCTGCTACCCAGGGAAAAGCTTTTTGTTAATACACAGGATGACGTGCTGAATTCTCAGTGTGACCAGTGGCTGTAAGTGTATAAGCTTACTGATGTTCGCTTGCAGTGATGATGTTGTTATAGAACAATAGATTTTGAGGGGAGGGAGAACGTTGGTTGTACAAACTCATCAGTATACTGACCTGTTAACATTTAAAATAAATGAAAATCTGAAGAAACATTTCTAAAGATGTAAACAGCACATTTTTTTTCATTAATACACCTCTTAGGGCATTAAGAGATTTGCAGTGATTTCCTTGGTGAGAAGTTTCTTCCTCTCAAATATTAAGCTCAAAGTTCTAAGCAAATAGTAGGATTTTCATTATGATTTCTAGCCTCTGCTACAGAATATACCTTTTTTTCATATATTTCTGAAACTTCTGTTTATAAGTTATTTCTTCCTTGAAAATGGATAGCTGGCCTACATTGCTGCCTAGTGTAAGTAGCTGCGTAATTAGTTTCTTAGCTTTTATCTCCCCTGGTTCTTCTAAGACTAAGCCTGACGTTTTACTTTTCCAGTAGACATACCTTTAGATATGTGCCAGTGGAATAAAGGTATTTAAAATAAATTAAGTAGTCGTGATTCATCAATATAAAAGAATTACCATGGCAAACGCCTTCTGAACTTGTTCTGGGAGTTGAGCACCAGCATTTAAAAGAAAGGAATAAAAAAGTAGTTTAAAATAAAGAGGCAATAAGACAATAACTTCACTCCAGAAAGAAAGGAGAAATGGAGACAGTTGCAGGCAGCAGCAGGAGTAGCACGCCTAACAAATACACAAATGCTGTATGGCTTTGACATTGTGTTAAACGTTTTTACCCAAGAGTAATTGCCCTAATCATTTTTATGTAGTTCAGATAGTTACATTCTGCGGCATACGTCCTATAAACCTGCAATTAGAACTGTTAGGCACTTGCACAGGTGCAATTTAGAGATGATACGATACAGGTAACAATGAAGCTTATTTGGTGTTCGCGGAATGTTTTAAAGTAACTAAATTTCATAGCAAGGCATATAATTAGATCGGTTATTAAAGGAGGAAGGTTATGAGGATATTGCCAGGTTACAGTACACTGAATTCAGTAATTTAAGTTTCAGGTCATTTTCAGTTGATGAAAAACACAGCTTGAGTTCATCTGCAGCTTTTTAACAACTCCTCCTTATTTGTGATACATACTCCATCAAAAAAATACCCGCAGATATGCTCTTTTGAAACTCCCGCATGCAAATTTCAAAACTTAAGTGCTCCAGCATAAGCAGAGCATTGTACCAAGTTCTGCCTTTTGATCCGCGTGAATGTCATTGTGCATGCTTCTCAGATTTAGTCTGTGGGCTTTGCCACTGGGGACGAGGCACTATGTGCATTGCTTTGCTGAAGGACAGTGAAGACCCTGTTGCTGCTTCTCAGATGAAGGCTGTGAGGAGTCTGTGTGTGAGATTACAGAAGCTATGTACCTTGCTTTGGTTCTTAAATACTAAGCCATCCTCAATACAAACCGTTGAACTGAGGATTATTTTACAGCACTTTTTCCTGGTTACGTGCTACAGGGTTAATGATCTTATCAAATATTTAGTCGAGAAGCTGTGCATAGCTTTGTAACACTTCCCGTACAGCTTTGACTCATGAGGCATAAAACACACACAAATTGTTATTTATTATGGACCTGCCCAGCCAGATTTGCTGAGAAAATTTAAGGCAAGTCAGTTGAATGGGTTAGGTCAAGAGTCCAGAACAGTTTTGTCAACCAAAATGGAAAAAATATAAAGAGGTTTGCAGTTATCCATATCAAGTGTGTGCATTCAGGTGTTTTACAAGCCCCTAAAGAGTGGTTTGAAATTCACCCTTGAGTATCACTAGGCATTTGACATAGAAGTGAGCCATTATCTGATGCGTTTGCCGGGGGCTGTACTGGCAGAGGAGAGAGCTCTGCTCTGAACTCGGCCTCCTGACTGCAGGCACGTGCTCCTGCCCTGTCTGGGCTTCATTTGCTGAAGCTGTGGGCTCCTGTCTGGCAGTCCGGTGATGCTGTTGGCGTAGCGTGCATGCTGTGAGAGCTTCCAGCAGCAAAAGGGCGTCTGAATTGTGGACACTTGTAAAAGTGCTTACGTTTAAAAGTTGTGCAAACAGTTTAAGCGATTACTTGGAGTCCATTTACTTCTAGCTTTTGGAAATGCTTTGTGGCAAATATCCATTCTGTGATGTGAATGGATTATGATTTTGCAGCACAGCATTGTGGAAAAGATAAGAGAAAGTAAAAGAGAGTACCATTAGCCATAGAAACCTGACAGATAAATAACAATGTTCTTTTTCTCCTTATCACTTTGCAAATAACTGGAATATAAATTACTTTAAGATTACAGGAAGAAGCAACTAGTTTTAAGTACCATACTGTGAGCTCAATACCTTCTACAAATAATTGGTGCATGCTTTTTGGTTGATTAAATACGCTTTATTTTTAATGAGTGTTAACTGTTGTTGAAGGTAGGCTACCTGCTTTAGCATGTCATATGTATGTTAGCACATGCAGAACAAGTACTCCAAATTCAAGCCTTTATGAAATTGCTTGAGAGTACACACACTCTTTATGCCTGGAAACCTAGAGTGCCGAAACAGTGGCTTCGAGAGCCAGTGGTTGAAGAAAAGTTGGTACATGAGTGTGAGCTCCATGTTTACAGTATTGGGAAGTACGTGAATTAGGCTGAATGTTCTTTGGATGTTCTCACTGTTCTTTTCTGCTGTGGGAAAATTTTCTAAAGAACAGAAGCTATGGCACAATTAAAGATTCTTATGAAATTTAGTCTCCCAATGTTTTATAATTAACCACTTTTGGAAATAAGAAAAGACAAACTTTTGAATGTATAATGTACACTGGAGTCAAAGAATCCATAATTCAGAAGAAAGGGGATGGAGTTGTTCCTCTTGATTGATTATAATTGCAGCCAAATTTAAAAAAAAGAAAAGGAAAAAAAAGAAAAAGAAAGTGAAGAAATTCTAAACATAATTTTAAAATGAAAGGGAAAAAAAACAAACACAACCACCACAATAAAAGACCATGGCACTGATATGAAATATGTGACTTCTATCAGTGTAAATGGACCAAATATTAATATTAAAATATGTGAGGGTGACATCAATCAGCCTTTGACCTTCTGCCTTTTATTTCATGCTGATCTACTTTCCTGAACCTGCTACAATTTCAGTCTCAAGCAGCTTCAAATAGCAGTTATTTGAGCATGAGGGAAGGTGAGCATGCCGGAGCTGTCAGATCTCATGCATACCAGCACTCCAGAAGAAGGGAGATTCATGGCTCAGTGTGGGCCCTGTTGCGAGCTCTGTAATTCCAGGGCATGGGGTTGAGCCTCTTGTCTCAAACCAGTCTTGTGGCAGGAAGTCCTTTAGAGCTAGTGTAATATGGATGGGCAATGGATCTGTGTAGATACAGAGGGAAAGTTTGAACTGTCATGCTCACGGCTGAGAAGAAGTTTAATGGGAGATTTTATTGTGGTTATATTGCATATACAGTAGCTGTGACAAAAGAGAAGTACAGGGCAAGAATAAATATTTGTACTTGGGCTGTTGTAATGACTGTGTTTTGAACAGACTGACAGAGGATTCTGCCCATTAAAATGACTAATAAATCTTCCTACAGCACAGTGAAAATTCTGGGGAAATTACCAGGGAGTGGGTGAATGCCATTGGACTTTCTCCTTAATTGCTGCCTTTTGTGAGGCACAGATTTTTTTATCTAATGCTCTTAGAAATACGGTTTAACTCTTAGGTTGCCCTGTACCGAGTCAGGAGTTGGACTCAATCCTCATGAGTCCCTTGCAACTCTGGATGGTCTATGAATCTCTGTTCTATATTTATTTTCAGAGGAGAGAGGTGGGTGATGGACACAAAGGGCAGGATCTTCTTGTTGACCTCTTTGCATGAGGCAGCCTGGGTTGGCAGATCGAAGAGGAGATTGTTAATGTTTTTTGGAGAAGGCAAACTTCTGTTTTCAGTGACTTATGGTAAATACAAATGAAAGAAGGAAACTCCAGAATCAGAGCCATCCCTGAAACATTTTCTCCTAAAGGTCTGTCTGAGCCATGAAAAGAGTAAATAAATTAGCCCCGGTGCATACAAGGAAAAGAATTATTTTGTGGTGTATGTGGTTAGTGCTGGTTAGAGAAACTGTGCTGTGGAGGCAGATTTTAGTATTCATGTCTTGGTATTGTCAAATGTAAAAATGAGTTACGGTGGTTCAGAGAAGGCCGTGAAAATAACCTTAACGGATGGAGAAGAGTTGTAGCTTTGAGACTGGAAGGGCCTATGACTGAAACTCAGATATTGAAGCAAAAATCCCTGAAAGGAGAGAGATTTGCTGTTAGAAAGAAGAGCTTGGGTATCAGAGAAAAAGCTGTCGATCATCTCTAGGTCTGAATCTTGTCCTCTTTATAATTATGTACTGTTTAAAGTAGATTGCTTGCTTTCTCTTAATGAGGGCTAGCAGCTGTTTGCAGTGCTGAATTAAGCCCTTGGAGACATGCATTAGCAAGCAGTAGTACTAAAAAATACATGATAAATAAATGTTGTATGGCTGCTCATTCAGCGTATATGCTTATGTGATGGCCGTGCATGAAGCAGGATTTATTATAATATATTTCACTTCAAGGGAGAGCAGCCATAATAGTCAGCTGGGAAATACATCAAGTGATCCCGATCCCTCCCTCCCCTTTTGTTTATTCAGGTTGAAATATGCTGTGTGGCAAGCAAGTAGTTAAAAATGAAACTATAAATAATTGTCTTAATCAGAGTATAATTTATCTTTGTATTTGTTTATTGCCTTGGGTACTTGATTAGACAGCTCTAACATACAATTAATCAGTAACCTTCAGTGTTAACTTCTCAGCACTATTTAATTAATCGGTTGTGTTGCAGAGGCTTTGTTGGCTAGGAAAGCCAGGAACTGTGCCATGTAAACACTTTTGTTAATGTCAAGTGAAGGTTGAGATGCGTTTTATTTTTTTTTTTCCCTTTATTAGCTTAATTGAACTAATCAGCCTTTCAGGGTCTAGAAGCAAGTTCTAGAGGCAATTTTAAAAAGTAGACAAAAGCCATGGAAACAATGTGTCATATAAATGCTAGAAGGGTTTTGTGCCTTAACTACTGCCATAACTCTTTTCAGGTGTACTGATCATCACATGTTTATTAAGTAGCAATACAAGGTAAAGACCAAAGGGAGATAGTTATGTTACGATGGTTATATATTTCATTAACATTGATGATGTGAGGATTGACTTTTACCTTTCCTGGACAAACAAAAGCTATCTGCAGGTAGATCTAGTAAGCATAGAGGCTTTTCATCTTGGCACTGCAGGTAATTACAGTAAATGCAGATATCAATGCATTTGGAATATCGGATTTCTATGTATGTCTGATGTGAAAGACATTTTAAAGTTCCTCTGTGGGTATCTAGGAGAGGATGAAGGTGCAATTTCTGGTTCTGGGGTTTTACAAAGAAGCCATCTGTCAAAGCTAACCCTTGCACACCTGTGAGATTATTCAGATCCTCAAAAAGTGTAGCAAATGCTATTTTCAAAAGGGGCAGGTCTTGATTACTTCATAAGTTATGTGAACTTGGAAGGTAAATTGCACACTTCAGTCTTGATACTTGGAATTTAATTAAATTTATGAAGATTACATGAATGGAGTATGAGTGCAGGTGCTGTGTGTACACGTGTTTGTCACTGAAAGCACCAAGGGAAAGACCAGAATGAGGACTGTAAGAACAGCCTGTCCTGTTAATGACAGATATGGTTCAAGGATACTGCCTCCAGCTTGCTGTTTCCTGTACTGAAATGAAAGAACATGCTTTATATTAAGACCAGAAGGCTTGCATTCTGATGAGACCACAACATGGATGACAACTTAGAACACAACCTCTTCTGCTCGCATCTGGATGATGGCAGTGACGTTGCAATATATCACCTATGTGATTTCTCTTTCTTCTTAGCTTATGAGAGGAAAACATACATTCCAAACAAACAAGGAGAAAAAAACAGTAAGTAATAACCTGTCCTAAGATTTATGAAGCAAATGACAGCGCTGTAACTGTTCAGCCCTAAAGGAGAAGGAAGGTCTGTCTTAAAGCTAGTTCACTGCTATCAAACAAGAATCATGCCTGAGATATAAAAATGACTTGGTATCCAGCATCCTGTGTTATCTCTGTTGCATGCAAGAGATCCTGTCCAGACCATTTGAGCATATGTTCCTTGGTACTTCTAAGTCTATGATTGTAAGAATGTGAGTGAAAGAAATCTGAGAGAACACGGTGGGAATAATCAACTTCCTTATGAGTTCTCTCACAAAAAATTTCCAACGTTTGTCATTGACAGTCTTTCTCAGACTTCACAGCTGAGGATTAACAACTCTGCATTTTGATCATGTTATTTAGATTACACTAGTTAAAATATATTCCGAAATAAACATTTTCTGCAGTAGGCAGAAGAATTAATGAAATTCATTTTCCTGTGTCTTTCTGATGTGTATCCCACATTTGCCTTCTATCTCCTCAAACTGCTGAAACTCTGAGATCCTCTCCTTGATAACCCCAGCCCACTTCCAGTGAGAATCGATCAGACGTAGCTTAATTTCTGCAAAGAGCAACAAATTGTAATGGTTATGGGCCTATTGTAGTCTTCTTTCTTGTTAAGTGTGGAAATTTTAATCATTTAAGATCCTTGAGACCGGTAGCTATGTCTCAACTTTGACATACTTTCAGGTAAGAATAATTAGAACTCTGTGAGTATGACAACATAAGCTTTGTTGCCTTAGGACACCAAGCTCCATATAAGACAGCGTTAATTGTAGTTAAGCAAAACCCATTGTAGTTTTCATCTGATGGAACTGTAGATGGAAGTCCATCCCAGAGGGAGAATAAGGAGTAAGTGGCAGCACTGACAAAAATGCCAGACTCTGAACTGAAACACTGGAAAGTTATTCTGGCAAAATAAATGCAGCTGTGTCATGGCTAACATAGAGGGGTCATCTTTCTTTTTCCTAGTGAACAGTCATCAACAGCAGATACATCTGACTATGTTAAATAGTAGCATCATCCAAAAAAGCATTAAGGATGGAACCACTGAAAAGACCAACGCTACTGCTTGTAGCACACAAAAAAAACAATTATGTTGGTGGAGTGAGGAGAAAGAAAGGGTGGGAAAGAAAAGCTGTGTGCTGAAACTAGACTAGACTAACTGTAGAATATATTCTTCTTCACACTTCCTTATTCAAAACTGTGCTGTTGAATTTAAAAAAAAAAAGAAAAAAAAGAAAAAAAAAGTCAGACAGTTTTTGTTTGTTCTTTCACGTTTAATGTGACTTACAAAACTACTATATATTTCAAAAGTGAGATTCCCTCTGCCAGTATTTAACTTAAGTACTCAAGTGAATATTTTTTGAATGCTCACTGAGATGCTGCAAAGCAGACGTTTTTATTCATTACACGCATCTGGTTGCTTCAGATAAACTAAGTAAAAAGAGGTGAAATACTGATTACAGTATTTTTCAGCTCAGTCTTCATTTCCCTGTGCTTTGCAGTAAGCTTCAATACCAAAATATTCCTTAGCCTGGAAGTTCATGTTACATTATTCTTCTAATGCTTGGACTAATCTCAAGACACTGAAAAGGTAATTACTGCCCTAAGTCTGGATACAGTGACCATGCTGAAGCTCCGTACCTGGATTTTTATGTTCCCAAGTATGTGACTGAGCAAAGTAGCTAAAACAAATCATTCAAACACTAAGAGACTTTAAAGTCTAGAGGCAGCTTAAATGCAGTTTTCACAAATCCACCATTTACACACATTTAATACCTTAGAATTTTATAATTGATACTGAAGTAGACTTAGAATTGCTTTTTTTTTTTTCCAGGTTGCAGACAGCAATGCAGCGATAGTCAGTGCTGATGTTTGTTTAATGTTGCTGCAGCAAAAGGCTGCTCTCATTCTCCTGAAATGTTCCTCCTCGGAGGATTTCAAGATCTGCCTGAGTAAGCTTTGAGCAGCCTGATCTGGTCTCATGGCTGGCCATGCTTTGAGCAGGAGGCTGGATCAGAGACCCACTGAGATCCTCTCCACCTTGAATTACTCTGATGATTCTGTGAAATAGGTTGATCTCTGTAATATTTTCTCTTCTTTGCTTGCCTTCGTTAGTAGTCTTGGTACCGAATATGTGTGAAAATTGCATTAAATGTGTTCTAAGAGGAGAAAGGAATCTTTTGAAATGCTGGTTTGGGGATTTAGTAGAATAATAAATTATGTTTGAAAACTGGGTAATGCTAGTGCAATGTGATATGCTTCGAGTTAGGAGTCTGAATTGTGACTTTTTTGTCTCTAAAGGCAGCCTGTTAGCAACATACAATACCAGTACAATTCAGTTATTTCCTTACATGTTTGGGAAATGTATTGTGTTCCCCTCTGACTTTTCTCTCCTCTGGTACTTCACTACAAAGGCATGTGTCACAGCATAAATTCCTTGTTGACACAAAATATCAGGGATATAATACTGACTACTTGATAGACTGTGTATCAGAAGAATTGGATACCAGACATGCTGGTGCCAAACTAAGAAAATCATTTATCAGATCACTTCAGGGGTTTTCCTGCATTTGCTTTACCACTCTGCATCTCTTTGAAGAGTGATGTAATATGCTCTGACTGACGTCTCGTCAGCAGCGAATGCACAATACGATGTCTAGCTTTTGAAATCAAGCCTCCAAGGGTATGCTGTATGCACAGAGCTGTAATGTGACTCCTGAATTCTCAATATAGATAAGTCCACTTTCATAAAAAGGTCATTCAGTGTGAATGGCGATGCAAGGCACTTGAACATAATGTTCAACATTTTTTTCCTTCCTATTTATCAGGAACCGTTTCTCAGCTGTGAGTTTTTCAGAAAAGGAATGACTTCAGCCAGGTCACTTGATTCATTTGAAGTAGAGAACCTGTGCCCAATGTGTACGCTTACATACTACACAAGACAGTTTTGTTAGGAGAATGCATTACGTTGTTATCTTTTTTTCAGCGTGGCCTCAAATTTACATATAGAGTATGTCAGTAAGTAAATTCATTTTACATAATCATAGTCTTTGCTCCTAGCCAGCCAAGGTTTCTTTGTTCCTCTCTCCTACAACACTGTATTTAAACGTCAACATAACAAAAACCCTATATGCCTGTACATGTATTTAGTCTGCAGAGGTTGTTTAAAAACCCTTGCTTGCACTGGCAAATAGACCATCTAAGTAGTTTCATTGAAATAAACCATAAACCTTGTAGGTCTTGTGTTTTCTTCTTCTAATAAAATAGAATAAAAGTATATTGAAAAGTTCTTTGATGTCTCTTTCTTGTGAGTTTGTGACCTGGGACTTCTGTTCTTGGACTTACATTCTTTGGTCAAAAGTAATTTAGAAGATGCATCTTGAAAGTTTCTATGCTGGAAGGCTTGACAGGTCTTACTTGCAAATCTCTAATTTTTCAACACTTAGATTCCCATTCCTACAACTTCTGTTATTTTAGAATCTGAGAATTGGCTGGCAATTGCAATAGGAAATATCTTTACTACGAAAGATAGTCAGCATTCTGTAAATGTGACAGTAATTTTCACCTTGTTGTTCAGGAGTATTGCTTTGAAGAAGTGTATTTCAGTTGCAACATTTGACTCTCATCTGGATTCAGCATTAAAATAAGTTACCAAGTATTGTACTTAGTTGCTAAACATCTGCCAAAGCTGAACTGGTGCCAGATTCCCACTGCGGATCAGTGGCCCTATAGATATGTTTCCTAGTTAAGGGCTCAGCAGTGTAAGTTGTAAGACTAATTTTGAACTGTAAATGGATTCATTGACATTTACTCTTATAATCCAGAGTCTGTTACCAGCTTTCCCTTCAGTAATCTGTGATTTATCGTAAGTATGAAAGCCTGCATTCTTAAGTTCTTGAGCTTTAATCTAGAGATTTTGTGTTCTACACAAACTAGACAGGTTAACTAAATATTCTGAGTTGTCTTCTTCTATCTGCTTTTTGAAATGAAAAATGAAATTTCACACTCTTTGCTAACTATTGTGCCCGTTTACGAAGCAATGAGTTGCTGAGTCCAGACCCTCTAATCTCAAACCTCTGTTAATCAGTTGTTCTTACAGTTTTGTTCAGCTTCTGTACCTAAACAACAGAAATGGTAGCTAGCTTATATAGATGTAGTGAAATGGTGGCTTATGTAGGTGCAGTAGCAAAAATGCCTCTTAGTTGCCTCGTTCAAAATCAGGCAAAACTTTGTTATTTAAAAATAAAATTGTATGAAGTATATATCAAGTGCATGTGCAAATATTTGTATTGACTTCAGCATTTTTGCACTGGTGCACTGGTGCAATTAATTTCAAGTGGAAAATGGATGAAAAGGCAATTTTTTCCCCTTTGTCAGCTAATTTGTTTTCTACAGCATCGACAGAACCAGTGTAGCACATGTGTCATGTTGTCTGCTGGACTTGCAAAGCAGGCTGTAATTAATTAAGATGAATCTTTCCAGAGAGAGTTTCTGGATCAGAAGAAACCCTTGGCCTTGCCTGCTGCTCTGAATGTGCGTTTGTGTGTGTTTGTTAGGTGGAACCAGGACATCAGACCTACTGGCTTTCATTTTGTTCAGAGCATCTAGTTTGTTGCTTGGGAATGGCAGAGGGCAGGAGGAAGAGGGATTGTGGCCAGATGAAGTTTTGAGTTTGGTTTTACTTGCCTTTCCCACTCTAGTTCTGGAAACTGTGGTGGGGGAATGTGGGATGGTCTCGTTTGTAAACAAGAGAATAGGCAGCAATATTATGGAAAGAGTTGAAAAGCAAGAATAGGAGCAAAGGACTCCCAGCTACAGCTCCTTCCAGTCAGGGGTAGTGTTATGGTTTGACTCAGCAGATAGTTAAGTTCCGCACAGTTATTCACTTACCCTCCCCCCTCCCCAAATGGGACGGGGGAGAGAAGTAGAGAGATATGCAGTAAAATGTGCGGGTTGAGATAAATGCTATTTACTAAAATAGTAAAGAGAACAAAAGAAATAACAGTACATATATATATATACAAAGAGGATACGCAGAGCAAGGGCTCAAAGCCACTGGTGACCCTTCCTCCTGGCTAGCCCCTTCCGTAACGAAGAGAACCCGGAAAAACAACGAACCAATCCCATGATGTTATATGGTATGGAATAGCTCTTTGGTCAATTTGGGTCAGCTGCCCTGGTCCTGTCCCCTCCCAGTTCCCAGCTCCTTATGCCCCCCTTAACTATTTCACTGGCAGAGGAATGCGGAAGTGAGCTATGTCCTCGGCTCCGTTCAACACTGCCAGGATGTTATCAGTATCTCGGAGGTACAAGATAAATTCATGCTAGACACTACAAGAAGCAAAACTTCTGTTAGAAACTAAGACAGGTAGTTACCTAAACTCTAGTGACCAGATGAGCTAATGCTTTTCTTGTTTCCTCCCTGAGAGAGCTGGGAGGGTAAGCACATCCTGACCAGAAACACAGCCAGCAGAAGTTATGGATTTGAAGTTCACCAGTGTGCGTCCCTTTAGGATTTTGGACTCTTGGAGAGTGGATCACTCAGGTTATCCCATTGCATGAAAAAATTAATTCTTACTAGATACTATTAGCAAGCCAGAAAGTATACAGTGTTTTCCTTAATTCGCTTTTTTGTTACCTCTCAGGGAGCAGCCAATGCTCTTGATAACCCAAGTTGCCCACCGAAGTTGTTTTTTCTTTTTTTTTTTTTTTTTGATTACTACATCAAGTTAAACTTATGTTAGACTTCTGGAATCCTCCTGATAAGGGAAACACGACCTTGCCCTCGGTCTCTATAGAATACTGTCTGTTCTCTTGTTTTGACTTAAGCATCTTCCATGGTACTGCACTGAAAGGGCAGGGGAGTGGCAGAGTTAGCCTCCAGTCTGCTTGCACTTATTTTGTGTTCAGTAGCATGTATCCTACTTTTGAAATGCAATGTTTGATTAATGATCATAAAGAATGAACTACAGAACAGTTATGTACCCATGAAAAAAGGAATGCCTATACAAATCTATTGTATCCCAGTCTGTTGGCCTTAGTGATTAACTTCTGTTGTACACTCGAGACTCGTTCAACGCATGGAAGAGACTCTGTTTATCAAACTCTTCTGGAAGAAACTGCTTTTAAGCTGTACATGAACTATTGGTCTTAAGGTCTGAATGTGGCTGTGGAAGATAGCCAGCTGTCAGCCCTGAACCTTTACAGTCTGCTGTCGTATTCCTTACAGAGACAGCTTTCATTCTGCAGAAGGGATGTAAAATAAAACATTCATAACAAGGATTTGTTTGCTCTGGCTTACTTGCATTTCACACAAAACAGCTGCAAAGGCATAGGGCAGTAGGAAATAAAACTCTGGAGAGAGTACATATCCAGTGAATTTGATACAATATATTAATATAATCTGCATCAACTTAGCTTTTGTCCAACTTTGATTCTTACATGAAGCTTATGCTTGAATAATCTTATCCAATTTTTACTTCTTTGTAAGAGGAAAATGCAGACATAGTTTGGGACATGTAAAACTCTATTTTCACTCCATCAGTATTATTCTCTACCGTCAGGTTAAAGGGAGTTGACAACACATGATTCCATATAAGCTATCTCTGTTTTTATGGGAGGAAAAGCAAATAATTGCCATTGATTACTTTTGTGTTCTCTCCAAAGAAAGAGAATGGCAGCATTTACCCTTCCCTGTCAAGGGTCACATATTGGTTATTGAAAGTCAGCAGGATATTAATACCAGTGATAGCAGACAGTCAGTACAGATGTGAGAAGATGAAATTCCTGTCAACATCTCCAAGGTCTGTAGTTATCAACTAATTTCCATGTTTAGCAGAAAGGATAGGTTATCCTTCCAAATAGACAGGTATCTTTTCTAATAATCTTTATATTTTGAGGAGGCAAAAAACTTGAGTAATATTTTTCTTTTCCAAGGTGCAAAAAATGCTGATTCAAGTAACACTGATTCACTAGCAAAAGAAACATGTTCAAGTGTCATGTTAGCACATTCTACAAAAACAGGTTTGTTGCAATCAGTCATCTGTGTGAGAAAAGCTTTTGAAGTAAAGCTTTTAAATGTTGAAACTAGATGTTTCTTGGCTGTGACTCAAAGCAAGTTCCTTCAGCTCCTCACCGCTTTGGGAGATAGGCTTTGGACCTAAACAGTTATTCAGTGAAGAGTGATCTTTATTTGAAGACATGCTAGGAAGTTTGAAAAATCATGTGAATTGGAAAAAGAAGCCAAGATGAGGAAGAGAAGATCATGAAGAAATCACCAAGAATCAACAGCTCTGTAAAAGATGAGGAGGAGCAGCTTACAGTGCTGAAGTCAGAGAGTGGGGAAGTTGTTGCTTAGGATGGTAGGTTCTGTTGAAGTAGCCAGTCTTGCAAAAATATTCCTAGATACTCTGACTCAAAGCAAGAGAGGCAAATTTGGGATTCTTTTCTTTGAAACAGAAGCTCTCTGTGTCCTTCCTCTGAACTAGAGACAGAAAGATACATTTTATTTTTTTCCTATGTTAGAGAGCAGTGAACAGGAGAAAGGACTTGTTTAGCTAATCCTATCTTCCCTACAGGAACAGACTTCTCTTTGAAAAATCAGCTGTTCACAAGTTCTTAATCGCTATAGTCTTAAAACCATGAGCAGTTTTTTTCCCCCGTTTACTTTACAATGTTTATGTGCTGTTAGGATGAAATCTGCAGTGTCACAAAGATTCAGTAGGAAATTTCCCTGGTATTTGCTGACAGCACAGTTGTGTTATTCAATTTAATTACTATTAATTGAAGTTATTAAACTAGTTTGAAGAAATTAACATAAACCATTGTACATTTTTGTGTCTCAGTGATTTATAGTAATAACAATGCCTTTTTCAAGAGTTACATATTTTCAAACTAAAGTATCTAGAGAATCTCTGTATGTAGATTGATACATATGAATGTCTCATTGACCAAGCTTTATAAATTGATGTCATTGTTACATCTTCTACACACTTTGATTGGTTTAATACCAAAGCCTGCATAAAATGCCTGTGTAGTTTTCTCTTCTGTATTAAATGTCCGCAAAATATCTGCTGGTCTTTGGGGGAAAGAAATCCATCACTTACGTTATCAGTGAAAAGTAATACTCTCAACACTGATCTATTAAATGATTTTGCAAATGTGTACTTTTTTCTAGCTCTGTAACTATAAAGATATTGGTAGCACTTTCATGTCAGCATTTTTACTAGGAACCTTTACTTTTTATCTGCAAAAATTGGAAAATACCGTAGCTGTGTATTCAGCATTTCTGTTTGCGAACAAGTGATTCTACAAAATCCAGCACAGGTATTTGTACTGGTGCGACAGAAATGAGGATGATTTTTTTGTACAGGCATGTGAAGCAAAACTTGATAAATTTCTGAACAGTCTTTCAGGCTCTACAGTATTGCATTATTTTGTCATTGTGGCAAGGTGAGCTTCACGTATGTACGTGGACCTCCTGAAATATCCAAAATCTCTTGACCCACACGGTTAAGAGTAGAAGCCTGTTGCATAAGTAGACCTGAAGCAGTGGCAAGTGCGGATTCACTGGGTAGCTTTGCTACAAAAGGGGGGCTTTTGTTAGCTTAGGGATGTTTTACTCAAATAGTGTGAGTAAAACAATCATGGGAATTTATCGGACCACATAGGGACACCTGTATCTCAACCATTTGTCTAGACGATGTTTGCACACAGTAATGAGAAATAGGGCATGATTCATTATGAAGAAGACTCTTCATTATTAGTTCCCAAAAAGTTAAAAATATTAACCCAGATAAATATTTAACTTTTAAAGTGATAAAAGTGAGGGCGTAGCTTAAAGCTACACAACGGCAAGAGTGGTAGTGTGTTGAGCTGCTTTTTCATCCTGTATTTTCTGTATGATTCAGATATTGGTAGAAAAAAGTTACTTGTACAGCCAAAGGAGGACTCTTTGTGAAGTGGAAATAATCTGTATGCTTAAAAAGGGATTCTGGCCCTGCTAAAACACAGAAAAAGCCTTCACAAAGCCCAGCTTTCTCTAAACCATATTTTAGGTAGATCTATTAAATATGCTGGTCTTGATAGTTTTCCTAAAAATACCCGCTTTATAATACAGAACTTTGGGTACTAATAAGACATTACAAAACTCTCTTTACAGATTAGGAAGCTTAAGAACCTCAAAGTATTTAGTGACAATAGAATTATAAGAAATTAGGATTCTCAATTATCTTCAATGCTCTTAGAAATTTTTTTTATAGCTTGAAACAATTTTTATGGGACCCTTTAATTTTGCCAATGTTGAGTATTGAATCACATTCGCTACAGTTAAAATTTTTCGCTATCTAACCTGTTGTTACACAATTGCATCCATTTTCTGCATCTTTCTTACTGATATCTTTCTAACTGATGGTAAGTTTATACTTCTTTTAGTGTTATTTTTGAGAGGAATCCTGATTAACATGAACAGCAAATTTCATACTGCCTCCTGATAGGTATTACTTACATAGTAAAACAACAATTTTCTTCTCATAATTATTTTGGAGTTATGTTTCATTTGGTTTGCTGTAGATCATGTTACAATAAATGTTCTTTAATAGATAGAATGGCCAAGGATAGGTTATCTTGCCTATCAAGTGAGACATTCTTTTATAGACATGTAATAGTATAGATTGTCCTGTCTGCATAGACACTAGATACTGATTTCTTTCATGATAAAGTGTTATATTATTGAATTCCACTTTTGACCGCAGTCTCTTCCTTTTGCTCCCCAGAATCAGCATCAGAATAGTTAATCACAACCTCAACAGATGTAGTCTCCTCTATTCCTCACATCTTTTGGAGGCTGTTCCTCCATCTTTTGGAGGCTGGCAGTCCTGTCGTCTCCTCTGATGCTGATTCCTAGCAGTGATGGTGATCTTGGTTTTCCTCTAAGAATCTTTGACAAAAAAAAAAAAAAAAATTATCTGTAGAGGTGACTACTTAAAGTGCAAATAGCAGCTATCTTAGCAATCAGGTGCATAGTCCAGGGGAAAAAATGCCTTCTTTCACAACTTGAAGTCCCATTTTGTTCTGTTCTTTTTTTCTTTTTCCTTTTTTCCTCTGTTCTTTAAAGCACTCCTTTTAACAAAACTGACATTCAGAAGATCTTTCTTCCCTGTAGTCTTAATCTGACATTGAGTTTCTTAATGGAACCACCCTTTGAGCTTTCCACTCTTGGTTTGTTGTAATTTTCACTTCCAAGTGCCTTTCCTATAGCTATTTGTTCTGCTCAGAGTTAGTGTTTCAGAACTTGTCTTACTCTTCAGGAGACAAATTTTCCTGCTTCTCCTAGTTGTTCCTTTTCTACTGTCCCAGGATTCAGGTGAAATGTTAATTTGCCCTTCAGGTAATCAAGACTGCATTTCGCTTTCATTTTCACCATTGTTTGGAGAATCCTAGCTGATTAGGAAACTGTTAAAACGCAGATTATCCTTACCTGTAAATTAGGGACTTAAAAGGTTTGTTTTAGTCCTGCAGGGAAAGCTGTGCAAGTTTAAAAGAACAGCCTGTCCTCTTCAGTTACTGGCCAACTGCTTCTTGAACAAACTTCTGAGGTCAACGAAGCCTTAATTAAATTGCTTGTATTCTCAGGTGTGGATCTAATCCAACACTCATTGAAGTTGATTGATGTCAGCAAGCTTTAGATAGACCTGAGTCTGACACAAAAGAGGTGTTCGAGTACTGCATCCACTGTCTCACAATAATTATAAAACAACTCAGCTTCTTCGTTCTGTTTCCAGCTGAAAAAGTGTGATGGCTTGCATTTTGCACCAAATGGCACCTGCGGTACAAAGGCTCTAGGATGCTTTGCTGGTCTGTGGAGCTGTTCTTTTGTTGGTGTTATCTCCATGTTGTTGTGAATCTCTGAAGCAATTTTTTAACCTTGCTTTTAATTTCTGTTTTCAAATTCTATTAGAAGTTGTCATTCCTTAAGTAGAAAGACTCAGTAAATGAAAATCAGTCAAAATGAAAGGTCTCCGTTAAAAACAATATATATGTGGTATTTGGTTGCCTAATTTGAAAAGCAGGATTAGAGAAGCACGTAGTACTCCACTGTAAATGTTTAAGAACTGGCTTCCTGAGGCCATTAATAACCTGGTCTGTTCCCCACTTTCAGCAGAAGGTTGGAATAGATCAGGCATGTCTAACCTGCGGCCCAGCACAGCTCGCAGTGCAGCCTGGCCCCAGCTGCCACATTGTCATGGCAATGGCTCTGCCCCACCGAGCAGCCTGGCCTGGGCCCGGACATGCACCCATCGCTCAGCAGCAACCAAAGATGGGTGTGCGATGGCACTATTTAAGACTTTGAGTCTCATTTAGATAATATTCTAATGTACATTAGTTGCATTGTATTGTCTGGTTAGCAATCCATTGATTCAAATAATAATCGCAGATAGTAAGTGAAATTCCCTTACATAAGAATGAAGAGAACTATGCCAGCTCTCATGACAGGCTACCCCAGACACACTTGAATCATTAAAGATAGCCTATATACTTTGCTAAAGTTCAGTTCTACCATGGCTTTGAGGAGCTGTTTAGATATTACACGTGTACTGTATTAATGTTATTCACTTAGATTTATAATTTTCTGATTATGTTTTTAAACCTATATAATGGAAGTAAAAGAGTAAAAGCTTCAGTAAAAGAACAGTTTTGGAAGGCTGTCGTATGCAATATATGGTATTTCAATCAATAAATTCAGAATAGAAGCCATATACATTTTTATGTGAATCTACAATGAGTTTCATGGTTAATGGATGTTTTCTGAGAACAGGTAAGAGAGGAAAATGCTTCCCTTTAATGGCCACAGGTGAAAATTAGCAAAGAGTATAAAACATTTCAGCTGTGCACTTGATGGTAGCTAAGCTCAGAGTGAGGTCTGTGTGGAGCCTGTATAGCACAGAACATCCTCTCTGTCCTTCCTCTTGAACTGACTCGAGAATGTGCCTCTTGTCTGACACCTCACGTTTTTTCATCCTTCTCTGCCAGCTGGCTGGTTTTTATGTTTGAAACCTTCTGTGATGTCAGAGCACCCTCTGACTGGCTCCCCTCTTCCTCAAAGGCAGTATGAGGCAGTGGTCGTACAGCACAATGTATGGATGTACAGAGAGAGAATTCTGTACACACAAATAAAAAGGATTGTACAATTATCCATAAATATATTTCATTTATTTATACAGACCAGCAAGAAAATCAGGACAATAAGGAAAGGCCAGTAAATCCTGCCCCCTTAAAAAAAAAAAAAAAAAAATCAAAAGGCCCATCTAACACATTTATTAATCAGAAAATTATAGAATATTATTATGAGAGAGTGGGTGGTGTAGAGATTCCTTTGTCCATGGCTGTGGGAACTTCCAGCTGTCTGTGAGGTCAAGGATGAGCCGTCCTTCTTCACCATGGGCAACCCCATAGTGCCCATCTCAAACCAAGGCTGGCAATCCCATGTCTCCTGGTAGTCAGGAGACAGCTGTCCTGGGCTGGCCCTATCGCTGACCCCACTGTGACATGAACCACCACCAACCTTACTGTGACATGGGCATCACTGGGGAGGGTGCCAGAAGCTGATGCTCTAAAGTACCGCAAGCCTGCTGTTGGACTCTCCAGTTCAGTGGCTGAGGACAGGAGGGTTCCATGGCCCAGAGGAGAACAGAACCAGACCATTGAGCCTCAAAGACAAAGGAGGAGCGAACACAATCTGTTGCATCACAGGCCACGCCTGCCCAGGGCCCAGCCCTTCCCTTCCACGCCCTTCTTCCTGCCCTCTCACCTCAACCTTTGCTCATCCTCCTGCTCTCCTCCGGACTGGACTGGCTGACCAGCACAGCCCTTTTTATACCCTCCCTGGGCCAACCGTGTCACAAAACCGCTGTGACAGTGCCAACGTTCTGACCACTGTGATATGGCCACTGCATCATGAGGGCAGATTCCAGAGTCATATTTCCTCAAAAATCTCTGATGAACACCTTGAGAACTCACTAAGAATTGCAACCCCTTCCATCGACCCAGACACTGATGCACTTGTTTCACAAAAACAAGGTCAAATATCCCACTAGTTTTCTGTTTTCAATGCTCTCTTTTCTTAGAGTTTTAATAAAAATATAGAAAGAAAAGTTTTGTAATTATGTACATTAACTACCTTATATTTTATGTGTGGCCCGAGACCATTCCTCTGCACTCAATGCAGCCCAGGCAAGCCAAAAGGTTGGACACCCATGGGCTAGATGATCTCCAGAGCCCGCTTCCAGCCTGAACTATTCTTTCAGTCTGTTGTTCAGTAGTATCTCCAGGTGCACATATTCACACACAGCTGGCTTATACTAAAGATGTGTCTTTGAGTACTTTTTGTTTGTGCTCCTTTGTACTCCCACCTCTTGAAAAAAACCTCGCTATAAAATTAAGTGACAGTTGAAGCACATCAGAAGAATTGGGAGTGCTGCTTCTGGAATTGGCAAGAGCTGTTTTTTAGAAGTGTATTATTGATAGCATTTAGTTAGCAACAAGTGGAAATTCAAAGGAAGCTGGAAGCATTAATGGAGCTCCTGGCAAATGTGACAACAAGTATAGCTAAGTGGGTTTAAAGAAATAATTTATTACTTTGTTCCTTTTAAAAGTTCTGTAGTGGTTCTTAGTCTGTAAGACTATTTCACGTGACATGGAGGACTGCAGGTGCATTTAACAGCAAAAAAAAAAAAAAGAATGCATTTATGCAGCTCACCTTCATAACACTGTTTTTAGAGTGCAATGAAATTATGTGGTAAGACTGATGTTACTGAAAATTCAGGTGGGTTGAGTCTGTAAGGAGCGTGCTGTGACTTTTTTCGTTAGTGTCCTAAAATGGGTTCCTTCCAAATGGAGATGAATGCAACTCAGATTAAGTTTTATTTGGGGGAATATAGGCTGAGTTATATTCTGAACTTTTGTTTTATGTACACAATCAGAGGGAACGCTCATTGCCCTACAGTTCTGTGCAGTAAAAAGCACAGTGAGGAAAGAAAGGGGATTATGGATATTGACAACTTGTCTTGAGGAGCTTGCAGTGACTGGGAGTTATATGATGATACCTTTCAAAAGCTCAGGAAAATGCTCCTGATTTACAGCACATGTGGCTGTTTGACATACTCTGGAGGGCCTGTGCTTCTCAGCTGGCTCTATTTAGCTTGTTTTTGTGGAGGGTGGGCCTAAATCCCTGCAGCAAGCTGAAGAAATTCCTGAGTAAGGTTAAGCTATATTTGAAATATATTATTTTAAATATCTTGTTCAGAAGTTTTGATTCCAGAAACGTCATTTCTGAGTGTGTAAAAATGTTTTGTTTTCTGTCTTTCTAGGAACCTGAGATCTTATTTGATAGTAAGAAAAAGTAGTTTGTGTGTTTTCAAAACTTGCAGCTTGGCATTTGCTGAGTTATGATAGACTTTGCCTTTTCTGTTTCTAAATATATTAATTGCAATCTTAATACAATTAATAGAAGAATCTGTGCAAATTTTCACTTCTTCACAGCAACTGTGTTTCAGGGTGTGATATGTCATGTACAGGCCTAGTTATCGTTAAGTAGCTCTGATTAACTTGAGGATGCCAAGATTGATATCTTCACAAAGTGTGTTTGAGGGGCAAGTCTGATTCAGAAATCAGACTTCTCCATTATAGCTCACTTTGATCACCCAAAAAAGCAGTACTGACTCTCTAAATTTATGTTAATGGCTGTGCTGTCATGCTCAAACTGCAGCTGTGGTTGAATTAACACTTTTGAAGAAGTTTGATTTGGAAACACTTTTTGTTAATGATTTAATTGAATCAAAAGATACCTATGGGTTATCGTAGCTCCCCGTTCTGTATTTTCTGCATTTTTTTCATTTTTTGAGTTTTCTGTTTAAAAAAAAAATAATAATAATTCTAGGGATGGCTTTCCCAATTGTACTTCCCTTTTGTACACTTATCTGATTGAAAGCATGAAGTTGAAACAAATATTGTTTACAAGTAGTGTAGATACATACAGTAAGTTTTCAGACCTGTAAAGCAGAAGAAGACGTCACTGAGTTTTCTGTTGAATAACGTGCTTATGGCTGATTGTCCTGTACTAAAAGACTCAGATCACGCATCCTTCCTAGCGCTTCATTTTTCAGTAGCCCTTGGTGGTATCATCCATGGGGGCTTGCTGATGGGAGGCTACAGAGAGGCGTCACTTGCTTAAGCCAGACCTAAGAAAACATGATATTACTGTTACTCTTAGTATCCGTTTTGTCGCCATCTGCCCCAGGTTCAGTAGTGCTTGGTATGGTGGAGACTGAGTCTTTGGGCTCTAACAAAAGCGCTCTAACAATGCCAGTTTGAATTACAGGGAGAAATTGTTATATCTTTCATCTAAGCGATATGAAAGATAGCAAATCTGTAATAACGGGTAAAAAATACGCTGACGTCTCTATAAAATCAAGCAGATTATGTGTGTGTTTTAATGCTTACTCTGCTGACTGCTTTATGCTGTCACATAATTTTTGAGGAGAAAATAGAAAAGCCGCTGAAGAGTAGTAATTCTGGTATTCGCACGCAGTGATTTTATGTATAAGTGGAATAGCAATGAGTTGTTAGAAGAACTGATCAATGTGCAGTAGAGGAAATATTATGAAACCTTGCTTTCCATAGTGTTGTGACAGGCAGCCCAGTCAAATTAAATTGTGTTTAGAACATGAGGTTAATACCTAGGAGACCTAGAATTGCATTTGTAATATAATATATTATGGCTTTAATTTTCTAAGTAGCCATGCTTCCAAGTGACAGTTACAAGCTGGCAGCTTAAGGCTTCTTCTTCCCACCTCACGTTCCATGAAGAATGAACCGAAAGCAAAATCTCTTCTGTTTTTCCAAAACAGAAAAGGACTTTTCGTTTTCACAGCTGGGTGCCAAATAATAAGAGTTTTCTTGGTTTTTAGTGCCTACAATTAAAGCTAGAAGTCAGAATCTCACAAGCAGTTTATACCTTCATATTTCAACTTATAATGCGTGAAGAATTACTTGAAAAATTATTCTTGTATTCGTTCAGTTTATTTATTCGCCAGGTATGTGATGTTATTTTGTCATAAAGCAAAACCCCGAAGCAGGACACAAACAAACAAAAACAATTTCCATGGAAACATTGTCACTATCAGACCAGTTTCGTATTTTCCTATGGAAATTGGTGAAATTTTATACTGTGAATGAGCAGGAGGTAGTTTTGGTGACCAAAGCATGCGGATATTAGCAAATTAGAATTGCATAGATTTTGGTGGATGTTCTGTCCTAAAAACAGCCCATCTGAGGGTTGATTTTGATCTTCAGGGATGTTGTATGACTTGTCCAACCTACTTCATGATCTATAGGTAAAACCAGCATTCAAACACAAAGAATATATCTGAGAGGACTATATACATGTGAGGAAAATGTTGGACAAGAAAACTTCTGTCCAACTTCCATATTCTAACTCAGAATTGATTGCGTCTTCACCTAAATTTGATTGCAAAACACTTGAGATTTGGGTTTTTTTGGTTTGTGGGTTGTTTTCTTTTGGTGTGTGTGTGTGTTTTTTTTGTTGTTGGTTNCCTTGCCCATGGCAGGGGGGTTGGAACAAGATGATCTCTAAGGTCCCTTCCAACCTGAACCATTCTATGATTCTATGATTTCTTTTTTAGAGTCTCATTATATAGCTTACTGATGTTTAACTCTACCTGTTGTCTAGTCAACTAAAACCAGATAGGAAGCTGTAGATAGGGAGAATTGTGAGCATATTAGGCAAGCTGTGAAGGAAGGTTTTGAATCTTAACCATTGAAGCACACTTAGCTAAGACTAGAGAGCTGAAGAAGAGCTCTTCTCTTAACTAGAAACTCTCCTCAGTGACAGACACAGTTCCTGAAGTGTATGCAGTTAAAAGCAGACAGACCTAAGACACAGGTGACTCCATCAGGTAGATATACCGAGCCATAGCAAACTCGTCATGGGTAGCAATAAAAAGGTTATTCTCTTCAAATGCAGTGAAGAGAGTCCCTGCCCAGGAGCTTCACTGTGGGTGTCACTATTGTTCTGCTTCTGCTCAGCTTGTAATTTTGGCAACGTGGTATATTCAACATGTTAATTTGAGACTACTTTATGGATGATTTTTTGTGAGCTCCTTTTATAGTGCCCTTCGTATTGGAACACTAATGATTCAGAAAACGTGTTAATTGTTTCAGATTAATTAAAACAGAAAATTGCCTTTATACTAGAATACAGTTTGTCATCATTTATTGAGTATGAAATCTCAGTATTTAACCTGGCGGAGTTTTGTACTAGATACTGCACGAAAACCTGAACTGCCTGTCAGTAATTGAGCGTTAGGTCATTTTACTGTACCAACAGAATAATGAGTTTTTTTATGGTGTGTATTACTATTTAATCACAAAATACTGCAGAGTTGGTAAATAAACAAGTGAAAAAAACCCGACACATTTGAATGCAGTTTGCCCCAAGTGCCGCATGCACAATGGTTGGTGGCGGTGCACGAAGAATATGAGTGTCCTTGTCCCTTGTCCAGATCTTTAGCCAAAAGACCTTTCTTTCTGTGATACTCGTGGCTTGGTCGTGCCTTTCTGTGGATGCTCTGTTACTCTGGAAATAGAAAATACAATTTTTCCAGCGGTAAATCTTTTAAATTAAGGTGTTCGGCTTACATAAACTCTTTCCCCCTGCTTTACATGAATACTGACTGGTGAGTTTAAGAGAATTAATTTAAAGGCAGCATGGAAGATAACGCTGTAGTACGTTCACTGACTGAGACTGGCTTGAGCAGGAAGGGAGGCAAGGACAGACGGATCTGAAATAATTTGCTGTTGATGTTTTGTTTTGGTGGCCATAAAAAACTAAAATTTTCCACTATGATTTAAAAAATGTACATGACAAAACTCAGAACATAGAGATGCATTTTGATCTCAGTTGCTCTAGTATGGATCTGAAATAACTCTTAAATTTCAGTTGTGTTTGCAGCTACCTGTGATAGAACCCAAGCTGCAACTATTGCGTTTCAGCTTCTGTTCATGTGTTTAAAGAGGAAACTTGAAGGCTGGAATCTGAAGAGATGATAAAGAGTTTGGAAACCCGTTCTTTTTTTTTTTTTTTTAATTGTTGTGTTTGGAGTGCCAATGTCATGTAAGTATAGGGTAGAAAAGAAAATTTTCCAGTGAAATGGGTGCATATTTGCAGTGTGATTGTACATGTACATAAACAGGTGTGCAGCTACATGCGTATGCTACTTATAATCTCGTTTCTCTTTTCAAGAATGTAAAATCTCTATCTAAACTATTGAGGGTTACTTTTCTCAGTAGAGCACATACTACAGCTTCCCAATAGTTGGATGAGTCCCATCTTTGTCCACTGTTTTGAATCTTTTATACTATATTATTCTCCCTTTCTTGAAATCTTGCAGGAGCGTGTAGCTGGAGGAATAACGCAGAGCCTGAATGCGAGTAGGTCTAAGATCCGAGATCCTTGTAGGCCTCTGTTTAGTTCTGTGCAGGATTCTGCAGAATTGAACAAAGTCCTTGGTAGATCAGTTTCTACTTGTCAGATGTGTTGCCTTGGAAGAACTGAATATGGATCTGCTTGTTGTAGATGGGGACGTAGGGGTGGCAAGGGGGAGGGTCTGGACCTGTTCCCTGCTGTAGCTTTTCAACAGTTGCAAAAAGAAAGTTACAGAACACACAGAAGTGCTGTTAGGTTTCCGGCATATGAGTAAGGATCTTAAGGTGCTTAGAAAATGTGCCAAAATTTAAATTTTTCATCTTTCCAACACTTCTTTTTTTCAGGATAGTAAATGATATTTCGTGATCTGTGAGGGAAGAGTACACTTAACAGCATGTGCATTTAAAGCATTCCAAATCAAAATATGAATATAATACACCAAGTGTTGAACTTACTATTTGTAACTATTTTAAAATCAGATTTGTTGCCTCCAAGGACTCTGGCTCGTATCAGATACAAATTTTAAAGTTATCCATCCGGAAAGATGATAGAACTTCAATATCTGAAAAATATTAATCACGCATTTGTCTTAAAACTGAATGAATAAATCTTATAACTAAAAATATTTTTCTTTAGGCAATAAACAACTATGAGAGACTTTGTATTTGGCCTAAAATATTCAGTCTAATGCTAATAAGCTCTACTTGAATTTTCTTGTGGTACTTTTATTTCCAGGTAGGAGTAATGAATGCTTTAATATAATTTCACATTTATACAGCTTCTTTCATCTGGATTTTTTTAACTAGCAAAACAAGTTATAAATAGAGATAATATTACATGCTTGCTTAAAAACAACGGTTATCACAGGAGGATGTAAGCTGTGTTTTAAGATCCCATATCTTCTGCAAACAGGATGAGAAGTGATGCATTCCATGTTCAGTGAAAGACAAACCAGAAATTCAGGTGATGAACCACAATTCTGAGAGAGTTGTTCCGAAGACTTTTGTTCTTGTTAGCTTCAGGTTTTAATGTATAAATATATAGACCTGTTGAGAAGTAATCTACCTAGGAATAAGAAGCAATAGCACTGCTGATACCTGTTTAAATGTTATCTTCACTAAACTGACAATGACGTTAGATAGAAAATGAAATCATGGGAGTAGTAGCTGTCCTTAGCACATTGCTGCTTGGAATACGATGGAGCCAAAAGGCAGCTCACTATTGCATGCTTCTCCGTGGCTGTACCCAGAAGACTGGAGTGTGTCTGTTTCTTTGATAGATTAATAGAAGATGTAAGGAAAAGGTGCAGAACAGGTGTGTCAGCAAATAGCAAGTAACCTTCCCAAGAGAGAGCAGCTAGGTCCATCGTTTATCTTATCATTAGCTTTTATGCTTTGAATTAATCTGCAAAGTACTATCCAGTGAAAAGTACAGAGTAAGGTGTTTTTTTAGTAATTATCCCAAAGCATGTGTTTCTGTTATGATAAAGGGACTACATGTAGCTGTTTTGGCCGTGATGAAAAACAGGAGCTGTCTGAAGGCTGTCCTCTGCTGTCACAGATTGCAGGAGACAGTGTAAGGGTATGCAGCTAGGTATGTCAAAACCAGCCAGAATAGCTACTACTTCACTAAATAGATACTCCTTATGTTTTGGAGCTTTATTAGTCACCGAAAGATTTGATACTTTTTTCTTTAGTAGGTAAATTTAATGAGCTCACTTATTTTTCAAAAACAAGCTCGTGGATTAAAAGATGCATTCATCAGCTGTAAGACTGTGCAGCTTCTGCAGAGGAGCTTGTAGATGCTGAGGTTCATAAGAGATGTAGGTGTGCATTTTGTTTTTATTTTCTTGTATGATGAACTTGAGTTATATTCAAAATGTCGCAAAGCTTTTCTGCTGCACTTATTTCTTCATAGTCTTGATATTCCAGCTGGTGGTGCCCAGCAAACCCAGCTGCAGCCGTGCTCTTCATTAGCCGCTTGGAGATGCAGGTAGATAATTTCCACTATCTAGAATTGTGCTAGTGCATGGGTTCTGTAGCTTGGCCCTCAGAAAAATTGTCTCCCAGGCAAATACACAAAACTAAATAGCTGAAGTTACATACTAAATAACTAAATAGCTTCAATAAAAAATAAATAGGTGGAATCATAAAGCAGAAGAAATTTTGCGCTGCTGTTTAAGCTGTTCTTTAATTTATCTGACAAGTGTATGCCAAAGGCCAACAATCTAGAAGTTGTTAAATTTTCATCATTTACCTACTGTAGCTTATTTTTCTTCTGAATGTTCCTTCTAGATTGACTGTTCTTATCACTTGTACGCTCTCGAGTGTTGTTTAAAAGGTTCTTCTTTTCTTTCATATGTTCAGGAAAAATGAAACAGAATCACTGCGTCTGTTTTGTTTAGCAGATTGCCACTTTGTGCTTCAGGTTCCTGCAGTTTGTAAGGAAAAGTGCTGCAAACTTAACACAACATTGCAAATTCAAATGTAAATCTTTCTTATTCAAAAACATTGTCAGTAAAAGAGGAAAAATTATCCTCGGAGATTTAGGAGGTAGAATATGGCAGAGCACATCAAACATTCTTAACCTTCTGGGGTGGGGGAGCGTAAGTTTTTGTTTAGTTTTGCTTTTGCTCTGAATGATTTCAGATAGACTCCGTATCTTTCTGCCAAAGCTTTGCAGAGCTCACAGGAGTAAGGAAAGGTGCTTAAGACATTGACATGGAAATAAGGAGCTCTGAATCTCTATCTTTGAATGCATACCAAAGGCAGGACTAATGAATAAAGTGTCACCGTTTTTTCATTGCTCATTTTTAGCAGAGCTTTAATACTCTGCTAAAGAATTGAGTAGTGACTCGCAAGGATTAACGGTTGATATTTCTTCATCAGGAATTTTTCCCTAACAAAACCTGTCAGAATTGTTCACTTGTATGGACAATTAAAATGAAATTTTATTCAACTACAAGCTTTGTGTGCTTTTGTCTTGCGTTTAGCTCTTGTAACTTCATACTTGGTTTGCTGAGTTCTATATGGAGAAATATGTCTCAGCATGCCTTGGTAGAAAAGGAATTTTTTCTGATTGCTTTTGTCTCTGGCAAAGCTCTAAATAAAAGAAAATCACTAATGTTGTACACTGGTATCACTTGGGCATACCAGATATTGATCTTTGTCACCACTCTCCTGAAATACCCCCTTAAAATCATATTAAATATCTTTTTTTCATTCTTGTTAATGCACTTTGTTGTTCCCTACGCTGCTGCCGCGTTGCTAACAAGCACCAACGCACGAATCTGTTCTGCTCTCATCTGTCACCTCTGGGTCTTCTCTAGCATGAATATTTCTTGCATATATTCTCTTCCTTTATTTTCACACTTGTTTTAGATCATTTATTCCCACAGTACATTATGAACCTTTCTATTTTCCAGGTAGCATCTAATCTGGGCTTCTGTCTCGTATTCAGATTACTCTGAATCGTTCAGCGTTGTGATCCCACCAACAACACTTTCCTCATTTTTATTTTGTTAATAGAAGCCACAATAGTACCTTGATATCTTTGTGCATTTTTTAAAAGAATGCTGATTAAAATCAGGATTCATACTGGTTGCAGTGTCTTTAAATAATGTGATCATTAGTATAAGGATAATGAAATTAATCACATCAAATAACCTTTTACCGCAGTCTAATGTTCTTCAACACAAATAGATAAAAGTCTGTCTTGATGTAGGTTTGGAGTGTTGTACCTGAAAAGTTTTAGAACAAAATAAAGTTGAAATCCTTTATATTTGCCAAGGACTGCATGTACTGCAGTCTCTAAAATAATTTACTTTCAACTTTTCTTGTGTGAGCTTTCATATCTGAATGATTTTAAAAAGTGTTGCTTTTTCATTCTGAAAAAAAAAATATAAACGCCCACCACCACTAACAACAAAAAGACATTTAGGTGAGCTCAGGCTTTGTAGTCACAAGCCATCAATGTTTAGTGAGCATAATTTTTTTTTTTAATCCATTTTAACGTAGGTATTTGCTTTTTACAATTCTTAACATTATGTTAACAAAATGAATGAGCTTTCATTAGGAAAAAAGTAAAAAGTACGAGATTAAAGTTGATGAGCTAAATCAAGGTGTCCTGCTTGGTTGATTTAAATCCATGATTAAAATCAGTCATTTGATTTAAATCAATCCACTGTTCTTTCAGCCTGCTTGAAAGGAACCATTCTTCATTTCCTACCTAATTAGAATTGCTTCTGTAAGATTAGTTAGGACTGTGCCTAGATACACCAAATCTGCTACACCTACTGAATTCCCTGAATGTCATTTTTGGGGCAGAAGACTTTTTTTCTGTGTTCTTATTGCTGTATATTGCCAGTGTTCTCTGTAAGTTTACAGATGTGTTATTTTTTGTTTTTCAGTTTTTTTTTTTTGCTTTTGTTTTGTTTTTACTGCAATATCTGAGAAGTTTGCAGTGGCAAAAATGCCCACTTTTCCAATAACAGTTTTAATGAAGTGGTACTTGTGCTAGAACAGTATGCTAACATGTAATAACTGGGGATAGGAAACAGGGTCAGCAATTGTAGGTCACCTGGTCTGAGGGTTTGCAGGCCTCTTTCATTTCAGCTTGCTGACTTCTTCCAGTATCAGTGGGGGCTGTTGCTCTCTAGTATCTCTCTGTAGTTGTTGCATTGCACTTGTAAAATTCTCGTTCCCTTGCCTCCCTGAGAGCAACGTCCCTTCAATGTGGCATTTGGCACCAGGTGACCATTCTCTATAGGAGTGACTGAGAAGGGAGGTGGGAAGAGTTAGCCAAGGAAATGAAGGGCAGTGGAGCTAATAATGGCTATGTTTTGCACGGCTTTGTGCCCTTTGGTGGGTCCTCTTCAGACAAAGCAGGTGGAGGTTGTGATGGAAACTTGTCTCCTCCTGGGAGTGTTTGAAACTTCTCCGCAGGGTGGATGCTCTGGTAGCCTGTTTTTCAGCCTTTTTCTCAGCTGGATGGTTTTTTTTCCCCCTATCCTACCTGAGTTCATGACACTTCTGGGAGTGAAGTACCTCTTACTTCTCTACAGAACTTTAATTTAGGTTGTCACGTTCCTAACCTATTGGCTCCCGATGGGGCACCCACGAGCAGTGCATTCATTTTCCTTAGGTGAAAAGAAAAACCTCTAACATATCTAAAGTAGGTGTCATGCTAACTATATTCCAGTTATTTTTAGGAGTCCTGAAGCATCCTATGATGACAAACCACTTTGTTCTTTGAAGTGGAACTAAATAGCAATTTCTGTTGTAGCTATTGTATCCATTCTGAGAAATAAAGAATTCTCATCCTCATGCGAAATCCAGGACAAATTCAGAATATTTTACTGCATTTCATTTGGGCATATAAACACAGAAAAGCCTTTTAGCTGTTTATTTCCTTTCTTTGGTTGGTCTGTGAGACAAGTCCTAGGAAGGATGGTCTTCCATGCCAGAACTGTGGGCAGCTGAACCCAAAATAATCTTGCCATACACTGCTTGCCTGGCACCCACTGGTCACTAGAGTTTTGTGCTGCAATGTCCTTTAGAGAAAAAGTGTTTCAAAAAGGTACTTCTCTTCCTTTGCTTTTCTTTCTTAAACTGCATTACTGTTTAGAAAAGAGATTATTACATAACCATATATTTGGAGTGCCCAATGTCATGAGATGTAGGGGAGATGTGGGACCATGTTTGAAATAATAATTTATTAATAACATGAAGTGGTACTGTGTTTGAAAATAACATTACCACCGGTTCCAAAAACTGAAGAACTTACCTTTGCAGATGAAAATGAAAAATGTGTAAAAATTTGCTTGTGATTATGACAGAGTGATTTGTTAGAAAAGATAATTTAAAATGTTATGAAATTCTCATTTTTTTAAAAAAGAAGTTGCCAAATAAAATTAGTTTTGAATTCAGGAAATCTCTTGTTGAGGGACTCAGACAAGCCATATGGTTCTCTCTTAAACATCAAGGCAAGGGAAGTATTGAGTGGGCTTTTATCACGTTTTAGTCATTTTGAGAAGAAAATATGTTTTCATATCTTTATATGTACAAAATGCCTCATATTGCATTTTAATGAGAAAGAAATGCCATGTGCGTAAGATAAATCTAGATAATGAAAACCTACTCAGACTTTCAGCTTGATTTAAGGTGCCTTGTTTTTATTGTAGAATACTTACAATAATGAGGGATTTTTTTAAACAGCTATGAGGGATATTAATTTTATGTTGGACTCATTTCAATACTGCAGCAGCCAACTTCACATTTGTGCATGGGCTGTCTGGAGAGGAAAAATAATTCTTGGAGTGTCGGTGCACAGAAGGCAGGTTCAGGTGCGAGGCTACTTTTAGGAGCTTCTTGGTGTTTAAGCCTCAAAACTGGGGCATGATGCTCATTAAGCAGTGCCTTAGGATAATGCCAAGGGCACAGTGTGAGTGCTGCTGCTGAAACCCTCTCATAACACTGCAGCCAGGTATTTTGTCACTTGATTCATGGCTAGTTTGTGCCAGCTGTCTGTAGCTTCTTCCTACCCATCCTGGCTGTGCCGTGTCTGACAGCCCTCCTCGCTGCTGGTGGGCACAGCGTTGCATTTGGTGGCCCTGTGTTTTGCTGTTCTGAAACAAGTATAGTAGCAGTTGTGTCCATGGGAAGGTACATTGAGATTCACCGGTGAAAATAGTAATCTGTAAGTGGAAAGCCTGGGAATTTTAGGCTTTTATTGACCTCTTCCAGAAAGGTACTTCAGAACACTGTTTCTGAAGGTGCAGGTTCACAGCTTAAACGAAGCAAATCAGCCTTAAAAGCTGATTTGGATCTGAGAGTAGATAAAGGCAGCTGCTACTTTGCTGGAGGGTGGCTTAGGTTAGCGTTTAGTTTTGTTGTGTGCTTTTTTCTGGTTTTTTAACAGAAACACAACTAAGCCTGACCTAAAATTAGAAACGCTATCCCAAATACTATTGATTTTTTTTCTTTTTTTTTTTTTCCCCCTTGTGCCCACACAGCCCAGACCAAGCATGTGTCATGGGTGCGTACACATCATGGTGTCCCTCTGCTCTTTCAGATGAGCAGATACCAACGCTTTTGCAAGGATCCTGGTCTCTTAAAAAGACAACTTCTAAGGAATAAAACTTTGCAAAGTCACTTTTATCTTCACTGTGCGGCATTTGTTTCCCATTAATTTAGGGTAAAAAGACCTGTTGTCAGTATCAGAGCATTAAAAACATACATCATTCCCTAGGCTGTTCACACATGGTCAGAGCTCACATAAATAATTCTCTAGCCTTGGTATTTCAGGGAGGGCACCATCTGGCTCAAAAGAAAAAAAAAAAAAAAAGAGGAAAAAGGATTCCAGAACCAATAATTAGTTTTCAGGATTTCTTCTGAATAATTAGATATAACAGCATTTTAAAAAAAAAAAAAAAGTGTGCTAATTAATGCATATTTTTACAGAAGCTGGAGACTGTTAAAGATCATCCTGCTTCCTTACTAAAGGCAGAAGAGCAAGTTTTTGTCTTTGGGGGAGAGCTGTGGCCCTGCTGCTAGTCACCTTGGCACCCTAGTGGGCACTGGGCAGTGGTGTGCAGCAGGGGTGGGATGGCAGTGATCTGTCAGGAGTATCTGCTGCCAGGTGCCTGAGGCCCAGCTGTGACAGGGAAGGGCTGGCCTCAGGCCTGAGAGCTGTGATGGGCTCAGCACAGCCTCACTGCTCAGGTGTGCTTTCAGCTCATACTAAAGGCTGAAGCAGTCCCTTGACGAGCCCCAAGAATGCTGTTTATTCACAGAAAACACAAGGTGACTCACCTCTATGAAAGTAGTAAGGTACCTTGTGTTTTCTTGGTGCTGCAGCAGTATAAAGGTCTGCACAGAGGCCCTGCCCTCACACAGCTGATCTGCTGCAGCCTAGCGCATCAGTAGCTGGTTGGCATGGCCAGCATGCCTTCTGCATCACAAACGCAGCATCTTTGGTGGTCGTTGAGAAAGAGTGGTGTTCTGAATACAAGGTTAGTGTCTAAAAATGAATACTAGCAGTGTACTTATGAAAGTTTCCACAAGGAATCAGAATGGCAACTTGAGAGACTTGGCCTCTCTGTTTCTCCTCAGAGAGAAGAGAATAGATAGGGAAATTGGCAGTTGTGGCCCCATTGTGCAGGTCAAAACATCGCATTGAACTGCACTTATGTGTGCAGTTGTGCATTAATGCAGTTTACAAGAGCATGATGCACTGCAGAAGCCATCATGCTGACTAAAAACCAGTTGTCTTCTCTACAGGGGGTTCCTGACTGGTCTTTCGAGGGGTGACTGACTTCGCAGTGACCAATACATGTGTTTACAGAGAGTTACAATGACAGCGTAAACATGGATACTCTGCATGGGAAGCCATGCACCAAAGGGTGGCTACTCTGAAGTGATTGCTGTTTACTCAACCATTCAAACTAAAATCTAGAATTAAATTCATCTCAACCATTCAAATCAAAGTCTAAAATTAAATTCATCTAACTCTGTGCAGCTGCTATCATTTCTTATACGACTGTTCATGATGACTTTCAAAACTAATGGCACATGACAAACACTTTCCCTAAATTCAGCATAGTGTATGTAGAGGTAGCCAATGTTACTCTTCCTGCAGGGCATGGACAGGATTTTACCTGGGGCTGAGACTCACAGTGCAGGTCTGGAGCTGGGGAGCTCATTGTATTGAGGTTACGCTGGAAACAGCAGTGGCTCCTCAAGGATCTTGAAGAGCTCCACAACGGCTTGACCTGGCCTAGGTCTCTGAGCAGTTTGTTGATTTTTGTTTGTTTGTTTGTTTTTAGTGCCTCTGTTACCTTTTAAAAGTGATCCTGGAGTCTCAAGCAGCTATTTCAATATGTAATAATTGAGAGAGTCTTATTCAGCTTAACTGTTTTCTGGTAATAATGCTGCTGTGTTGTGCCCCAGTCTTCATGCTGGGGGACTATCTGTTCTTGAAGATAACCATGTGTGTAAGTACTTGAAAGACTGAACTTATGTTATTTCTGTTTGCACAATGCTTCCAGTAAATCTTTGGCACCTCTTTGGGGACTAAAAATAGCCCTTACAGTGCATGCTGCTGCTTTTTACCTTAATAGCAACATTTATTGGCAGAACGAAATGGCAACAGTTTAAAACTCTAGTAAGTAAGTTGTATATTAATAAAAAATGAATAGGAATGATACTTTGCATTCTCTAACCTTTCATGGTGCTCTCCAGTGGGCAGCTGAGACTTATATTACAGCAATTTATTCAATAAGTGGACAGTACATATATGTTAAGTTATATTGGAAAATCATTTGATGCTGTCAGCCCATCCACCAGATTTGACCTGCAGATGAATGGTCCTTTCCAGCATTGTTTTATGCATGCAGCATTATTTTAAGCTTTTTTTTTGGTAAAGATAATTTTTCTTTTGTGTGTGAATTCTTTATCAGCACACCAGATGCTAGCTTATATATGCATGTTTATATGTGAATACATACAAAGTTGAAGCAGACCCCAGTATTTTCAGTGTTTCTTACTATAACACATCAGTAATCTCCACAAATAGAAATGATAAGCATGGAATTCACACCAGCCTTACATATTTCCGTGTCAGTGCATCTATGTTTCACCATTGAGTAAGAGCGTGTGATATTTAATATTCATTTTTTGCCTAGTTGTCAGTATGTGCTGCTGACATACCTGTTAATTTTCAGGATACTGGTTAAGGCAGACAGACAAAGACAAAACTTTCAGACTTAAAGGTGCTGCTGATCTTTCCCGTTAGTGAAAGAAAGAGCACATCTGTTTCAGCTCATCCTCCTTCAGCAGCAGTCAGTTGCCAGTACCAGGGTTGGCTACAGGCATCTGTGGAATTTAAAAATCTGTCTGTAAGGAGCCCATTAAATCTAAGGAGGGCCTCAAAGGAGCTGTCAGTCACTTATTTTAGCATAAATCATAAGGATTTATCACATTATACTTTCAATGAGCTTTTCCCCCCTCACACCTATGTTATTGTGCCATCAGTGAAATGATAGGTCTTGTCTCTAGGTAACAAAGACCTGCTGATGATTCCAGCGAGGCTGTATTAATGTCATCTATGTCGCTTTGTCATCTCCCTTATCAGTAGGGAACGCAATTGGAAAACAGATGTAGCAGCCAAAAGCTTATCATCAGTTAGGGGGATTTCCACTGAACCAGAGCCACCCAGTGCACATGAAACTTTCCATTTACCAATTGCTGGACATTTTCTGTTTACAGCAGGTACAGCTTATTCAACCCACCCAGAGCTATGGAAGGGTAGGTCCATCCTTTATGCCCTTTCAAGCTGTGAGTTCTGAGGCTTTCTTTTATTTATGCATTTGTTTCTGAGGTGTTTAATTCGTGTTTTTCACCATAAATAAATGGAGCTTGTTCACAGAACAACAAAACTCTGTACGCATTACTCACAGGTTGTGGTTGATTCTGCTGGTTGAATCTATCTCATTGCTTTGAGAATAAACACTGATAAAAAGATCAACTGGAGCAGGACTGGCAACTGTGACTGTAGTAGGGAAGTGGGGCAGGATACTGCCTGCTACCTAGCTGGTCTCTGGTGGCTGTACCAGCGCAGTGCCAGGGGAAGTTGTATCCTATACTTCTGAAAGGTGCCCATCAAGCTTGCATTAACCAAATATTTTATGTTTTACTTACTGAGATGTAAGGGATGATTGTTGCATCAATGCAGTTACAGCTTTTGCAAATGCTTCATAGCTCTGATTAAGAAAAAGAAGTCAAGATGATGCCTTTTCCAAACAGATTTTGCTCTGCTTTCTTAGAAGCCTGTTTTGCTGTGGAGGAGGATGCTGACACCAGACAGCAAGCCAGTGGCAGAGCAGGATCATGAACCTTAGGATTAGTTTTTCATGAATAAGCAAATGCCCTGATAATGGGGAGGGTGAGATTTTAAAATCTGGAGCGCACTAAATATCAGATATGTCCTTTTTTCCATGATTACTTTTTTAGTTTCATGATTACTTGTCAGAGAAAACTATAATTTGAAGTAGATGAACAAAAAGCATGGTTTGGGAAAAAAAAAATAATAAAAAAGAAGATTGTTGAAAGCTGTTAGGTATTAGTTTTGAACAGAGAAAGTCAACTAAGTGGAATGCAGTGACCACTTCTTGCAGTGTTGCAGTTTGTTCTCGTTGGTGTGATCCTATGTAGGCCAGTGAGAAGAGGTTAGTGGTTGAGTGCAGCAAAGTCCCGGCCACGTGATGGGAACCAGTCTGTTCACTGCCAGGTGTTGATGGAAGGAGCCAACACATTTGGGTCCCCATTGCTGCCTGCACTCCCATCTCCACTTTAGCACAGCCGCAGTGGCAGCCTCGTTTCCGGGGCCTCTCCCTGCAGTGAAGCAGCACAAGGAGAAGGACACGAGGCCAAAGTCCAGCTTCCTCCTTCAGAGAATCTTCTCCCTTGGTGCACTGCCAACTTGGCATTGGCTTAAAACTTAGGATGACAGGGTAATACACTTTTGGAGTACCAAAACAAAATCTCTCATAGTTTTGATATGAAAAACATATGCTGTTTATCCTTTTATTCAGCATTTATGTATAAATTATGTGTTTTTCCTGCTCTATTAGCCTGTGGGTATATTGATCCACACTGTCAATATTAGGTTATGAAAAAGCAAGAGGGCCAGCTCTTTGTTTAGTACATTTTCTATTGGCTTTTTTTTTTTTTTTTTAAATGGAAAAAATAAAAGGTTTCATAGCAAAATAGGATTTTAGGGGATTTTAGATTATTGTTTTTGAGCTACAGGTTTTATTTAACGTGATAGAAACTTCTAAGTCCCTTTAAGCTATTGGATACTTGGCAACATTGCTGACTAGCATAACAAGAAGGTGAAAAATAGCTGGAGTAGTTTCAGCAAATGGAAAAGTGTTTCAGAAGGGCAGCTGAGAAGCAGAAGAGAAATATGCTGCGGGAGCAGTCAGAGGCTAACCTCAAAAAGAAGTAGAGAAGTCGTTTCATCAAATTAAAGAGACTTTGCTGATTCCATTCTACCTAATTAGGTATACCCTTTAAGTTGAAACTCCTGGCAATATTGACTTAGGAGCTGTTTTTCCACGTTTTGCTGCTCATCTCTTGGCAGACAGCATGTATCGTCAAACCTTGTAAGCTACAACTCACTGCCTTGGCAGATGTGCTGAAACGCTTAAAAAAGTAAAGAAATCACACCATATGTTGATAGCTATTTAATTTTCAAATTCCCAATATATATTTTTTTAAAACAAAAAACAACAGAAAACAAAAAAACCCAACACACACAGAAGAAAAATACATTTCTCCAGAGTTCCTTTATTCAGTGCTACATCTCAAACAGACATACCTGCAAGAAGGTGTGTTGGCCGTTCCATCTATTCCTCTGAATTACAACTTTTTGTTTTCTGCTGACTATGACTTGCCAATGTTGTCTTTTAACATCATTCCATTTCCCTATGTCATATTTGTAGATATTTGCTTGAAATTACTCTACATTTTTCCTACTTACAGTATATATGTAATTTTTTTAAACCTATAAGATTTACTCAAAGAAGAAAATTTAAACCCACAAATCCAGAAATAGAGTTACGTAATTCTGAGCTAGGGTTTCTGTAAACTAGTGCAATTAGAAGGCACTTGAAATCACAGGCAACATTTTGGGGTGGCGGGGTTCTTTTGTTGTTGGTCTGTTTGTTTGTTTATTTTTGTAGAAGGAAGCTTAGGACTTTCCCTTTGAAATGAAATTTTGCTATTGCGTGCAGTACACAGACAGTGGTGTGTCTTTCATGGGTTTTCCTTCCAGTTCTTCAGTAGATCTTGGTCTTTCTTGATTTAGAAGGGACTGGATAAAAAAGCAGAGATGCACTTACTCCTCCCAAGCAAACCTGAGCCTTGCTGGTCTGATTTCAAGGCTCTTGGCAACTTCCTTTCTCTTCTTTTCCTGGAGCTGGGTGTTGGAACAATGGCTGAGGTGGAACAGTAGGAAGGTTCCTGTGCTGATACAAATAATTCATTTTGCAGTGCATTTTGCATCACTTGCTGAGCTTTTACTCACTTGATCTCAGGCTTTGCAGATGCTAATGCTAGGAACAGCTCTTGTATGTAGTTTCAAAGTGTAGCTGACTTGAAAAGCAGTGTCTGTTTAAATGCATTATCAATGTTGCTTGATAAAAGACACTTGAATTTTAAGAGTGACTATGCACGAATTTCTTTTGCCTATGAAATATTCTAGACGTGTTTTGTTGCTTCTCTGACTACTGTCGTGATTGTTGCCTTGCGCATATGAAACTCCTAAATAAACGAAGTTTCTTAGTCATAATTATTTAGAAGCAATCTAGGAGCTTTGGTACATTCAGACTGAAGAAGCTTTTCTTCTGTACATTCTCCAGCGACAGTATAAATGTTCAGAGGAATGCTCAGTGTGAACCTCACAAAGGCAAAGCTCAGAGCGGTGATAACCCTGCACACTGCAGCATCTCCCACAAAGCCATCTGCCCATGGAAGTACGCCACTTTCTAAGACTTCTGCCTTGCTGATTGAAATTTCCCTCAAACTTCTCAAAAACTTGTGCTAAAATCATTCCAAATCAAGCTGCAAGCAAAGCTTGCACAAAGGATGTGTACAGATAGGAAGGCTGCATTCAGCTGGATATTCAGTTAAAATATGCAGCAGTTGAGTAATCTGGCTTGCAAACAGATATATACTACCCAGAGTCTTATGTGGTTGCATTGTAGGATTTTGAAAATTCCGATTAAAGTGCTCACTGGGATTCTGTATGACTATTCTACCTGCGCTCTCAGAGGTTCCAGTCTTGAGCTCACCCTTAAGGTTACTGAGAAGAAAACTGTGGTTCCCACGCACAGCACGACTGGCTGAACTGCAGGGCAAAATACCAGTTGGAAGCATGCATTAGCCCCTGTCCTCTTGGCCAGAGATGGAGGGTTTCTTTATTGATAAAGCGCAGCCTGGGTCACACGTGGGAGGTTATCTGAGCTAGTTTTAGTTACAGCTGGTCTCTCTGCGCTGATAAGGGAAATGTATGAATGATTTATTTAGAATTTGAAATGAGTAGAAGCATGTATGTTTTTAATGTCCATAGGAGAGAGAACTTCCAAAGATGTATGGACCAGGTCATTTTAGGATGTGAAACAGCGAAAATGGAATTTGCATAAGCTTGACAACATTTTAAAGGTTTAAAGACCCAGAGAGTGATATATAATTTTTAAATATGTTTGCGATTTCTGGCTTGAAACAAAAGATCTCTCCTAACTTACTGTGCCACATACAACTTTTCCGGTGCAACCTCAATGATGTGATTCCAGATAAAGTAAAAGCCTGTTATCACCCTTTTCACAGCTATGAATTTTTCAGTGTTTTCTTTTTCTGCTCCATTGGAAGTGTTGATGTGTTTCTTCTAGAATTTTTCCCCATTTATAAGGAAAACCTCTGGGTATTTAAACAACCATACTGCTTTATATAAAGGCAGTGATACCTGAAGTCTGTTGATGTTTGGTGCTTTACAGCTCTGGTGTTCTCAGCATCTCTAACGTTAAATATACTCTGCCTGTTTCCTGATCAGTACTGCCTGATGGCTTGATTTTGCTGGGTGCCAAGCCCCATCTCCCTAATTTGCATTCTTTCTTGCCAAAATTAGCGCTAGGCACATAAGTGATCCTGTTGGAGTTTGACAGCTTGTATTTTTAGAGTTAAGTAGGTGTTCCTTTGACCAGCTTGTCAAAAAGGAAATTCAACATCTTCCAGAGTCAAAACCCTGTTCTGAGTTGGGTCTTGCCAAAAAATAAAAAATAATAATAAAAAAAAAAAAATAAATGTGCATTCCCATTCAGTTATTCCATGTCTTCAAAGAGCTCAAGTGGGCAGTGAGGCTTCTGAAGGGTAATTGCTGTCCATTGCGTCAGCGCTTATGAGATGATGAAGGATTTTCTGTGTCCTTTGGTGTTAAAATTGCCTGCACTCTGACGTTATTCAGAGCTTAAAAATCTTTAAAGGAATGTTGTGTTAAAGTGAAAGAAACCTTTCATCAAGTTCTGTTACGTTGTTTTAAAAGTATGTTACATTAAATACTTTTGGATATGTTTATGTGTGTTAGTTTCCATCCTAAAGATTCCCTTGCAACTAATAGACCTTTTGAAGCCTTGGTCACCAATGGGTGGGTTTGTTTCGTTGTTTAAAGAAGAAGAGATAAGAAATGTGCAGTTTATGTATAACCTATATTAGATAACATATCCACAAACACACATTCGTTTGTGCTTAATCGTATATGTAAGATGATCAGTGTTTGCATTTACTTCAAGTGTTTGCCCTCCTCTGTTTTGGTGCCCAACATATAAGATAAGGAATGATCGTACCCACCAGTCTCAAACGGAGCTTGTCATGCACTGGGTTTAGATAACACAACCTTTCGTTGTATTTTTTTTTTTCTTGTTTGGCCAGCCTTTTGGCATCCTGAAGAGCATCTCATGTTTTCTGTGCCATGTCAGAAGATTAGTAGTATTAACCATGAGCATTCTGTGATTGCCTTTGGTTAGTACAAGTGACACCGCGAGCAAAACCCAAATACTGCAGATGACCAAAGGAATAGCCATGGGGGCACTTCGTGGAAGTGCCTGTTGTAGCTCCTGTGTTTTCAGTGCAGTGAGCCAGGTCAGACTCACTCAGGACTGAGCAATAGCTCTTGGCAATTGTGGCTCAGCAAAAAGGATGATTAAAAGCCCATTATATCCACACTGGACTTACCTTTTTTTTTTTTCTTTGCCTGACTTATTCATACCCAGGTGGAGAAACATGAAGTCTGTGACGTGTTCAGGGTACCCTCTCTCCTCTGCTCCCATGATCAGTGTTTTAAAATTCTTTCTGAAGAAGTGACTTTCTGCCAGACAAGAAAAAGAAAGAGAAAGCAGTTGGGTCTGATTTGCAGCACTATGTGCTGGGGGCTGAGCAGGTGCAAAGCAGCTTTGCAGAAAGGACCTGGAGGTGCTGGTGGACACCAAGTTGAATGTGAGACAACAGAGATCCATAGCAGCAGAGAAGGCTGGGAGTGTTCTGGCCTGCACTGGGAGGAGAGTTGCCAGCAGGTGGAGGGAGGTGATTCTTTCCCTCTGCTCTGCCCTGATGCCACACCTGCAGTGCTGGGTCCAGTTCTGGGCCCATCCAGTACAAGCGCAAGATGGAGCTGCTGGAGAGAATCCGGTGAAGGGCAACAAAGGTGTTGAAGGGACTGGAGCATTTCATCTGAGAGGAGAGGCTGAGAGAGCTGGTTCTGCTCAGCCTAAAGAAGGGGAAGCTCAGGAGGATCTCCTCCATGTGTGTGAATACTGGAAGGGAGGGTGCAAAGAAGACGGAGTCAGGCTCTTTGCAGTGGTGCCCAGAGCCAGGACAAGAGGCAGTGGGCACTAACTGGAACACGGGAGGTTCTCTCTGAACATCAGGAAGCACTTCTTTGCTATATGGGTGACAGAGCACTGGCACAGGATTCCCAGAAAGGCTGTGGAGTGTTCTCCTGGGACATCTTTGAAAGTTGCTTGGGCACTCTGCTCTGGGTGTCCCTGCCTCAGCTGGAGTTGGAGTAGATGGACCCAGAGGTCCCTCCCAACCTCAGCCACTCTGTGACTCTGTGAACTCTCTCAATTTTCTCCCTAAATACTCTCTAAATATTAAATGAAAAATATTTCTCAGAGTTCAAATCACCATAAGGCATTGTCAGCATCTCTAGTTGGGAGAGGAGGCACCTGCTGTCAAGTCCTGTCTCATTTGTTCAAAGCTGTACAGTTCTTGCTAATACCTTTCGCACTGTACCAACACCCACCTGTCATTCAAATCCTACTTTGTCAGTAAAATAAAATATTGTTAATAAAAGGTGTTTTTCTGGTCTTAAGAACATGCAGTTATTGTCTTTGTGAAGTACTGTCATTTTCTGGCTGATGCCTGAAAGGATGCTCAAGCGGACTTGTGTCTAGCTGTATACCTGAAATATCTTTAGGTAGTGGAGGGAAAGGCAGAGAGAAAAATGTCTGTGGCTCCTTGAGGACTGATAATGAGCAACTTAATAAAATCTTAATTTCATTAGGCAAATCTTTTTAGCCTCCCACAACGTAACCTGGGCTACCTGGAGATAAGCTGAGAGGGCCAAAACCTCGAGTAAAGATTTGGAGTGCCAAATTTAACTGGTGTTGTCTAAGTAGGCACTAAATAAACATAATAGCTCCTTGCTTGGGACACTTCCATTCTGGAAGCTGTGAATTGACCTCTTCCGCTCATGAGCATGCGGGACTGCTGCTGAGAGCTGCAAAGAACAGTCGTGGTCAGTGTGTCCTGCTGTCCTCTGATAATGAGACCTTGCTGCTGAGGTCCAGGAAAAGGAACAGTAAGCATCACTACTGAACCTAGCGGGGCAGAGGTATCAGCAGTAAAAAATCAGATGTAGAAGAAAAATGTAGGATATCTTTGTACGTATAAAGCATCAGTTAAACCGGTGGACTCTGGAGTGTTGAGGGAGGCTCATTTTGCCCAGATTTCCATCTTTACTGAGTAGAAGTTAGCTGTACTTTGAGGCACCTGAGCCTGCAGGTGAAGATGTATTTTGGATAGTACCTCTGGCAGTCATAGATTTTGGGTACAGATTCATAGTCTCTAGTGAATCCTGCATGTAAAGGGTCTTTAAACAGCCTTTGGTCTATTTTACATTTGATTTAAAATGTTACTTTTAAGCACTTAAAAAGGAGGTTTCTTGCAAGAAAAACATTTGGTGTTTCAGGTGGAAGAAAGAGGTGGAGAACATGGATATCTTCTACATACTTCCTGCAGCTTTTTGTTGGGAAAAAAAATCAGTTTCCTGATTTTTTTGATATTTAGCTCCTATCCGTTCCTTTTATATGACCTCCACTGCTTTAAAAAACAATAATTAGTCTGAGTTATGGCCTGCATCATGCAGTCTTGATGAAGACCTAAGATAAAGCAGTAACAGCCCATCCTATTCCTCTAAGCCTGTGATCAACTAGTCAGATGTTTGGGTTTGTCACCAAAGTCTGCGGGTAGTAACTGCTCGGTCCTTCCCTTGGGCAGCCCATGCAGAGAGGGCGACGAAGAGGGTTGCCAGTTCGTACTGCCCTGGGGCTGCAAAATGCGCTGTAATTAATAGCATCAGCAGCAAATGTCATCTCAATTGAGCAGTGTCCTGCTGGGATCTTTGCTAACTTGAAATACCTCCTGATGCTGCTGCTTTCTTCCCTTGTCCAAACCCATGTGGGTAGGTTTAATCTGGCTCAAAGGGGAGTTTCTTCAGTGCTGGGTCAAAGAGGGGAAAATGGGCTAAGAGTTCCCTCAGCCTGCTTGGACCTGGATTTAAAGAAATGCCAGGAAAGTCAGCAGGATTGACTGAGTGTATAGCTATAACTCACAGCTAGTTCAGTAGAGCTTTCCGCAGCATACGTGGGAAGAGATCCTGCCCCTGAATTAACGTTGTAATTAAAAACACCATCTCAGTTTTAGATGACAACATCTGAAACTCATGTAGGGGAGCCGGCTGAGGTCTTAATTAGCTATAGAAAGCTGTATCAGAAATGCAACAGGGCAGGGAATGATGGCCAGCGACCTCTTGCTGTGTTGTTCCCTACCATTGCCTTTGCCCCCTCCTGCAGTTAATGAGATACAAGGGCCTTGACATTGACCTGTGTGATGTTAGGGCATGCAGCAATTTGTTATGTATTTGTAGATCCCTTTGTCTTCAAACGAGCTGGAAACTATTCACAAAAAGAAAAGAAAAAAGAAGGTAATAAGTAATGCCATGTATTTAAGCAGTCATTTTCTTCTATTTTCCTCTCCATCCCACCATTTTGCAAATGTATCTAATAGATACAAAGAGGAATTTGCCAATTTGCTGAGCTTTTTTTGTTTATTTTGTAACATATAGGTTTGCAGATTTGTTTTGCAGTCATTACTGCAGTCCTGCTGTGAAAGTTTGCAGTTATTCAACTGGTTTGTGCTCCTTACATGTCCTAGATTTTTCCCTACAAAAAAGGGAGAAGATTTTGCTACAGGAACTTTGTAGTTTTCTGAAGACTGTTTCCCTGTATGTGAAGTAAAGCCTGTCTTCTTCTGGTTCTGCTAACAAATTCATAGAAAACAGTATGGTTTTAATTTAGAAAATTTATGGCAAGACGTGATTTTGTGAGGTTTTGTCTATTTGAAGTAATACATTTCAGATGAAAGAATCTTTCTAAAATCAGAGGCCAGGCTTTCCATTTGTCAGACCATTCATTGATTACCTGCTCTGAATGCTATAAACGTAAATCCTTTCCAGAAGCAGTTTCATTCACATTCCTGGGGCTGCTTGTCAAGTGTTTGGTGGCGTACACTTGTTACCTTAGCAACTTGCAGGGGTTAAATGATTGCTTAGGGGAGAAGAGTAAAGAACAGCCTTACAGATCCCACAGGGTTGTGTTGTTTTCCCCTGATGATGGAGAGTATCTGCTACCAGAAGGAGCAGTTTCTGGTTTTCCATGTGATGCAAAATGCCATTACAGAATTTCAAATTACTAGTGGCGTTTGACTGGAATTTGAATGAGTGCTAACCTGGTTACCAATGGAATAAATATTTGCAATTCTCTTGTAAATTTGCACCCATGGGAGAGAGGGATGAAAAAGGACTGTTTTCCAGCTCTGACAGAAATGAACATTAGGATTCAGCTTGCAAAGCTGAAGTTGCTCCTGAAGACCAGTATGAGGATCAGAGCAAGGGAAGGTCAAGGGGAGAAAATTTGTTCCCGTGTAGAATTTTACTTTCATTTGCAGTTTGATTTCGTAAAGCATCGGTCCTATTTCATTAAAATTAAAGTTAGCTGCTTCTGTCAAGAATTTTTGCTTCGCTTGTGAAGTGTGCACTTATTCAGCACCACCTAGTGGACTGACCGCTGTTCTAATTCAGCAGACAGCTGGTCTTGGCAATCTGTGGCAAATGAGAGCACGCAGTCCTGATAACGTGAATAGTGTACCCAAACCCAAACCATGTTGGTGACTGATTATACAACTGAATCAGTGTTTAGCTGATACGGTGTGCTATGAAGAAAAGAAGTTCTATGATAGCGCCAGTATCGTTGCCTGTTGCCTATTGAATTCCTCTAGTCCATCAAGCCCCAGCTTTTTTCCCTCCTTCTCAGCTTTACCATGTGATGTCATCTAGGTTGTGAGCCTCTCTGAGGGAGAACTTTGGATTAATATTTCTTTGTGCACTACCACAGAAAATGCAGAACAGCCACATTGTCACAGTGATACAAATGATGAGGGCTGGCTGCTGCTGACAGCGAGCTCTGAAGTCCTCACCTGAGGAACATATTCTGGAATCAACGTTGTAGGCAGGGAATTCAGTGTTTGAATCTTTGAAAATATATTAAAAAACAGTTCCATAGGGAAAGTCTTCCCTATGGGGCACACATGCAGAAGGCCAGAGAATTACCTGTGGCTGCTTCAGGACTTGTGAACAGATCGGGGGGCTCTGACTCAGGTCTTTGAGGGCACCTGGGAACAGGTTTGCTGCACACATTCTCCAGCACAAGCAGAAAAGAGCTGAATCTCCAGCAAAATGAATGCCTGTAAGAAGGACTGGGTGTTTCTGCAGCCTGTGCTGCCTCACCCAGCATCCCACTGCTGTCCCTTCAATAAGGTGACTGCTGAGGTGACTGCTGAGGACGGGAGCAAAGCAGTGTTGCATAGCGAAGTCGTGGTGAATGCACCGACTTGTGACATCTTTGCTTTAAACTTCCTTGCATTCTCACGGTTCTTCACTTAAGGGTCTGTTGGTTTTGTTCAGTTTGCACATTTTGGACAGTGAAAATAAGTGGGTCAGTTCTACCCTGTGAATCTTGTGCATTAGCACAATAACACTGTGCTGAGGTTTCTAAAAAGCTATTTTTAAATAATTCATAGGAGCATTTCACTTCAGTTTTCCAAAACCTCAGTGAACAGACTGGTTTGTTTCCCAAGTTTAAGGAAACGTAGCACTTAAATAGCATTCTCTTTTTCTTTCTTTCTTTTCTAAGTTCTCAATGTAGCGCAGCAGTCAGAATAATGCCTGTCTGCTGGCCTCATCACAGCAGTGCACTGCAACGTAACCTCTCCAGGCAGAAGTGACCAATTTTTCAGATAAAGAGAATAAATATATGGGGATTTTCCTTTGCAGGCTTTGAGTTTGGAACAATAGCCACGAGTACTGATCACAGTGTATGTGCTCATCGAGCTGAATGAGTGAAATGGTTTGAAAATTCACTTGGCTCCCACTGACTGCAGCAGGAAACACGGGTTGAAAAAGGGCATAATGTTTAAGTAACCAAAGTTAGTGGCAGGAATCCTGTTTTGTTAGAGGCTTGGAGATAAATCCTGTACGCTGGAAAATAACCATTTACAAAGGATGTGGCTCTCTTTTTGTAGTAGCTGCGAACTGAACTTTAACATATTGAAATTCAACAAAATGCTTCAATTATTTCCTCTCTTTCTCTGTTTCTCTTCTAGCTCTGGGATTGTATACAGTAAATGCAGTGTATGGAGACACTATCACTATGCCTTGCCGTCTAGAAGTACCAGATGGTCTTATGTTTGGAAAATGGAAATATGTAAGTATAGCTTACGTTTTTATTCATTAGAGCTGGTGTAAGAAAATGTATGGTTTTTTGTGCATGAGGCTACAAATTCCAATCCATAGGATTTCTGCCTGGTATGCAAAGGCACTCGTTTCTGTGTCTGTACGACTGCTAGATTCCTATCTGCAGAACTCCTGCCAAGTATAGATGAGAGGTTTGAGGAATTAATCTCGTTGTTCAAGAGAAATAATTGTTGGGGAGTCGTCTGCCAGGCTGTGTTAGAAATCTGGCATGTTACCCAGCGGCATCTCGCTTGCTCGGCAGAGCCACCGCTGTACATTTGAATGCTTTTGAAGCAGGCTGCCTGAGGCAGGGCGTGCTTCATCCCTGGGAAAGTGCTGTCCCCGTGCTCGGTTGATGTGACAGTCGCCCGCTCAGCACTGTTTCATGGCTGAGTATATTTTATGCACAGTGAAGAGTGCAGAGCTGACCTTACTGGAGTTGTGGTGGTCTCCTGCTTGTTTTCCTCGCTTCTGCAAAATTGACCTGAATCTCCTCCCATGCTCTGAGACAAAATGTTACCAGCAACAACAGGTGGTTTCTACTCTGACAGTGGATTTAAAATTATGTACTCCTCTCTTTTTAAATAGCATCCACTGGCCTATTTCAAAGCAGAATAATCTGCCTCTGAGGTTAATGCATCATCCCCCTGCCTCTTCTCCTCATACCTGGAGGTCTGCAGCATTTACAGACCTTGTGCACGTGAGTTCCTGCTCTGCAAACACGTTTTGGGATGCAAAGTCAGAAGTCTGCGGAGAATGTTTCCCAAAAAGAGACAGTAAAATTGTTACGTATATCCATTTGGAAGATGTGGAGCCTGCATTTTGCAGTGTGGTTTTTGGTTTTCTGACTTCCCATGGGAAGAGAGAAGTCCACCTCAATGATGATAGATGCAAGGATGTTTGAGAAAAGGAAATTCATCATCGCTTTCCAGTGTGTTTGTTTTGCTCATCTTGGTCAAGTGATGAGCTCCAGTCAGCAAAAGGAAATACTGCATCTTGTCCTGTGTATTTGGACGTGTCACTGGTACTGCCTGCTGCTGATGGAAAGGGACACAAATCTGACATGCAAAAAAGCTGTTGCAGTTGTATAAAATCGCTGATACAGTCAATGTACAAACAAAGGAAGTTGATACCCACGCTCTCAGGGAAGCTCCCAGTGTGACAACACTTGCTTTTAGGATGAGGAGGGTTGATTGGTTTGTGCTTGGTTTTTTATTTTATTTTATTTTGGCAAGGCTATTATTACATTGGAAGAAGAAGGGGGAATCCCATTCAGGCTTGTAGAGTTGAGAGCTCATTTGCACTTGACAGCAACTTCTCTTGTATGGAGTTAAGGCAGCGCCTTCTTTCCTGTGCAGCAGACGCCTGGAATAATCCAAGACTTGAAAGTGGAAATGGGAGAAAGGCTATAAGGGAATTTAAGCTTCACATTAGCTGTTGTCTCCTCCTCGTTGCCCTGGCTCTGACACCACTCATCTCCTGTCACAGCATCATCATGCTTTTGTGGGCTCTGCAGTCAAGCTGAGATATTGTGCTGGGTTGCTATCAGTGCCGCAAGGTGCAAGGGATAAAAGAGAACTAAAACCTCTTCCAGCCCTCAGCACAATATTGAACATAGAGATGGATTCAACCTTTCACCTCACCCTATTTAAAGGGGGACATTGTCTGTCCCTTCTCTGCGCATTGGGGGGAAATTGAATCCTGCACAACTCAGCCTGTAACTTCGTCTCTCATAAAAATAAAATTTTGGTACGATAGGTTTGTGCAAGGCTCTCAATTCTGTATTCCTCCTTAGGATGGCAACTGCATACTGATTGACCTAAGGAGGATGTCTAGAAAATGATATTTTGCAGATTATCCTGAGGTGCACAAATAAACAATATTTGATTGTATGTATATTCCCGTGCCACAAGCTCTTGGGTCCTTTAAAAACAAAGAGGAAAAAAAGAGCTAAAACCTAATTTAGAATAAAATAGGCAGTTATGCCTGATTAAATCCTGCATTTGGAATGAAGTCTGAATATCCCAGACAAACAATATGAATATGTAAAACAATCATGAAAAAGGAACCGGAGCTTTTGAGCCTAGCTCATGAATGCTTCCATTTCAAATGACTTTTTCATACACAGAGAGTCAGATGGTGCCAAAACCACCAGCCTTGATCACAGAAAGTCCTATGTTGTGCTGCAGTTGAGCCAAAGGATTGAAATTACTTCTGCTGATGATATTCTCAATGTGTGTAAAAGATTGCTTAGCCTAGCTCTCATATAACACTGAATTTCTTGCTCGTACAGAAGAAATTAATTAGCAAAAATAAAAATCTCCTGTATTTGTAATATTTTTTTTTTAAATTATGGCTTTGTACCAATTGCAGATCTTCCGGGACTTCTAAGGGAATCTGTGTGTTTATGGAAAGTAGAAATCTTTCTGCTTTTATTATAGGAAATGCCAAATGGATCTCCAGTATTTATTGCCTTCAGATCGTCAACAAAAAAAAATGTACAGTATGACGATGTACCAGACTACAAAGACAGGTTGAGTCTCTCAGAAAACTATACGTTATCCATCAAGGATGCAAGAATCAGTGATGAAAAGAGATTTGTATGTATGCTAGTAACAGAAGATGATGTTTCCGAAGAGCCAACGATAGTCAAAGTCTTCAGTAAGTAATCTCGTTGCTACTGTTAACATTCCTCAGTATCTGAATCTTAAATTAAGGAGACTTTTGTTTAAGGGAAAGATTAAAGCCAAGAAAGTAAGCTTGGCTGAGTAAATTACTAAGACTAGCAAATTTCTGCAGCTTTCAAAAATGTAATCTACTGGTAGCGTTTACGTAACAAGACTGCCTGCACTTACAGTTTGTTCATGATAAGTGCTGGCTCAAAGAGAATTTTAGGCTTTGATAATGACTCACTTATGTGATGTCATTTGGCCTTGGAAATGAAAAATGTAAAATTAGCATTGATTATTTTTCATTTGTTCTCTGAGCAAATTTTTCTGCAGGAGAGAAGCATTAACTGTGTGTGCTCTGAAGGGCTGCATCAGTTGAGAGGTTTAAAGCAGCTCCAAGCAGCCTGTATGCAATGGCATGGCCTCTGAGTGAGAGAGAGCGGAGCAGGAAAGCCACCTGCTAGCCCCTAGTGCAATTCTGCTTCAGAGCAAGGAAGTGCTGCAAAGTCTATTAGTGTTTGGTATCGCTACCAACTATGGATCATAGTGGAGCTTTTCAAGAGTGCTGAATGTGTTTGGGGTTTTGCTTTTGTTTTTATTTGTGTGTTGAAGGTGAAGCAGTGAGTCTGTCAGAACTTTCTTTCTCATCAGCTTCTGAAGATGTCTATGGTCACTGAAGTCAAATTTGGAAGTCTCAAAACATCTGGTTAGCAGTGTGACATTTACACTTCAGTGAGCACTGTCAGATCATTTTAGTCTTGCAAGGACCGGTCTCTTTGCACTCTCCAGTGTCCTAGAGACCATGGCTTTGTCTCGATCAGCAGGTTAGAAGCCGTTTGGATCTGCAGGTGTTTAGTACTCAACAGCAACACGTTATGGGAACTTCGAACTAGACCTAGTGTACACTGAATGCCAGTTGTTGGGAAGCATTAAGTGAACTTCTGAAGCATGTTTTGGTTTAGTTGCACCCAAAAGGACCCAAAAGGTTGTGTGCTCTGATGCTGATCTGCACTGTGAACCAAAGCAGTCCTGCTCTGAACTCGCACATGAGCATTGGCAATCCTGGCCTCTTCCCAGTGGTGGTTCAGAGCTGAAATGTAATTCCTCAAAATCTGAACCACCTCATGGAAGGGCATCCATTGCTTCTTTTAGGGATGCAGGTCTGCTGAGGCTAAGGCTAGTGTTTGTACATGCTGCCCTATGACTGCAGTGGATGTCTTCCTCAACTTAGCATGTTTCTGTGGCTTGTTTTGGCCTTTGTTGCTTTTCAGGTATAGATTCTTACAAAGTAAGTCTCCGTTGTCAGAACACATTGCTTGCAGAGATGGGCATTTCAAAGAGACCACACTTTTTCTTCAAAAACAAAAATATGTTTTTGGAAGGGAAGTCCTAGGCTTCTCTCAGGGAGAAGGTGCCAGGGAGATTTCAGTGTTGTCTTGGCAGAAGTTTGTCAGTGGCATAAATGAGTTTAAAAGTAGAGTAGGAGTCAACATTATTTCCCTTTTCTTTATTTCACTTTGAATTTGACTGCAAGAACAAGTGAATTAATGACAACAGGGGCAAGTGTGCTCAGTGCATGCATAGTAAACACAATGCTTCAAGGGAAATGATAAAGAATTATCATGTTTACTTATTGCACAGCAGTAAATATGTAGATGAGACAGTGGTGTATGGTGAACTAAATACTAACTGCTTGAATTACTGTGTACTGTACTAAATATTCACACAATGCTAACTCAGCCGTGGAGCTCAGCGTGTATATTTTATAGTATGCATTAATGCTAATAGAGAGAGCTTCTATTTACTGAGGAAAACAGGAGTAGAGGATGCCACATGTGTGATATGGCCGACTTCGCCCAGCAAGAAAAAATTACCTTTGTAGTTTTTCATTTTGAGTTCACAACTTTATTAAATATATTTATTTAATATATTTGTGCATTTAACTGCCTTGAGTCTGTTTTGGGAGTTTTCATTTTTTGTTCTTGCTTGCTTGTGTACTTGTTTGTTTTAATTAGGAAAGCTTGAAAGCTTTGTTTATTCAGTGGCATTTCTAAGCGGAGTTTAAGTGGAATTTTGTTTCCTTAGTGCAGTTTCTAAGTTCCTTGAATCACAGATAGGGAGCTAAGCTGCCATAGTGCAGACCTTCATAAAACAAAAGTCGTGTGTATCTGAAACTCAGCTGTATCAGGCTGAAAGCTGGGTTTCGCTGGAGCTTGTCACATCCTCAGCTGTTGCTACCTGATTAACTCAGGACTAACGAGCCGGAATGGCTCATTGCACAGCTCCCACCTGCTAGTCACACTCACTGGGCTACTCAAACAAGCTCTTCCAGCTTTCCAGATGGATCCTGTCAGCATCTTTCTCTGGAATTAAGTGGCCATGGTTTCCAGAGCAGAGCAGCACAGCAGACACTAGTTGCTTCACCACCACACCAGAACTTGCCTGGTGCAGGCAGCGAGCTCTTTCCCACTGGTTGCAGTGCCTGTGCGGGGCTGCGGAGTGCCCTGGCAAGCTCTTCAGCCAAGAGATGAGCAGTGCACTGAAGTTGCAAACCTGCTGAAGTGTGCTCTGCTGCTGCTAAGCTTCAAATTTCATCTTGCTGCAGGCGTGGAGATTGTGAGTGCCAACATGTTTCACAGTGAATTTCCTTGGTGCACGTGCAGTGGCTGCTGGGATCTGGCAGCAGGCCTCAGGTCTCTTAGGCCACAAGTGGCGGCCTCCTAGCTGCAGTGTCTGCTCGGGAGCCAGGGCACCATGCTGTGAGGGGCACGGAATGGCGGCCCTCTGTCCCCTTCTGGCGAAGGCTGTGAGGGGTGGTCACAGCACAGGTCATCCTGAGCAGCCACAGAGTGCAGTCCTGAGGGAAAAGAGAGGCTCAAGCAGGGAAAGCTGGGGGAAGCTGTGTGGTTTGTGATTTGATCAGCTGGCAACAACGCCAGGAAATCAGCTATGCCTGTTTATGGGACCAGGAAATCTAAACCAGAAGGCTTGTTAATGGTCTTGTAAAACCTAATTTGCTTGAATTGGCATGAAAATGCTTTGTCCTTGACAGATTCTTGCAGAAATAGGTTAACCTTTTTTGCTTTAAAACTAACTAAAGGGAAATATACGTGCACATAGCTTTTAAAAAATATATATCTTTTACTCTGTTAGCCCTTTGAAGACATTGTGATGGATTTGGTTCATAGCTTCCACTGTTTCTTTTGTTTGTTTTTGTTGAGGTTTTTTGCCACAAGCGAGTTGTTTGGGCATGTCAGATAAACAGCTCCTTTTGTTGCCTTTCATTTGCCTTCCGAGCTGTTCTTCTCGTTCCATTTTGGCTTAGTCTTCCAAGCTAAGGTATCTGTGCATTTGTGTACACGCGCATGCGCACATGTGCGCATGCACACAAAGCAAACAAATTTTTGTGGAAATACATAAGCTTGCTATCTGTGCCACAGCAGGAGCAGTACACCTGCAGACGAGTAACTTGATCAGTGCGTTGAAATTTTGGCAAGGTGAAGTTCACTGGCGATGGGATTGCTGGCAGTATTTCATAGGGAGTTTGATTTGGGAAAAAGGTTCTGTGAGCTGGCGTGGTTAAGGATGTCAGTCTGTAAAAGCATATAATGCGTGTGCTTATTTTCCTTGACTTGTATAAACATTGTTTTATTTTTTCCTCCTCACTCCTCCCCACTTTTTTAAAAAATTGGGGGAAAAACTGTCTCTTTTGGAGATAAAAATTTGCATTCCGGGCTTCAGGCCAACCTGTTTTAACAAACATGTTATATAGTCTCTAGAAAGTACTTTTTTATGATGGAAACACTGATAGATCCTCTACTTTGGCAAGCTAAGAGGTCCATCTACCATAAAAAAAAGGTAAATAAGAAGACGTTTTGGCACTGACAAAAAAGTTTATTTTTTTAAGAGTCATAACCAACTGAGAACCATTTAAAGTAATTATACATACTTCTGTCATCTGAATTTCTTGAATGTGACAATACCCACTGGGAAAAATAAACATTAGAAGAATGATCAGGATGAGTTTGTTCCTTTATGAAGTGACAGCTTAGCGATAGTAATGTCTGTACTAAAGCTACTTGAATGTTGCTGTAGTTTCTGTACCACTGGCTCCTTCTCCTGGATGTGTGTTATGTAAATCTGATACATCAGATCAAGTTCTCTCCTCCTGGATACTGAACAGCCTGCCTGGCTAAAATATATATTGTCGGGATGCATGGAATTTATTATGGAAAGTAGGACACATTTTAAGGGAGCGTTTTTCCCTCCTCTTCAGTCTGTTTGCAGGTATTGAGCTAGAAGTATCCTTCTTTTAAAGGCAAAGTATGGATAAGGCTATACCAGCACTGATTGTTCTAGTTAGTCTTAAAGTTCACGCATCTTGTGGTAACTTTTGTTTTTTTCTGAATCTGTTTGTGCTCCTGTCACTAGTACCTTTATCCTATTTATGTTTTAGAACAACCCTCTCAACCAGAAATCTTGCATCAAGCAGACTTCTTAGAAACAGAGAAGCTGAAAATGGTAAGAGCAGCATTCTCCCTCAGTTGTGTGCCTGAAGGCTGCCTGAAGTTCCTTTGCAGTCGAGACGGAGAGAGGTGATGGACTGAGGCTAAGAGAGGGTGCGTGTGCGTGCATGCCTGTGAGAGATTGTGTTGTGTAGGCAGGCTGAGCACAGAGTGGTTCTCTCACCAATTCCCTGATAACCTTGCAAGCAGGGTCCTTCCTGATCCTAGGCCTGCCACTGAATCCTCTTCCAAATTGTACCTAAGCCTCACTTATGGGATTTGCCTCATTTGAAAAAATATATTTGGGGTCAAGCATTTGAACTGCCTAGAAGTTTTTACCCAAAGCAAAAGCAGATTTGTTAAAACATAGTGGAAAAAAACAGCGATTAATGCCGGTCTGTTTTGCAGCTCGGGGAGTGCGTTGTGAGAGAGAGTTATCCCGAAGGCAACATTACGTGGTACAAAAATGGGAGAGTTTTGCAGCCTGTGGAAGAGGGTATGTTTCACTAACGGGATGCTGTCCTTGAATTCACAGACAGATGTGTGTTGAAGAACTGTGTTTATGGGCGTTGCTTGATTTTAGTCTAAAATATTGCTCCTTTGAGGAATAATATTCGTACAGAATCATGAAACTGGAAGAAAACTTCTTGGGTACCTCTAAGAGCACGCAAGCTGTGCCATGTAGTCTCTCTGGGTCAAGCTCCAGCTTAAAACACACTGCGGGGAGGAGGGTTGACTTCGTTAATGCTGTTGCAGAGCAATTCTTGAACCTATGTAACTAGTAGAAACTGATAACTAAGTATTCAGCTTCTTACAAGATATAAATTTTCTCAAGTTTTTACCTGTCCAATACTGTGTTTCAGGCCGTGTAGATCGTAGCCTCCTTATTGTGGGTATTTATCCTTCAGGTTATTTAGGAGGAATGCTTTTTTTCTCCATGCCTTTCAATTTTAATTTTAATAGGCTGATCGGACCACAATATTTTTGTTTCCATAAAACAAAATAAAATAAGGTTACAAATGTGATCTTAAAAATGTTTTTGGCAGCATTTTTGAGGCCTTCTTTCTATCTTAGAAAGTAAAGTGAAATATGTATTAAAACTAAAAAAAAAAAAGTTGCAGTTTTTTGTTTTAAAATATACAGTGTGTAAGGAATATGTTGTTGGTAAAACATTCCTAGTACATGTCAGTGGCAATACTGGAGGGAAGCTGTTTGTGTAGTCTCTTGGGTAATGTGTCATGTTGCTTGTGTGTTTGCAGCCTGATAACTATAAATAGAGAACAGGCAAGCAAGATGTATCTGCAGTAGGAAAAAGGTTACACTTTCTGGCCATGTGACAGTGAAATAATATTTCCTTTACAGTTGTGGTCATAAATTTGCAAAAGGTCGTGAACAAATCAACGGGACTCTTCACCATGACATCATCTCTTCAGTACATGCCAACAAAAGAAGATGCCAATGCTAAATTTGCTTGCATTGTGACATACTATGGACCATCCGGCCAGAAAATGATACAGTCCGAACCAGTTGTCTTTGATGTTCACTGTAAGTTATTAAAAAGCATCTATTGCTGTACAAAGTCTATCTTGGGGGGGGGAGGGAATAAATCTGAGGCAGTTTAAAAAATCACAGCGATATTGCTGCTTGACTATCAATGTGGTGTTTACAAAGCTGGTTTACAGCAAGAAAGTCTGAATGTAATGTCTGTGTTATTTTTATTTATCTTAAGGTTTACCTGAGTTTTCTCTCTTTCTATCTGTAGTGTACTGACTATCAAGACTCAGTTGGTAAGAGGAAAGTAATAACTTCAAAAATTTACTGTGAAATGGGTTTTTCAGAACTTTAGCGGAAGATAGGGCCTGATGAGAATGACTCTCTGTGCCCCTTGTAATATGCAATAAATACTGTATAATTTTTTATACACTGAGGTGCTTTTCATTATTGCAAAGGAGAGTCAGCACCAAGCAGCTAATGCTGGCAGACTACCCTGCACAAAAATGTAGGAGCTTCTCTACGGCTGTAAGATGCTGATATTTACATTTAAAATGTGGCATTTGAATATTGGTAGATTTCTAATTTTAAAGTAGAGAATGTGTGAATAATTACTTTCAGCTGGCATGAGTCCCAAAGCAACTTCCTTACTGTATTACACACTACCATGGAGATCATTGTTCTCCTTTTAATAAAAAAGAAAAAAAACAGTTGGCGAGGAAAGGTCAGAGGAGGTGCTAGCTGTTGGAGAGCGTGGAAGAAGCATTTCGGACTCTTGTAAATAGACGCTTCCGAAGGACTGTCGAAGGCAGCAGGTTGTAACAAAAAGAAGAGAAACAGGAGAAATGCATGATGTCCGGTCAGCTGTTGTTTCTCTGTGCACTTTAGGTAATACCTCAGCTTTTAAAGAAAAGTCCCTGTTTTGAGAACAATGAATCTAAGTCCAGACATTTAGTAAAGCCTCAGTATATACAGTTTAACAGCTCTGTGATCCAATTGACTATGAAGAAAATGGCTAGTGCACACTGGATTTCTGCAGCCAGGACGTGTGCTCCATTGCCTTGAAAATGCAAGTCCTGGACTTGAAGTGTCAGGGTATTTTCTGCCTAGCTATTGCTTGCGTCTCCTTTGCAGATTAAGTTTGTTGAGCGATAGAAATAGGGAATCAGTTTTGACCCTGGTGAAATCAAACCTTGCAGTAGTGACTTCTTGTTTTCAACTGAAGAAACCAGGGTGAATTAAGGCCTTCTTTTCACCAAGCATTTCTTCTGCCAGACCTAATGGAGAAGAAAGCCTCCAGAATAACAGATAAACCATTATCCTGGAAAATAATGCAGAGATTTCAAGCCTGCAGTCACCTATCCCCTCACTTTGTTTGAGAGTTTTGGGATTTGCTGTTGTTGTTATTGTGGTTATTTTGAATTTGGGTGCCAAATTTCACTGGTTTTACTTTCTGTCATCTGTGGAACCTCATGACCACAAATCTTCTCTACTGCATATGGCCAAAGTCTACAGGAAAGAATTGTAATGATCAGAAAGCACTTAATTTTCTCCCCATCAGACTGGTTTATTGCTATTACTCCCCATTTCCCCAGCACTTTCTTGCATTAGGCTACTTGACCTGTTGAGGATGAGGCTCTTGCAAATTTCTGTGATAGTTGTACTGCATGTACTTACTATTAAGGACTACTCAATGTTAAGAACAAATGCTGTACAGCACTGAAAAATAATCGCTGCGCCAGGTACCACATGCACTCTGTATTGAAGATTTGTTTGCTAGACTCGCTCTTTTAATCCTGGTCTAGTAACATGCAGTTTAATTAAGATAAGTGCTTCCTCCTGAGATGGGGCAGTGTCGTGCAGCTAATTAGCCAGCAGTGGGAGGCAGGCACAACTGTCGGTGCTGAAGAGGCCTTTCAAGATTACCTTTAGCTTTAGAGTATGGGGTTGCCCAATTTCCTTTTTGCATATCTTCATTTGCTGTAACTTCAATTCCATACTCTTCTCAAATGCATCTCCAAATGACTTTCTGAAAGTCTTTATTAGCAGGCATCCAGAGTTTCAACAGATGGATTGCTTGACTGATGTTATTTAATGATAATGATGATTTGGTTTTGGTTTTAAATTTGGTTCAGTCATCCTAATTGGTTTCTTTCTCAATAAATGTGACTTTTTTTTTTAGTCAGTCAAATGTAATGCATGTGGAAAAAAAAAAAAGAAAAAAGGCAGACTCCCACCTTTGTGAAATGGAAACCTTCCTTTCAGTGTTTTGTGGGTTTTTTTTTTGTTGTTTTTTGGGGTTTTTTTTTTTGGATTGGCTGTCAGACCGTCATGTATTTGCATCTTTAAAGCAAGTTGAAAAAAAATGATAAGAAAGACCTGCTGTTCATCCTGATACCTAGCAAGATGCCTTGCAACTTATTTATCACAAAGAAGTGGGGAACGCACACTTCAAACTATGCCTACACAAGATTTTTTTTTTCAAAGATATATATTTAGTTAGTATTCGAGAGATGTTTTACTGTTTCTGTTAGCTTGAGGTCAGTGCCATCTCCGGTTCCCAGGTGTCTGATAGCTACTGGACATCCTGGGAGCAGCCAGCCACAGAAGAATGAGTTGGCTCCTGCCGAATGTGGTGCTGCCTGGAGATAGGTAGCTCAGCTAGCAGTGCTTATCAGTGCTTAACTACAGGCTCTGGTTTGCAGCTGTAGCCAGCAAGCCAGAGAGAATAACAGGAGTGATGCAGGAGAACTCCTGGCACTGGACAATTAGATAATGTCTGATTGTATCTAAATTATCTAGACTCCAGATAGGTTTGGTTCTGCTCAATGTCATAATTAGTGAAAATTTTCCAATCCCCTGTTGTTAAGTGTCTGTCTCGCTATGGATGAAGAACTCCGTTCCGTAACAGATGAGAATCAAAGGTGCTTTTACTCATGCTGCTCCCCAGCACCTTTATTTTTGTTAAAATTACACCGAGTGATGTCAGCTGTGGGCACAGTGGGTCCGGAATGACAGCATTAATTTACTAAGCAACTGCCTTTTGCTGCCTGCTTCCAGAATTTTGCTCGTGAAGAAGGCAGATGCAAAGTTTCTGGTTTACAGCAGCACAAGGTGACACAGACCAAGCCAGGAATACGTGCCACTGAGCAGTGAGACATACCTTTACCGAGCTGTTCATGCTCGTTAGTGAAAGGGAAGCACGTTGCCGTGTGCTGCTTAGCATGAGCGTTGCGCTGAACGTTGTCACTGGCTTGTGAATTCCTCAGAGGGGTGACCTGTTCACCTTAGAGAACAATTTAATTAATCTTTTGATATTTACTTTTGTAGATTTTTTTTTTCTTTCCAGTTTAGAGAATGAGATTTAAACTTTTCTCCCAGCCGATGACAGTACATGGAATGGTAAGGTATGCCTAGAGGAAAGACCGGTGGTTTGCATGAAGGTCACCCTTTCTTAACTGTCCAATTTTTAATCCAGTTCTGTTCATCTCTGTGGGAAAAACAGTTCCAAATTAAAAGTCCTCAGGTCTTCCTCAGTATAATTCCGAGACAAAGCCTAAGCAAGTCCAGGGTATATTCAGCCATTCTTAACGATAACTTTTTCACATTTGGTCACCTTTGCATAACCTGAAAAAGGGAGAGACCAGTTCCTGCAGCAGGAACAGATAGCCCCTGAAACTGGGTTTTGGGCCCAGAAACTGCCAAGAGCCGTGCCTGTGATTCATGGCCAGCTGCTTCCTCACATCCATTGCGTTCCACACCAGCAGCAATGCTGGACTTCCCTTTCCTCAGTAGTAGTGCTTCAGCACCGCAGAAATCAAGGTGGATGTTTGGATGTGGAAGGGGAGCCAAGGGCATTGCATCTGGAGGAAGGAGGACGTGGCTTGTTGATGCCTGCTACCACTCTCTCTGTGCAGAGAAATGAGAACCCACGCTACGGCTCTCGGTCATTGAGAGGCCACAGCAAACTGCAGCTCCTGTTATTGAGACATCCCGTGGCAAAAGACGGACGTGATGAATGCCTTAAGGGTCAGAAGGGCTGCAGAGCCCATGCTTCACTAAGCACACAGAATCAGCTGTCAGGCAAGGGTTTCTCTGCTGTCTAGACTTTTTTTTAGTGTCTAATAAGGTGTGCCGTACTATGTCTTCATGCAAGACAGGCGTCCTTGGAATTTTATTTATTCATTGAAGGTAAAACAGTGAGAGTTATCTGCCCCTATTATTTCCTTTAATTTTGTTCATTCTACTCTGTTTTTGAAAAATTAAATTCAGGCTTCTACTTAGGAAGAATAGCATCTATTAACATATACTCCGTCTTTGCCTTAAAAAAATTACTGAAGTAAAATGTAAGTTATAGTTCAACTTCACTGAACATGACAGAAGAACGTTACATTTACAGTTCTGTTGACTATGTTAAGGGTCCTATTATGTTCACGAAATTCATCTTTGTGAAAGTGTGTAGTGATCAGCATATAGAATAGGCTGAATAGAGTTGCTTAGTTCATATTTCTTCCTTTTAATGGAAGAAGGCTATTATCTAATACTAACGCAAGGCACTGAGAGCCTCTGTTGTTTTTCTGATTGGTGGAGTCCTCCAAACAGCAGGCTTCACAGAGGACAAGTTAATCCCTCATAATGAAATCACGCTGTGAGACTGTTCGTACTGATCAGGGTTGGATATTTTTTCCTTTTAAGCACTTCATAGAGTTGTAGTCATTGCTGTTTCAGTGACAGGGTATTTTGGTGAAGAAAAATGAATTTTTGTGTCGTATGGCTTCTTGGCAGTTATTTGACTTGGCAAAATTCTGGAAGGTGTGATTAACTTCAATTCTTCTGTAAAAAGATCAACACATGTAAATACCTTCAGCTGCTTGCTGGTGCAATGGTGAACTCTTCAGCCATGCATTCCACATGGGTAGTGTTGCTGTGTACTTTTCTGGGGAAGCTGTTAAGTGTGTACATTGTTTTCGCAGATCCAACAGAGAAGGTGACAATTCAAGTGCTGTCACAAAGCACTACCATCAAAGAAGGTGATAACATCACTCTGAAGTGCTCAGGGAATGGCAACCCTCCTCCACAGGAGTTCCTGTTTTACATTCCGGTAAGTCCTTCCTTGCTGTCACCATGTTGTGAAATATTCTGTGTCATTCCTTCTTATAGACATTGATGCATGTCAGTGTATACGTGACTCTATAACAAATGAAGGAAGGAATTCATTACAACGAAAATTGAAAGACAGGCATCGGCCATTACATCAGACTCTCTGAAAATACTCCCCCGGAGTTGGCAAAACAGTTTGAAAGAACCTCTTCTTACCGCAACCCAAAGATCTTTGGGGCTTGAACCTACTAAAAATTGCTACTCTTCATTTCACATCATGGTATATTTGGGAAAAAAAAATGACAAAAGCAACTTATCATTTTGAATAAAACCATCTTATTTTTTTGTCACAATGGACACAGATTCAGCAGTGAAAGTACAGGAAATTAATTCAGCCTTTTTTTTTGGACTTCCACCAATGAATCTTGTTGCAATTTTTTTATGTATTTATTAATGTAGCTGTGTGGTGGCATACCGACACACACAAAAAAAGAAAACTGTGAGAGTGCAAGAGAAAGTGTAGAACAAATCTGTCAAATGCATAAGATGAAAATCAGGAAAGCTAAAGGCTTTGATTCTGTTAATCTGCTTAGCATTGGTAGAAGGCACAGACAGATGTGGCTTTATGTTCTAAGATTCCTACCTTCTTCCTGTGTCCTGCTTCTCTCTCTCCAGTCTCCTATCCCTTTTGTGTTCCTGTTGCAGCCCTGAGCAGAGCCGAATGTGAGAGAGGCCAAAAATGGTGGCATGCTTTCAGATATTTCAAAAGCTGCACGTGTAGTCCTTTGAACGTAATCCTCTTCTGCTTTGGACTCCTGGCATGTTTCAATTGCTGAAGAGTAGCAAGGGAAACTAGGAGCTGTAGTCCCCTTCAGCTGTTTAGGTTCAGTGAGTCACCCTAGGAGGTTACTGTATGCCAGGGAAGAAGCGTGTGGTGTCTCTCCTTGCTCCATGTTCATGGTGAGCAAGCCAAACACTCCCGTTTGTCTGATCTTCAGTCTCCCTGCTACCAGGAGCTGGAATTGGCAATTCCTTTGCAAGACTGACAAACCTGGTAAATCTCTTTCTGGATTCAGAGATATGAATTAGGCTTCAAAGCTGTTCTAAGACAGTCAGTCATTATCAGGTGGAAGCCGGGGAATGGAACAAAACACCAGTGTCTGTGGCGGTTTCTGTGGGTAACTGCATGTAAGGTGGTGTGTCACCTAGCAGGCTGCACACCCTGATGTGGATAGAGCAAGGCTGCCTGTGCTGTTTGAATGTGTGTAATGCAGAACACTGCACTTCATGACTTCCTAAGCTGTACGTATCATTTTAGATACAAATTTAGAAACACGATTTGTTTTGCTGTTGCAGCTTCTCCAACGGTTATTAGTAGACTGTTCTAGTCTTTTTCTTCTCCTTTCATCATCTTTATACTGAACTTTCAGATTTCTTATTTTCATGTTCTCTTAAGTATGCTAGTTGTTCAATTAAAAGAGTAAGCTCTTAATCATAGGGTTTTATAAGCTCTGTGGTCGTGCAGGAAATAAACATTGGTGTTGTTAATAGGCAGTTACGTTTCAGTGATACTATAACTAAACATATTTTGGTGTATTTCAGGAGCCTTACAATTTAAAAAAAAATTCTCAAAAAAGAATGTTTATACCAGGCTCACATACAACAAATGTTTTGTTTTCCATCCACAGGGAGAAACAGAAGGTATAAGAAGCTCAGATACTTACGTAATGACAGATGTGAGACGGAATGCAACAGGAGAATACAAGTGCTCCCTGACTGACAAAAGCATGATGGACTCAACCACCATCACTGTGCACTGTAAGTCATTGCATTTTGTACTCGTGGTTAGGATATAAAACCTATCTTGCACCTCTGCTTTACTTAAGGAGATCAGTCTAGTTAACCTACAGGAGAACTGAATGATGTGGCTTGTTTGAAGTAGTATTAGGTTGCTTCTTTCTTTTTTTCTTTTTTCCTTTTAATGTATATCTACTTAAAAACCTGAACTTTCTCAATTCACTGGCTTAGAGATTCACTTTATGCAACCTTTGTATATTATATGATATTCTTGCACTGTCAGATACAGAGAAAATTCTGGTATTTTCTGTGTCACTCATGTGAACGTACATATGGTAAGTTATTCTGCTCCAGCCATGCCTTAGAATGTGCTCAGACACACGTCAGCCCTCACTGAAGGTCGTTCTTTGTAGTCAAATTCACTTTAGCGTAATTTCCTTTCAACTTACCTCAATGAGGTTAACGTGTAGGGAGAAGCAGCTTAGGTATTCATTTAGATATTTTTTAGCTTTTCCCAGAATCTTGAGAGCTACAGAGCTTGGTGAATTTGCTTTAGTTTGTTACGAGAGTATTTACTCACACTTCATCAGAACTGCTTTAAAAGCTGCCACTGAATTGGATTAAGCATTGAAGCAACCAGTTTAATGGTTGCTTTTCATTTTCTCTTCGGGAGAATACAAGAGCAGGACCTCTGCCATACTATCACAGGGTGTGAAATGAGACTCAGTCCAATGGTCCTGGGTTTCCCCAGGGAACGCTGATGGTCTCTAGTCTTCCCAGTAGCGTGAATACCTCTAATAGTTTACAGGTTCAGAGGGGCATAATGGATAACGAACTTGAAATGCTCCTACAGTAATTATACTTGACATAAAAAAGAAACTTCACATAGAAAAATTCACAACTGTAGACAGAAAATGAATACCTAGATTTGGTTTTCCTCTTAACAATGAGGTCAGGTCAGGGTGTCTCAATTTCAGGATCTACCTACTTGAGTAGGAAGGTTGAAAACTCTGGCATTTCTGTCTGCTGCCTCTCCACCCCTTTCTTGAGTTTTCTTGAGATTTTTCCAGCTTTTGAAGACCTAGCGCAGACTGGAGGTCATCTGCTGTTTTACTACCCATTCTCTTCTCTTGACCAACAATTGAGTCATGTAAGAGCTGAAGAGAGCTCTGCACTAGTGCTGCTATCTGCCCAGTATCGAAGGAAGATTGCTGGTAGTTTGCTGTGGCCCTTTTATTTTGCTCCAGGTGGATTGCACGTTGGCTAGTACCTCCATTAATAGCTACTCTACAGAATGGTTTCTGCAGCTCCAAGTTATCTATAATGAGCCGCTTTTTCTTTTTCTGCTGTTTTGTGTGCATGTCAGAAGAGTTTTGCTGTACAAGAGAAGCGTGTGTTTCCATGATACAAGTCTTTACAGTATGGGCAACTAGGGCGCCTACTCAGAACTCACAGACCCAATCTAGTACCCTGCTTCCTTGCCTCACTTAGGGTTTGTTTCATTAACTTAAATACCTCTATCTGCAGTAAAGCCTTTGCTTAAGTGAGGCACAGTGGCTCAGAATAGTTCTACAATTCCCGGATGCCCAGACCTTTGTACCTGTGTGATAGATCTGTCTTGAAGCTACCTCTGTGTCCTGCCTTATGCTGATCTAAAGCATTTCTGCAGCATATTTTATAAGGCTAACTCCTGTGAAAAAGCCATAAAACTCATACATGCTTTATAATATACTTGTTCCTCTTTCAGCTGATTACTTTATGTTAATTTTTGAACATAACCCACTATTTTGGGGAGCTTTCTGCTTCTGAGGTACTTATATATTTCTGATGATATATCTTTAAGGTAGATTTTCATCATTTTTTTTCCCTTGAAATAATACTTGTTAATTCCTATTAAATTTCATTTTCCTCCTCCTTTTTTGCTTTATTGCTTACATTTCCTCATATGGATGAATATTTCTTTCTTTGGTATTACACTGTAAAAATGTTCATTCTGAGTCAGGACTTCTCATTTCCTCACTTATGATCTCAGCACTTGAGATTTTTGACTTCCATTAAAAATACAGGCAATACAAAACTTTTGTTTACATTGGTGAATCCATTTAGAGCAATTTATTACTTTTCAACCACACAGGTCTTGTTCCCATTGGAAGCAGTGTTAAGTACATTGGTTCCTTTCAGCATATAGGTAGGGAAGGCTTCCTGCTGCTGTTAAGATTTATTAGCACATTATAGCCCTTCGGTGTTTCTGTAGCAAAACATTCTGGTTTAATACCAAACTTTTTTTTTTTTTCCAAGAGGGATTTAAATTACGAGCTTCACAGAAGCTGAACATTGACATTCAACCATCTGAGTTGCTCATCAAATATAGGGAAATACTGTATTCATAAAGCAAGTTTTCAATGTGGGAGAGAGAAAAGAAAGAAATGAAATTTCTCTACGGATTGTTCCTAGAGGGAATCCTAAGCTAAATAGTAGGTCAATTCTATGTTTGCCTCATAAAAAAGCCTTAAAAAGTAATGCTCTGGGCTATGCAGTTCATCTCACGCGCTGTAAATTTTCCCGAATTTCTATAATAACCAAGATCCATGCGTGAGAGGGATTGCAGTCTCAGTTATACCACCAGAAAGACTGGGGTGGGGCCTCAGGTGTGCTACCCTGAAAGAAGGCTGGTTTGAAGGACTGCACTGGGGCTCAGTGTCAGTCTTGCCTGAAATGATGGCTAAAAAGTCAATGAGTTCCTGCTTTCTGTGATGTGTGTGAAAGGGGACGCTCCTGAATGATTTTCAGTGGTGATTTCTTGGGTTTGAGGTGCTATCTTGCTTCAAAGAATGAAAAGTTTAACTTGGCTTTTTCTTCAACCCACCTTTGTGTTTTGGTAGTATATGCTCAAGAGGAACTGAGCAAGAAGAAACCAATCTCATGCACCATCCAATGAACTGTATACAAATGCTTACTGGCTGAGGTCTTTTTTTTCTCCCATGTGAAAGCAATGGTAAAATATGAAGTATCTTATTAGTTTGTTTGGGTTTGCTATTTGGGGAGGTAGGGGAAAGAAGGAATAAAGAAAAAAATTCCATTTTTTTCTCCTTGGTAAGACATGTCCTTCACTCATGCAGTTCTTGGGACCTCTCAGACTCGCCATTAGACTTACAATACAGATAATAATGCAGGGCGATGGTACAGGATGGACCCTAGCCTCTCCCTGAGGTTCTGCTTTTTAGTAGTGTTCCCTGGGCAACCACTGAATGAAGCCAGTAGTTAAGTTTGTGGTTTTGTTAAGGAAAACTCACTGTTTTCCCTTTTCTTTACCAACAGTGATTTTGCCTCAAGTTTTGTTGTTGTTGCTTTTAAACTCCACTTAGAAGCCAAAAGGATGTTCGGCAGCCCTGTTCTAGTGCTGTATTCTCAATGAAATCACGTACGCTTGCCATTTGAGCTGCTGTGTGTGTGTGCATCTGTGATAGCTGTTTGACCAGGCAGCTTGGCTCACAAGCAAGGCACTGTGAGAGGGGAAGTGAAATAGAGGTTTAGCTTGGCAAACACTGCTTGTCTTTCATTGTAGGATTTTCCTGAAAAAGCAATCACTAGCCTGCCAAATCCATACACTGAGAAAAATCTAGAGCAGTGTTTCCTGACCTTTCTATTACTGGGTCTCACCCTACCTAGTGTCAGACACAGCTATCGCTGACTCTGCGATTTCCCTGAAGCCAAAACAGGTCAGGAAAAGCTTGGAGTCTGCGTTACACAAAAGTGGCTTTTTGAGTTACTGACGATAACAAAGAAATCAAAGGGCTTCATGTGCGGTCACCCAGCTGTAAAATTCAGACCTCTTGTCTCTTCAGACAGTATCATCTGTCACACACCCTGTGTTGACCACCCTCATCCTCTCCATATGCTCAGGATGAAAATCAACTTGTTTTATCAGATTTCAAAGAACTACCCCTTGTCATCTTCACATTTTTATGAGTAACTGTTTAAATTAATCTGTCCCCACCCGTGCGAGTCCTCCCCTGCAAGTACACTCGTACCTTTCAACAAGCACATACTGCTATGCTGAGTTCTCCTTCAGCTTCTTGTGCCTCCTTTGTCATTCTTTCAGTAGTGCAAGGTGAAAAAAAGGTACCCATTTGTCTAGTGATTAGTAAGTTTTCACTTTTCCTTTTAGCCTGTAATTACAGCAAAAATGTGAATGTTCTGCAGTGCCTGGTTTAGAACAATTCTGTCTTCTCCATTTCTTCCAAGTTTGATTTAGATTTTATTGAACAAATGAAATCTTGAATATAATGACTGCAATTAATCACATTTTCTTTCCTTGGTAAGCCTATGGAATGGCTCAGGCATTCTGAGATCACCGCTATTTTGACAAATGTTCTTTCTATCCCAGATCTGGATTTGCAGCTTACTCCTAGCGGAGAAGTCACAAAACAGATTGGAGAGGCCCTGCCTGTGTCATGCACAATTTCTTCTAGCAGAAATGCAACTGTGTTTTGGATAAAGGTCAGTGATTCATCTACTTCACACTTCATCTGTGTATTCATCACTTCATATTTCTGCTGATACTTCGGTGTTTTGGAATGACGGAAGTCACGTTGATTTGGCTTTTTAAAGAATATTGTTTAAAACGAGTCTTACATGAGATACAAGAGATATTGCTTTAAGTTGATGACTAAAAATTAGTTACTGTAATTACTGGCTCACTTTTCAAACTGAGAGAACTAATAACCGCTGTAACACAAATGCACTTTTATTGAAATGGTCTATACAAGGCCCTGCTAGAATCAGATCCTGCTATGAAGAAAAAAACCCTTGAAGGAATTTGAATTCATTAATTATGTTTTTTAAGAGGCAAGCTTGATCTTGGTACCAATAGCACTTGCCACTTAGCAGAAGGGCAGGACAGGTTTGAGAGATTGGATGTTGGCAACTAGCTGTTCAGTGGCTGGTTAAAAGAAGTAACTGTCGTAGATGGCAGGTTTAAAGTACACCTGTACTGCTAATACCCAAGGTTGTGGTGTATGTTGAGCTCATAAGCTTGGTTGCTAGAGGAGCGTTGTCAGTGTCTCGATTTGTACCACTGCTAGTGGTTTTGACCAGGCTGCTGGCACTGCTCAGAACAGTTATCTCACCTATGCCCTTGACTTGAAAGTGAAGTTGTTGATGAAGAAGGAAAGTGGCTTATATAAACACCCAGTAGTTTCCACTTTTCGTTCTGTGATGCTGCTGTCCGCTATTTGAATGTAGTTACCAATGGGAAACTTGAAGAGTAAGACTCTAATCTGGTAACCCCAGTCACTTTTGTAATTTGGAGGTTAATGTATTCTGAATTAGAGTTCACAAAGATTAACTCCTTGCTTTATCAGGACAATCACAGAATGAAAACAAGTCCATCGTTTTCAAGTCTGCAGTATCAAGATGCTGGAAACTACATCTGTGAAACTACTCTGCAGGAAGTTGAAGGGTTAAAGAAGAGCAAGACACTGAAACTTATTGTGGAAGGTAAGGGAGCAAGATAGCTACTATTGTTAATTGTGCTGCTCTAACAAAATGCTTAACTGTAATATTTTTCTTCTAGGAAAACCTCAAATCAAAATGACAAAGAAAACCAACACAAATAAAATGTCTAAAACAATTGTCTGCCACGTGGAAGGTTTTCCCAAGCCAGCAGTGCAGTGGACAGTTACTGGCACTGGAAGCATCATAAATAAGGCAAGTATCTTTCTTACTACTTTATTCGCCAAAAGATAGGAGGTGTGATTTAAAAGTCAAGAAAAAATGTCCAGGAAGTCAGGTTGAAGAAACTTGATCAGTTTTATCTGTGAGAAGGAGGGTTAAATGATACGGCGTACCACATAGATGGTAGCTACATGGTACAGACATGGATGATTTCTGATGATAAAGGGCTTTTGAATATAGCAGACGAGGGTACAGAAGTTCCATTAGCTGTAAGGAAAAATAGAAAAGTTTACAAATGAAATATGCATTTTCAAGTTAGGGTATTTAGTCATTTTGTCTGGATAATGTGGTGGCTGTGCCATTACATGAAGGATTTACAAATAATGATGGAACTATGGAATATGTTAGAAAGCAAGCAGGTGCTTGAGGTAGGCATTAACTGGGTGAAGTGTTACGAATAAAAATCAGAAAATACGTTCACTATTGTTCCTTCTAGACTTTGCAGGTTTTATCCTAATTTATATTGTTGTTTTTGTGTGATTATACCAATTGTTTCTCAATGGAAACAGAACCAAAATGCAGTCAGCCTGGGGGAGAAATAAGGAGTGTTAAGCTTAAGCGTTATGAAAAATACTAGGAATACAGGCAAACTGAAATACTTTCATATTGATATCCAAATGGCATGCAGAGCATTGCCATATTTTGTCTTAACAGGAAAATAAATCAGATGTGTATACAAGCAGTTAAAGACTGGAAGTATAATGCCCGTTGCTCCTGTGGATTTCACTACTTCCTAAGGTTTTGCTTTAGTCCTAAAGAAATTACATGACTGTGAAAATTGGTCTGCTTATTTGCAGCTGTAGGTTAGGACTTGTTGAGTCTATACAGTTAATTGAAGGTATGTTTTCCTGAATGTTATATTAATGTAAGAATGATATACAGGAAATTTAAGGAGCACCTTGACATCACCATTGCAGCACAGATGCTGCAGGTACCACTAAATATACGTACCTTGGCAGAATGATTCTTGGGTGGAAACAGCTCAGAACTTGAAACGTTGGAAAGTGCAAATCTTACAGTGGTACCTCCCCTTCTAAAGGCATAACTGCGAAAGAGCAAGATGGAAAGAAATGAAAACTTAGAAGTCAGTTCGGAGTTTTCCCTTGAAGAATTTTGTCACTTGGAATTTTTTTTTTAGTAGTTGGAAGAAACAAAGACCAATACAGAATGTTGTGAAGTTTCTAAAAAATGTCTCTGTACCAGTGGTTTTGCGGTACATGCTATACAAAATGTAGATATAACTACAAGAGAAGTCTGGTCAGTCCAAGTATTCACATTACCATGTAATAAAATAATGAATTATTTCTGTTGTTGTTATTTGGAAAATTGAAATGATAGTTGTTTGTTGTTTCCCTCTGAGCATTTTTCTTGTGTAATGCAGGTAATGCATTTGTTATGCTTGCATTTTTCAAGGATGCTAATCTTCAGTTTTTACCCTTTCAGACAGAGGAGACCAAATACGTTGATGGAAAATTTTCCAGCAAAATTATAATTGCTCCTGAGGAAAATGTAACATTAACATGCATTGCAGAAAATCAGCTGGAAAGAACCGTGACCTCTCTGAATGTCTCTGCGAGTGAGTATCTAGTTCTAAAGACCATTTTCTAAAAGCTGTAGTTTGAAATAAAGTATCCACACTTCACACTCAAATGAAGAGTAGGTGTGCATAGTAAAGTTGATACTGAGATATTTACCTTTTTGTCTTAAATTACAAATGCAGCCTGGATTAACAGTACGTAGAATTTATTGATCCCTTTCTGGATGAAGTCACTTAGACTTCCTTGGGTAGCTATATCATAAATGCAATATATTATTTACATGTACAATATAAGTATATAATATAAGCACATATAGGTATATAATACATATAAGAATATACATATAAATATATAGTGTATTTCATATATAATATACATAATATATAACTATATAATACATGTAAATAAATAATATTACAACATAATGGTACAAAATAATATACATTCTGTAGACATAAAATGTCACTTACAGAAGGCTTTATTTGTTACTACATAACCACCTTTTACTCCCAAAATTCCAGTTTTTCATCACTGGTTCAGAATGTCGATTTTCAATGATGCAGTGTGATAAGAAGCTAATATTTGTGAAAGAGTAGCACATAAATATTTCTGAGATTAATATTTCAGTTTTGAATTAGATTCTTCAATTGCATTATCTTATAGTTACAAAACATTAACTTTTTCTTTAGATTAATTATCTTGTTTGGCAAACTGCATTCATTTGCAGTGATTCTGTCATTGATGTAGATAAACAATTAAAGGTAACTTTCAGATATTACACATTTTATCTTTAATTTTACCTTTTTTTTTCATTTCAGTAAGTATTCCAGAATACGATGAGCCAGAGGATAGAAATGGTACGTTTCCATCCCCATAACCTTTTCTCTTGATTGTCTCGGATCAAGAAATATGTAGTGTCACTGAATAATCTCCACAGTCCCTCATAGTAGGACTTGACTTGAAGTAGCTGCTGCCATGATTGACGGAGCTTCAAGTGGTCTTTTCTTGAAGTTTTAAATGGTTTTGGGTTTTCTTTGCTTGCTTGTTTGTTTTTAAGAACGGTGCTTGCTTTTTTCTTTTTTCATTTTGATGTTCTGAATCCTGTTCTTGCTTCTGATGCACATGCCTTAAAAATGCTATAATGCTTTTCTTCACCAGAGGTTAACTCATTAACTTTTCTTCTTTGCTTCAGATGACAATAGTGAGAAGGTTAATGACCAGGCAAAGCTAATAGTGGGAATTGTCGTCGGTCTTCTGTTGGTTGCCCTGGTTGCAGGTGTTGTCTACTGGCTCTATGTGAAGAAATCAAAGTAAGAATTTTTGGAAAATTCAATGCTAAATTTTCAAAAATAATCATAAACAGAAATGCATGCTCACCTGTTTTACTTCCTGCAGCTTTTCAGTAGTCTGACCGGGGACGAGTTGTTTTAGTAGGTACATTTCTCTATTAAAGAGAAGGGAAACTTGATACTTGTGATTGGCATGCCCTAATGGTTAGCAGGACGCTTCTCTTGGAGGTGGGACTCCAAGACTTTCCATAGATACTCATCTGTAATGAGGCTGTTTCCTGACAGCCAGGCCTGTGCTGATATGGTACGTGTTACTTAATAGTCGGATGTTACCCCGCGTGGCTTTACTGATACTACAGACCGTCTTCACATAAAATGTGAGTAACTCTTCTGCTTTAAAAAGTGGAATAAATTACAGAATAAATTATCTCAGGGAGGAGAAAGACCCTTAATTTATTTGTTTGCGTGTACTTTTTGATTTATGAAAGTAAAAATGGTAGATAGACCTTTTGTTGCTGAAAAACTAGAAGCCATCATCCAAATCAGCATGTTTTAGCCATCCTAAGCCAGGACAAGATTTGCCAGTGGGGCCTGCTTGGCTTTCAAGCTTCTGTATTATCACAGAGGTCCACTTTGAGATCATCTAGTTTATTTTCTAAAAAGTAGCCATTTTTCTCCATACTTTTAAAAATGGCCGTGACTGTATGCCCTTTGGCCTTATCACCAAATATTTGTCCCTAGGGAGAACTTACAACAGGCTTGCTGTCTGAAGGGTTCCTTATGACTGCTTTTTAACTGAGCACTTTGAAGAAGTTATGCATAATAAGCACAATTCAGTACAGGTATTTGACGATCTTAAGGTTTTTATGTTTTTTCATTAAAATTAGCTCAAATGAGGTCTGAAATATCACACTGATATCAAAATACAACAAGGAATTCTCTCATCTGCTTTTCTGAGAAAATACTGGTTTTTTGGTTATTGCATAAGCATTTCACTCCAGCCACAACCCCGTAGGTTTTGCAAGTTCTGCAAATAAAGAATTGCTGTAAATGACCCAAGCACAGAACCACATTCACATACTGTGCAGGGAAAAAAAAGGGGGGGCATTTTTTGCAAAGCTTGTGCTTCTTTTGATGAGGAAGAAATAGTAATGTTGAGCTCCTCCTTTCACGCTTTGCTACTTTTGTAATAACGTCCAGAATAATTTTCTTTCATCTGTTTTGAATGTGCAGCCATAAAATGATGCAGTGATTGGGGTGTTTTTGCAAGAAGTGGTAGGGTACAAGGAAGGCAAAGAAAGTAAAGTATCTTTTCCTATATACCATTATGTTGTGTGGGGAGAACCAACAAGGATCTTAGAATATCGGATGTCATTTGCTGAAATGAGCTTATGATTTAAGACAGCTTTTTCATCTTCAAAGATAGGATATGTTATATTCTAAATGGAATATTCTATATTCTTTTTTTCTTTTCCTTGTGCTGAATTTCTCTTCTATAAGCTTTGAGTAAAATTAGAACTAGAATTGATTAGACAGGTGGTTCACAGGGAACAAAATAAAAAACCCCTTTAAATAATAGTCTTTGTGTTTCATACGATGTTGCTGGCTTCTGAAACCCTCAATAATTGACACACTGTCACTGACAGTCTCATGTTCTCAGCATATATTTAAGTTGATCTGTTGTTATCCTCCCTACCTTGTGCATGTCATACTTGCAAGAGCAAGCAGAGTGCCAGTACCTATTCTGACAAAGTTTTCAGCACAAATTGTAGTCTAGAAATAAAAGTGGTCCTTGCAAAAAGCACCTAGTGCTTTCAGACACAACCTGTGTGTCATCACAACTGCCCAACTCCGTACAGGCCAACAGGTAATAGATATTTTTTGAACCCACCCTTGTCCAGTAACTCACCTCATCTCTATCCCCAAAGTGACACCAAAGGAAAATCTGAGAAGGCAGCAGCACAGAACTTTCCAAGTCTGCCGAGGCAAGAAAAACATTACTTGTTTCATTATTGGTGTTGTGGTTTGCATAATCTTCTATTGTTTTGTCATCCACGCAAAGTAAAAATTACACTTGTAGCCTTGGAATATATTCACTATAAATCACTTATATAGTTGTTCACTGCCTCAGCTCCACTTGATGCAAAAGCTGATTATTGCCACATATTCTTTTCACTATGAGTATTATCCCATAAATCAGGGACTCATCTGTATTCCACATCCTTCAACCAGCCCCCTCTTGCATAAAGAGTTGAGGCTCCCTGTCTCAGCATGCCGTTTCTCCTTCATCTGAGCAGAAGGCCAAACACTTGCTTTCTACAGCTTTGTTCTTTTTTCAAAAGGATATTTTAAAGTAATTTGCACGGAACAGAATATAATTTAGCGCTTCAGATTCTCACTAAAATTTGTGCCATACCTTAGTTGAACGATTCTAGGACACCTGTCTTCGGTAAATCCTTCATACACAAATTTTTCTGCCAGAAACAGATGGGAATACTGTATGAATTAAAGGATTAGAAAGGAAACAGTGCACCCAGCAGCCTATATCCCTGTTCTCTAGGCATGAAGTGTTGCATGCAGATTGAATGTTTGTCCCATTTTTGCTCCTTGGATCAGGAGGTGCACAACTCTCCAGTTACATGAGGCTAGGTAAAGGTTAAAGTAGTTTGAAATGCAGTGAAAGTAAATGCAGCTGGGCAAATTGAAGCACAGCAGCAGTCTTAAAATTGCTCATGCTCAGAGCACAACAAACTATTGAAATTCTCCTTACATCACAGTAATCAAGAATGTTACTAGTCTCTCTCTGAAACTGAACACTTGAAGCATAACAATTCTGCTTTACTGATGCTTTATAGGAAATTAGCATATGAAACCAAACATAGCAGGACAAATATATAGGCAACTTGCTTTATGTTTTCAGCAAGATATTCAGCACTTGTATTGTTTTTCATGCAATTGCCTTCCAGAGAAGGGGCCAAGCTGCAAACATCTCTGGAAGTGTCACTTGATGTCACAACACTTCTATAAAAATGGCGTAAATTGAATTTACAAAAATATTCACTTATTTTTGTATATCACTGGAATGTTTTTCTTTCTTCCTTTCTTTCTACTGATAGACATTTGAAAGTGATGGTAGGTCTTAGAAGGCAAGACTGGGGTAAATGGAAAGAGATTACTAAAAGTCCAGGTTTGGTTGTATAAGACCCTCAGCTCCTAGAAGGTCTTTTGCAACAGTTCAGTGCCTTAACATTGCAAACAATGGAATTCATAGCTCTTGCTTCAATGCCCAGAATTACATCTGTGTGTATTCTCTTACCTATCACAAGCTCGATAACAGGACACAAGGCACTGCAAATTTTCTTCTTAATCAGAATTCAGGGTGAGGCCTAGACCTCATTTTGGTACTACTTACAGAGAAGTTCTGATTAGGATTCCCTGAGGATAATTGTTCTCCTGAAGAGCAAGCATAGATAAATGTAAAATATGAGTCAGGATTTTACCAAGAGCTTGGAATGATCTGTTTTACAAATTCAAATACAAATACAAATTAATTAAAAAAAAAAAAAAAAAAAAACAACAGCTAAGAGATGTAAGCAAGCCTATATTTATACCACCAACTTTCACTCTTCAGAACAATATGGCCAAAGCATACTAAAATAGGGGTTTATTGGATCTGTATATCACATTGTGTGTGAGATGACCTGGACAAAGTAGGCTTTCTTGCCATTTTTGGCAAATCAAAAAAAAAAGTTGAGTCCAGTCAGACCAAGCTGCCTAGATATCATCAGGAAGTTGCTCTTGAGCTGCAAGTGGTGCAAGCTGACAGCCGTCAATACACTAAAAAAATTAAGCAGCAGTTGTTGAACATTAAGCTGGCAAAGGACCATTCTCAAGTCTCAGGTCACTTCAGCACGTGACAGAAACTGTGTTTTGAGCCATTTCTCTGTTACAAGCCCAGGCCACATCTGTCGAGCCCTGAGGACTGGTGCCCTGCCAGCAGTGCCAATGGATCACACTGCTGCGACTCAGTCCAGATTTCACTTCTGCCTCTTAATAACACTATTTAGATAGCACTAAAAAGGCAGGAATATAGCTTGTGCTGAGATGGTGAATCTGCCTACATATCAGTATTTGGTGATCACCAAGCCACTAGAATTAAACTTTGTACGTGTTTCAGTCTCAGGCACTGAGATTCTAAATCTGTCTGGTTTTCCAACATGAAAAGCTGCTGCTGCTCTCATTTCAAACAAGCAGTACGCACCATGCTCTGTAAGGGTTCTGGGGAGCCTGCCTCTTTCAAAGTCACAGTGCAGCCTTTCAGTTCTCCATTCTCACCCATTTTGGCTTTAGGAAAATAGAGATGACATTTAGCGAGGGGACCACCACAGTTTCATTGAATACAGAACTGAAATAGAACACCTGAAAGATAATAAAACTTGATAGCAGTGCAGGACGTACCAGCTTTAGTCATTGAACCATTTTAACCTGATCAAAGAACAGTAAGGGCAGGTAGTTACAGTTCCCTCCATCATTAGGAGGGATCAGTAACTAGATATCCAGTCTGCTTTAGGCCCTGTAGAACTCTTGATAAGAGGCAAAAAAAAAAAAGCATCACACTGAGCCATGCCAATAGTCTATCCAGGCTGTCTCCTTGTCTGCAAGAGTAGCCACGAGCTCTTACATAAAACGCTTTTAGAGCAGGGCAGATGGGCAGAATGCTGCTTTCTTACCTTCAGTTAGTGTCAACTCAGGCAATTACAGAATTGCAGGGGTTGGAAGGGACCTCGAGAGATCATCGAGTCCAACCCCCCTGCCAGAGCAGGTTCCCTACAGCAGGTTGCACAGGTAGGCGTCCAGGCGGGTCTTGAATATCTCCAGGGAAGGAGACTCCACAACCTCCCTGGGCAGCCTGTGCCAGTGCTCCGTCACCCGCACCGTGAAGAAGTTCTTCCGCATGTTGGTGCGGAACTTCCTGTGCTCCAGCTTAAGGCCATTGCCCCTTGTCCTGTCCCCACTGACCACCGGAAAGAGGTTCCCCACCTCCATTTGCCTCCCGCACCTAAGATACTTATAAACATGGATCAGGTCCCCTCTCAGCCTTCTTTTCTCCAGGCTGAACAGACCCAGCTTACTGAGCCTCTCCTCCTAGGGGAGATGCTCCAGGCCCTTTATCATCTTTGTGGCCCTCCGCTGGACTCTTCCCAGGAGGTCCCTGTCTTTCTTATACAGGGGAGCCCAGAACAATTGCCCAACTCCAGATTCTTGCAGCTTTTCATCTCTTGCCTTGCTGTCTCCAACTTTGTAAGACTTATTTACGGAAAAGGCTCGTTATCCATGACAAGGCAGATTCTGTGCTCTACCTAAAACAAACAATTTTTATACATTTTAACTAAAAAATATTTAACTTTTTAAGGGTTTTATTTGTTTATTTGTGTTGATTTTTTAAACTAGGATTAAAGAGATTTGTGAAGGGTTATCAAGATCAGAGGAGAAGGTCAATCTCTACCAAAGCACTGAGTATTCTTCTTCATTCATCTTGCACCCTTTCCTTCTGAGCGCTTAACGTGTTCCAGACTTTGAGATACCAGAAGAAAGTAGAAAGTTTACAGCACAGTACAAATTTACCACTGTAAAACATGTTACTTTGAGTTTTAAACTCAGCATTTTTAAAATTAGATTTGCCTGTAACAAGCAGGAGTTTGGATCTGTGCAGTGAGAGGTTTTACAGCAAAACTGGTTCTGCACAGGCACCTGCCTTCCTGTCAGCCACACACAAACAGAACAGAGGCAGTCAGTAGCATCAAGAGCATCAGTAAAAGGTAACTGCAACTTGGAATCATTAAACGTTTGAACCACTTAGGAAGTAACCTACTCCAGAATCCTTCTGGTTTTAGAGTGGTCCCATTCAGCATAATCCGTGGGATTTGGGGCCCAGAGCTGCACGCCCTTCTGGCACTCCCTGTCACACGCCACTCCCAGGCAGCAGCTTGCAGCAGCACTCCCAGGGGCGAGGAGCAGGTGCACTGGCACCCCATCAGAAGCTCCTCTGAGATAAGGACTAAAGAGTGCTCTCTTAACAGCACTTCTCAAAGCTCCTTCAGCTCAGGGCACGCGTGGTGCTCAGCCCCAGCTAGCAGCCTTTGCTCAGGTGGAGGATGTGCACTGTAACACCCCGACAGCAAAAACTGCAGTCAGTGCTTTTGTGAGGTACATACCTGCATGGTGTCAGCGTGACATGTCACACCACCGTGCTCACCTGTGTCTTCATTGTATTTTGCAAGTCAGTGTCACCACGGATCTTTACCCTGAAGCAAGGGTGAGCATATGCATAAACCTGTCACAACAGATGTTACTTTTCTGTAGGGGAAACAAATTATCCATAGAGAAAAATGCCTATACCATAATCTGCTTTGACACGAGGGATTTACTTTGTCCCACTCAAACACATTTGCCCATTTACATTTTCAAAATTGTGGCCTTCAAAATGTTATCACAGCACTGCAGGAATCTTTCACCTTGGCAGACAGTGAGGCTTCTCACACATTAAATGAATGGCTTAGTGGTTTTATTGTGCTAAGCCAAACTAAGCACTTAACTCATTAATTCATCCCCACCACTTGTATTAAAGACAACCAGCTATTTTAAATGAGGCATACCTCTTTTCTCCCCCTCAAACATTTACACAATCTCCTTTACCCAAACCTTGTCACTCGTAGCCAGCACAGATCTGGAAGACAGAATGTTTTCTTTTTTCAGTGCTGCCTGAATTTTCATCAATTTCTTCACAGTTAAAGAGCTGCTGTTTGGCACAGGCTCTGAAAGTCAATTACTACAAGTACACAGAAGATTGCTATGTTGATCAAGATATCTTAGCCACACTTGTAACATTTTAGTACGCCTTAAAGCAAACTCTTGTTTATTGAAACAAGCTACACAATTAATTTGTCAAGATACATGGATCTGCACAACTGGTTTAACCCTACGAAATATTTGCTAGCTCAGAATAATCTGAGTTTCCCAAGAAATAAAACATACATACACAGCCCTGCTGCAGTGCTCCAGTGGGGAAACTTGGTGCTATTGGTCTGTTTACAAACATATGCAAGCCTATTGCTCTGCTCCAACCAGAACTGTAAGAGTTCTCTGTTTTACCGAGAGGGGAAGAGCAGCATCATTAACGTGAGTATGGAACAGAGCGCTGTAGATGTGCAAAAATGACCATAATTTTTCATTCTAGGACAGCGTCAAAACATGTAGACAAAGATCTTGGAAATATAGAAGAAAACAAAAAACTAGAAGAAAACAATCATAAATCTGAGACTTAAGAGACAAAATGCGTCAGTCATCATTCCAGGTAGGTGTTTCGTATTGCAACATTTAACATCTGTTTGGCCACCATTTCCCTCTGGCAATCTGTGTCTCGCCACCACCGGGGTAGCTTGGGTCTGTTGCTTACCTGTCGGGGGTGAGGAGGTGGGGTGGTTTGGACTTTAGGGGTATGAGGACAGACAGGCTCAAATCCCTGCCCAGTTACAAGTTTACACCTGTACAGACACATATTAAGGAAGCGTAATATTTAGACACAAGTTAGTACTTGGCTTTATTTTAGTTCATGCACTTAGGGAAATGAAAGAAAGAAAATTGTATAATATACCCCAGTGGTATATAGGTACCTGTGTTTGTGTGAAGAGGATGTATGGGTACCATTAGGAGGTTTTGAGTTACGGCTTCAGTGTTCACAGCAGCCCTCTTGCCTTACTGGAAGCAATCGTTTTTGGTTGACTTTATTCATCGACGCTGCAAGAGGCATGAATCTTTTCTAAGAACAAAGTCATTCTCTTATTGAAGAGGTCACGTACTGGTACTATTCTCGATTTGCTCGTGGAAGGAGACACTGTACGTTAAGCTAGTAACAAGGCAACAGGTACAAAAGTTTCCCCACCTGGGAGCTGTATAAAATAAGCTGTGTAAGAGTAGGTAGACACAGAAGTTCTGTCTGGAGTTGCAGGGGCACTACGAAGCACCAAGAGCACCACCCAGTGTTCACATGCATATACACCGCCGCTGCATACGGGCATGCCACAGCTCTCTGCTTGCGGCTCAAAGTAGGGGTTCAGACCATTTTTCTGAACAACCAAAGTAATTTTAAATTAACTTTGTGGGAGCAAAGAATGCGGAAGCCAGCTCACCATATTGAGTTTTCTTGAATTAATCATCAACTGGTCTTAAAAATGGGAGTAGCAAGTGTTCAGTGGCACAGCGCTGGGAGTCCCTCAGGTGATGGCCCCGATTTTCAGTGGTCAAAGTAAATGGTGTTGGATACCTGCTCTGGGCAGCAGGGTTTGAAAGCATATAGTGGAATTACCACATTTCTCATTTGTATTAAAAGTACAGCTCTCATTAGGAATAATTTCCATATGTTAGTACTATCTGAAATTTTCAAATAAAACCACTGCTTTTGTACTGTGTGCACCACGAAGAATGATTATATCATATACACAGAAATGCAGCACTCCTGTATGCACTTTGCGAGGGATTTCACTGTTTTACTGATTTGGAAGAGGAAATTGGGAATACTCAAATTACACCGTAAGAGTGATTTAAAAGTGAAAACTGAATTTGGATTTTGAAAAAGCTGCAGTGTACCAACCCAGCATTTCTACAGGAAAATTCTGGAACCTCCTTGGCCAGGGCTTGTTTTCTGCTTTTTCCTGGACATTGTACTTTCTACGACATTGCAATATTGAGGGGATTAGATGGAGATGAAATGAGCTGAGGGTACTTATTGACCACAGCAGTTCAAATAGTGTCGTGGGCCATCAGTGCAATCTTTGATTATTATTTTTTGATTTATTTCTTCAGATCAGTAGTTCCATATAAATGAAAGCTTATCCATAAATGCATTACTTGCCAGATAAATTTACTTGAGTTACCAGGAACTACATTGCAGCATCTGTTCTTACCGTGTAAGAAAGTATTCTCATTCAATGGCAGAAGAAAATACCGCTAATGTGGCTTTTTGTTTGGAGGTCAGATACCAAGCAGTTATGTTGGTTAACGTATTTAAAACTGAAATTGTTTAACTGGCTTTGTCTTTCATGTTTTCAGAGAATCCATATAGACCAATTGAAGCATGAACGTGGATTGTATTTAAACGTATACAAAGAAGTGACAGCTATTCATGGTTCAAGTATTAAACAGATCCATACTACCAAGTTTTCAGCGGATTTTAGACACAATTATCTCAAGCTAAAAAAAAAAAAANNNAAAAAAAAACAACCACAAAACAACTAATTTTGGCAACAGCCATGATAATAGGTCACCATGTTGTGTTCTGTTTAAAATATTTTTTTGTAAATGTCTGCACTGAAGATTTCTTTTTGTTTGCCTTTATGTAAATTTTTTACGTAGCTATTTTTATACACTGTAAGGCTTTGTTCTGGGAGTTGCTGTTATTCTGATGTATAGTGTAATGGTTTTACTTCAGTTGTTTTTATGACACCCTTTGGGCAGGTACATGTCTAATTCTGATTGTTATCAGTGGAACCTCTGCTTTGTAGCAAATACCTAAAGCGTAAGATTGTCTTACAGGAAAATATCAAACTCCTTTTTCATTCTTAGGAATCACAGTAAAGGGGAAAGGGTGACAGCTGTGACAAAAATAAACTGAATGGTTAATAAAAGTGAGAATTTTAAAAAGCCAAGCAAAAGTAAACAGCCAGAAAGGGAATAAAGAGTTTCTACGGAGAAGGCTGGGTGTTGGGCGAGGAACACAGTGAAAAATTGTTGGCCTACATGCAGATGGTGGCTAGCAATGCTTTTCTTCTAGAGCAAGACACGCGTTTCATTGATACCTTACATTACCTGTTGTCTTTCCTGTTAGAATTAGGATAAGGAACTGGAATTCTGAATTGATTTTGATTCCTTTACGTTATCCGCTGCCTTAAAGTACTGTACCTTTTCTTCATTTCAGAAAGATATCAGTCAGAATTGGAGACTTTTTAAAAAAAAAAAGTGGTCATATCAAAGCTGCATTTTTTTTCCACAAAAATAGAATATATATATTTTTTGTGTGTTTTGTTAACTATGCTACAGATATTGAATGCACCTTGAGATAATTTTAGTGTTTTTAACTGGTACCTAATTTATCAAACAGTACATATAATTGTAACAATGAAATGTCTATGTATCTTTAGTTACATTCAAGTTTGTAACTTTATAAACATGTTTTATGCTTGAGGAAATTTTTAGAATGGTACTGACAAGAAAATGTTTTAGGGTAAATGGCCAATAGAAAATTGTTCTTAAGGGAGAGGAGTTTCATCGTATGTGGAAGGTTCGTTTCTGGAAGCAAGCGATAGGCAGCTTTGATGAAGAGGAACAGTAAAGCAAGCAGAACATCAGGTTTCCATTTACAAATATCCAGGGAAAAAGTATGTTTTTATAGACCGGTAGGCAAAAAATAAAAATAAAAATAAATAAAAGAAAGAGATGGACGTTAGGAAATGTATTTTGCCACTTTTGCATTATTTAGGGGGAAGAAAACACTGTTACTTGTAAATTTGTAAAATGTTATATGTCTGGGCAGTAGTGACTGATGTCTTAATAAAAGCTTCCTGTAGTGCATTGGCATGGATTAAATACATAAGATGTCCTATAGACTCTATGCTGTATAAAATAATAGAGGGAAATCCTGTTATATGCCTCTAAACTTTGATTTGTTACTGTTTTATTTGGCAAAAAGAAAAAATTATAATCTTGGTCAATATTTAAACCAAAGTAAAATGGGGGAAAAACCAAAGTAATTTGTTTTGCATGGCTAAGCCATTATGTTATCTCTGTAAATATTGTGATTTTTTTTTTTTTTAGAATTTTGTTAAAAAAATTCTAAAATTTTTAAACACCTGTTTTTCCAAAATAAAACGTGAACACACAAAAAAAGTTACTTTATATACAAATATATCTTTTTCTTTTGGTGCGAGAACACTGCCAAGTGATACACGTTTTTTAAAAAAATCGCAGTGGGCATGACTCTAAACAGGAAAAGTTACAACAGAATGCTGTGAAGGAGTATGCAAAAATCAACTGTGTTTATAACACTACAACTAGTTCTTAAACACAGAGAAGAAACCTCCAAAGATCGTCAGGGAAAGCATAGGGAAGGGTTGAAAACGTTCATACCACTGTATCGGTAACGTGGTGGAAGAAGAGAAGAAAAAAAGTCCTTCGACTTCCACAGCCGTGAGAAGAATTAAAACACCTTCTCATCTTTTGGGATTCTGCTAGATCTCCTATGCACTTTAAATCGTCAGTCCTAGGAGCTGCGTTTTTCACTGCTCCGAGTTCACTATAGGCACGTTTCAAGAACCAAGAGCGCAAAAGAATTAATGTTTCTATCCATGCCTAAACAACAATAAAACTGAAGTATGTCTTCACTTGCCTGTCTGAAATCTCAGTTTGAAAGAACACACATGAACATGAGGGAGGGCACTTACCAAGAGCTCGTGCTGTTGTTGACTGCAGTCCTGCAAATATACGTCTGCTCAATCTGACACAAAGTCCCACGAGGTCCGGGGGGGTTCTGTGTGGGTGTATGGGCCTTCTCTTGAGCAGAGGGTCAGGACCTAGAGAGCATCAGCACTCGCTAAGAGATAAACATGACCATACCGTGCTGCCTCGTAGGCACGTGCAACCTTCCAAGAGGCATCTCCTCTTGTGACCTGGGTAAAAAAAATACTCTTGGAAGGGATTCCAGGGATCCTGTTGAAACCTGATGCTGTACACCACGCTGGTGTTCAGCTTCAATTTACCACAGATAGGATGGAAAATAACATCCCTCCTCAGAAATGGTTTAAAAGCATGACAACTGAGAGCAGAAAAAAGCCAATCCTCTTCTTTTAAGGTTGGGAAATTAAGACTGGTCGGGGTGTCTGTTCATGGCTGTACAGGGAACTGAGCTTGGAGCAAACCAACAGGCTTATATATGCGTGTTGCAGAGGCAGCGTCCTGCAAGAATATCTCACAGGCTTCTCAAGCCAGCAATTTTTTATGACCCCAGAAGCGTTAATCTCAAAACTACAGCTCTCTCTAATAGATAAACAATTAAAACGCTAGCACTGAAATGTGGTATGAATAATTAATTGTGTGCCCAGAAGGTGAGGCCTTCTGAAGGAACAGTAAGTGCTTGGCACCAACACAACAAAAGGCATCAGGTAGATTTTACACTGGGTCTGAGTCCTACAGAACAGCTTGCTTTCCAGGATTTTAATGCACCTCCATCTATACTTCTTTTGAGCTAGCAGGTGTTCAGACCCTTAACTAGTGTTGTTAAATTCTTACCAGATTGCTCGTCAGTAAAACAGACTGTGCACACCCGATCATCCCTGTTACCCGTGGCATGCCAACATCAACAAGCAATGCAGATGGTTTAGGCAACGTTACACCTTTCCCTGCACAGAGAGTTTTCATGATGTCATATTTTGAAGTACACATACAAATCAGTAACTCGAAATTGCACAGTGAATCCTTGAACCCTATGAGATGCTGACGTGTTTTATCCGTATTGGTAGCAGCCACAAAGTGGAAAGGTGGTGGCTTTTATTGTTGTTTTGTTTTGTTTGTTTTTAAAGATAAATTTCTTCACAGAACATTCAAATTTACTTAATATCCTCGGCTGTTGCAGTTAAATCTGATTTACTTGCACTACCACATGTAGCTGGATACTTTCCTGTTGACTTCATGTTTAGACAGCCATATGTACGCAATTATCTCAGCTAAGAATATCAGTGACATATGAAATGAGATCGTGACCTCCTGTGTCAACCACATCTGTGCAAATGTTTTCTTTTGATGAAAAAGAATCTCCATCCAGGTAGCTGGTTCCAAGAACTGCCTGCTACAGCTTTTTGGAACAGATGATTGCTCCTGCAGGCAGAATAGCCCAACCTGTGAAGCTGGAGAGAGCGCAGGAGGTACCTGGCTTCTCCTTGTTAGGTACCTGCCCAAGGAGAAGAGGGTGGGATCCTCAGGCTGGCAGAAGTGAGTTCAGCTCCAGTGCTGACCAAGGGGGATTTCAGCCTTTCTCAAGGCACCTTGCCAGAGGGTGAGCGCACTGCCTCACTACAGGAGGGCAGGGACAAGGGGCACAGGTTGAAACACAAAAGGAAAACAAACATACAAAAAACATCACCCCTGCTCCTTAAAATGTGTGCTTCATACACAATGCAGCACACACACTTAATAGTTGGTTTCAAATTGTCAGAATCAGAAACTAAGCTTATTACTTATTATCAAATTATGTCAAAGTCAATTTTTTCAATAAGATGAACTCCATCCGCAGAGCCACTCACAATTATTTCACTGCCCTGTAATTCATACATTTTTTTAATTACATTCTAAATAGAAACACTTGTTCTGTTAGCAGCAAGGCATTCACTTTGATGTAGTAATGAATTTCAGTTTGAAAAGGTAGAGACTAGATATTATGAAATGTTGTTCTTCAGTCAGGAAGCAGTAATGTACCTCTCCCATGCCCCTCATGCTCAAGTACTTTTCTTGTTCTCGTGTCCCACCTGATGATGCAGCAAAGGCTTGCATAGCCCTCTGTTCCCTGCCCTGCTGCTCATTTTCTCATCTCCCATGCTGTACAGACGGACTCCGTGCTGTCCCCTCCATCACTTGTTTGTTTGCAGGACATTTAGTTCAGAAATTCCAGAGCACCTTGAGATACATACCAGCAGTGCAGCTACACACACAAAGTGGCTGTGAAACAGGAAAAGCAAAACATTCCAACTTCCCCCACCTGTGCTTCTGCATGTTGTTCTCGAGTCCTATTTTGGAAAAATATATATATATATACAAAACGTAATCCACACTACAAAGGCTCAGCAGTAATAGCATAACACAAAGCTGTATCTACAGCATCAATGCACCTAACTCTTCTATTTTTATTTTTATTTTTTTTTTGGCTCATGCTTTTCCTGTCATTTGTACAAGTAGGCGTAACATTAACTAAGCAATACATAGGAATTTTCATACTGTAATGTCAGCCCAAGCACTTTCTTTAAGGATTCAATCTTTTTTCATGTATTTCCATCTTGAGTAGCTGTGTTACACGGGTCTGTTGGAAACCACCCGGCCCTGTACGTGAGAGAGAACTGAGGGACAAAGTGACATCCTACTGTTCTAACAACAGAAGAAATTTATTTAAAAGAAATTATTTTCCTGAAATTTATTTCCAGGAAAAAGCGGTCCCTCTTTCAGTCCAACCTCACTCAGAAAAACCGTGTAATACAACATGAATTCCAAGAGGCCAGCTGCAAATCCAGAACGGGAGCAATGCCTCCCCCAGCTCAAACCCGCAGCATCCATCCTAATCCTTTTTGCCTCGCAGGGTTCTCACCAGAGCACTCAAGTAACCACCTGCATAGGTACACCACAGGTGACAATCTGATTCCTCCAGAGCTGGAAAGCAAACACAAACTCAGCCGGTGTTGCAATTGTTGGATAATGCCTGCACACCAGTTCTGAGGTTTCATTAGCATTTGCAGCTGTCACAGGACACGCGAGCCTAGCATGGACAACAGAATCCATTTGAAAGGAAGAGCGTAATTGAATCTAACTTCAGGGAATGAAATGAATTAAAGAATCAGATAAAACCTCATATAGATAAAATATTTCCACAAATTCAATTTCAGCATTGTTGATATAAAAGCTGTTTTTATTAATGCAAATAAAGAAATGCCGCACTCATTTCCATGAGTTTAAGAAAGTAAACAAACACAGACTCAAGTGATCAAAGTGACTGCACTTACTGAGCAGAAAGAAGCAGGATAGGGAAGTCAGATCAGATAGGCTTTATCTAATGGCAAAATTAGAGTTACTAAGATTAGCAGGGAGTGGAATAAGACAATTCCAATTATACATGCAGTGTCTTTCTAACTCCCAGTTGCTGTACCTTGAAGGAATTCATTTTGCAGTGCAGCCCAGTTTTGCTGCATTTCTTCTGATGAGTGCTAGGTCTCAAATTTTCCTACTTCATAATATATCATCACTGAACACAACAGTGGAAAAGCAGATTTTTTCACACACACACACACATATATATGTATTATAGGCAAGGGTAAGAAGTTTGGCAACCAAAGCCAACAGTTGTTGGAAGCTCTTCTGAAGGGTAATATTCATAGACCATCTCCTTTCACACTGTTGTTGCCCCCAAGGAATCAATCATTTAGAATGAGAGGGAATGGCCTCAAGTTGCACCAGGGGAGGTTCAGGTTGGATATTAGGAAAAATTTATTCTCCAAAAAAGTGGTAATGCACTGGAACAGGCCGCCCCTGGAGGTGTTCAAGAAATGTCAAGGTGTGGTACTGAGGGACGTGGCTTAGTGGGCATGGTGGGGATGAGTTGATGGTTGGACTAGATGGTCTTAGAGGTCTTTTCCAACCTTAATAATTCTATGAGTTGGTTCTTCGAAAAGGGGTTGAAGAAGAGAAAGGCAGAGTGAAATTACACATAGTTAAGAGCATAATGGACTGAAAGTGCAAAATCTTTAAATGCAAAAAAAAAAAAAAAACAGGAATGTTGCTGTGATCACATCTTCCAATGATGTAGTCCTTAAGTGCAGTGCCCCATCTATATGCTATCTCTGCTGCTCTCTCTGGAGTGTTCATTCAAACATTTGCTCTCTCCTCATTATGTATATGCTTTCCTGCATTTACAATAGCTAAAAGATGCTAATAGTTTTCCCCAAGAACGGAGCTGGATCCCAAGCCAGTCAGAGGCATCCTTTATAAAGCTGCTGGCCTGAGTGGCCCTTTACCTCCGTAATGGAGGAAGCCATCAGGTCTCTTCACACAGTTCCAGAGGGAACAAAGCAGTATTGAGCAGAAGTGAAAACAACAAATTAAAAAATTCATCTAGTTCCACTAGCAGAAAGACAGAGGTTTAGACACTGAAAAGTAACCTTAACCATTACGGAAAGCGTGCAGACAGCTGGGGTTAAGCAGGATATATTTGTTTCTTAAATTGTTAGGAAGCTCTGATAGCTGAACGAGCAGAAGCACCTGGCACAGCACTTGCTGAAGCACTCACCCAGCCTCCACATAGCACTAGGTACCAAGAGAACAGTTTAAACTTTGCCTTTCTCCTTTCAGTAAATTCAACTCAGAGTCCAGAGATGGACTGAGAGAAAAAAGCTGTCTCGTGATCGGTGAAAAAAGGTTGGAGCTTGTTCAGCTTCAGGACACTGTGACCAAACATAAACTGTTCAGCTTCCTCACAGTACATAATGCTGCCTTTGTTACAGTAATTCAGCCTCCAATGCAAAATACATTTACATAAATTTACATGTGGAAAATACTCAAATGCATTTAAAGGTATTATTAACTAATAAACCCATCTCAAATGATATTTTAATGCATTTGGTTCTTTCATCCAGCTAGATCTTGACACAAGAAACATGAGTATAACAAGTAATCCAGCACAAAAATGCATTATTCACCATCTCTCACAAATCTGCCTGAAATACAAGGCATGGCCATTTCTTGCTGGCAGGGGACATGGAAGAGACATGGCCAAAAACCAGTGAAGGAGGCTGTATTGAACAGCAAAGGCAACAGAATTTCTGTGTAGGAAAGCAGCCATTCTGTTTCCACCATCCTGAAGAGAATATTGGTTTGAATGTTCACAACAGCGCACCCATTTTGTATTGCTGAGGCTCATCCGTCACTAAATTCTGGCTTATTCAAAAACCAACGCAGCAGGACAGAGGTGGTCAGAGAGGGAGTATCAGGAACCAAGACGGAACAAACAATGAAGTTACTCAGAACACGTTAAAGCTGACCAAGAATCGTTAGGAAAGATACAAAGGAAATTAAATCAGGAATGAGAATTTTCTCAAAAAGAAACTAAAGCAACCTCTGGANAAAAAAAAAAAAAAAAGGGCTATCCAGAAAAGAACTGCATGCAATGACAGCAATAAAGTAGCCAAACAGATCTGGAAAGATGATTATAAAGTTCCCAGTAAAAATTTGCAAAAGAAACCAAACAAACAGGTACCATAGCCTGAAACAAACATGAACCAAAAAAATGTCTCAGGATGAACGAGAGACCAAAACAATTTTGATTGTGTAGGAACTAAAGAGCTACAGCTGAGATCTAAAAAAAGCTTTTTGATTAAATACATCACCCTTAAGCAGAGATTCGACAGATTGTAAGACTACCACAGACAGTCTCAGAGGAGGGGGAATCAGACCTTACTGCCTTGACTTCTACAGGGGCACAGCCATGCAACGTCCGATTTCAGAAGAGCTACCTGTGAGGCTGTTAGCTCAGGGCATGGCTCTCCCCATTTAGATTACAGGCTTGAGACATAACTCAAGGTAGGGACTATAATGCTGATTGTTTAATCAACATATTACTAACAATTAAAACAAATTACCTAATTAGCTAATAAACAGACTACTGTTAATAATTTACGTTTATATTATTTGGCTTGCTGTCACACAGAACTACAAGTCTACTGCTTAGCGCTCCTAAATTCCATTTTCTGCACAGAGCTAGTGACATGCAAATCTGTCACCCTCCTCCCCATGCCATTTAACATTAAGGTGCGAGTTATCCTCTTTGCTTTTCTCATCTTGCTCCAGGCCATTCTAAAGCATATCCAACAGCTAGTGCAGCAAGCTGTCCCACGGGTCCCCTCCAGCATCCCAGTGGCCATGGGTCTGTTGGACAGCCGCTCCACCATCTGCAGAAGTTCATACTCCTGTGGCTGGAAAACCTGCCCACCTTTGCTCTTTATCTGATTTTTACCATATTTTCCTTTCTTTCCATTTCTGAACACGCCTTTTCCCTCTCCTTATACCTCCTTTTCTACACCTAGCCTTCTCCCAAATAAACAACCTTCAAACAAGTAAAATAATAAAATAAACAAATGCTTCTTCTCCATTGGTCCCAACCAGTTCACACCAGTTACCTTGAGGTTACGTGTCCTCAAAGGCAAGACTCAAGTAGAGTCTTGATAACCACTAACTGGTTCCAGTTAAATACAAGCACTTTCCAACTTTCTGCATGAAGACTGTGCACGTGACAAGGTGTTTTTTCCAGACTGTTGTCACTCTCATACACCATCCCATTCTCCCTTAGCTGATGGCATGCAAAGCGTTGCCCTTGATGTGTTCTTTGCACAGTCTGCAGGTTTCCTGCAGAGCCCTTAGGATAAGATCTGGTACTCCAGGAGCACATCTTGCTCATGTAGGGTAACTCAGAGGATCTGAGTGAGGACAAAAGCCATAGGGGCACAGCCAAATGAATCATAAGTGAAACAGACAGACGGGCATCACCCAGCTCCAGTGCCATAGCAGAACGCAGCACAGAATCTGAGCCAGCTTAAATCCAAAAAGCTGAAATTCAAAGAGGAAGCACAAATGTTGATTTTCTGTCATTCCCACCTCCTCAGATAAAGCTGACAGAGTATTGTTAACTATGTTTTCTATTTCTTTGGCAGTAGAGCAAGGCACTGTGTACAGAACGCCCAAAGGCAGTTGTCCCAAGGCCTGAAGTAACCACCACAAGTGGAGCTAACTGCTCCGAGCAAGGGGCTGTTTCCACCCTCTCACACTTCTCACATGGGTGAGCATGCTTGGAGGGGAGAATTGTCCCACAGGGGACATTTTTTAACCAGGGGAAAATTTTAGATATGATGTAAAACTTCATAGCTAACACTAACAGGGTTCTGAATGTAGATAGTAAACTTACTGGCTGCAAAGATCAAGCCATCACCGCCACAACACACTTTTCTGATCCACAATCATTCTTGACAGGAGGTAGAAGTTTGTTCTTGGAATTAGCAATCCGCCTCCTCTCACACCAGAGATCATTTCCTCCCAGTACAGCCTCAGTGTCTGCAGAGCAAGGTACCATTAACAGGTTTTTTCCCTTACTGATGCTGAGCAGCCTGTGATTAATCACACTGGCACCGGATCCTATTCTGATGAGAAAAGTAAGCTAAGCATTACTTATGTTCCTAAATATGCTAGGCATTTACAATATGTTTTTAACAGCTTTCCAGCTGATACACTGCATTTGTGTGACACTGGTTTGAATTAAGGCAAGGCAAAACAACAACAGTTCAGTGTGTGGAGATCTGCTAGCCATTTCTAAGCCCTGGCTGAGAGTACCCAGGCTCCATAAAAAAAATGAACAATAATTATTTTCTCCTTTTCTTCTAGATTCTGCTTTTAGCAAAAAGCCAAACTCTGTTACCATTCCAGATAACATTACATTGGCAGTTACTCCTTGCACGTAATTAGTCTATTCACAATGTGCTGGTGACATTATTTAGTTTAACACTTGCTGAAGAAGAGGTTCAGCTGTCAGAACTGCTCAGAACTTTCTCAGCATTGAACAGGGCTGCGACGTGTGGCTGCTTGACCACTCTTTAATTCCTATATTCAGCAAAATACAGCCTCGTATAGCAGTGAGCTCCAGGCCCTCCATGCAGCCAAACTACAGCAACCTGGCAGATTTTTCCCAATGTTCAGATGTTAACTCGTTCATTAAAGTTGGAGATTACACATGCGCTGCCCCTTATTACTATTTTTATTGCAATTAAATGATTTGATACACTTCTACCTGGTTGTTGACTAAGTCCCAGAGCGCTACGCTATAATATTTAGCAATCATCTCAAAGCACTGTATCTTGTTCAGAACCTCATGAGGAATTCAGATGCTATAATTTTATTACCAGTTTCTTAATGAAAGCAGAACATCATACTGAAGCTAATCTATTCTGTTGACACAACAAGCTTCAAACTCCTGGCTTACTCCTTCCTAATCAGAAGCCTAATCAAATTTTACTTGTTAATACGGCCTGATTATTAACCTGCTCAGGAAGAAATTATCTTTTTTTCAGTTTTTCAAGTCAGGAACCCCGTGGGCTCACCACATAAGTCTAGACACTGGCAAATGGGGCTGACTTGCCACCTTGTTTTCTGCTGGGATGTGGCTTCGTCACCTCTCAGACAGCGTCCCGCTGGCTGATGGAGCTCCACCCAGCGCATGCTAGAGGCGCGTGCTGGATTGCAGCCCACCCCTCCAGGCTCCCTGCCCCAAGAGATGGGGTTCTGGCTGCTTCTTTGGGGGCTGGCAGCTGTCATTTCACTGCCAGCCACGCTCGTCTTCACCTCTCTGCCTCTCCCTGCACCAGAGCAGTGATAAAGCCAAGGTGCTGGAGGGTGAGCAGCCTCTCACTTTGTAGGAGAGCACGAGAACATCCTGCTGCGTGCTACAGCATCTGCTGCTGGGGGTCGGGGAGGAGGAGGGAGCCTTCCAAAGAGAGCCTCTGGAGGGAAGGTGGGATGGAACACCATACAGCCCTGCACATGTTGGAGGAGCGCAGGTGGCAAAAGGCAAAGGAGGGGAAAGGCAGTCTGGGCAAATAAGGGGAGATCTAAAACCGAGTGGAGAGCTGGGAGAGTGGGGAGCAGAGATCTGGAAGAACAGATCTAACATGCAAACTCACTGACTAATGAGAAAAAGGAGTGTGGTGAAAGAAAACAACAGGACAGGGAAAGGGCATGAACAAACAGCAGCAACCATTGACGAGATAGTGAGGCACTACTGTGAAAGGACAGGCAGCTCCTCAAAGGACAGACAAGGAACGACATGAAGGACAAAAGAACAGGTTACCTGGAGAGCACGAGAGGTGAATTTCCTCAACATTTTCTTGTTTCATACAGCCACTTTTCAAAAACATTCCACACCGAAGACATGCACTACATTTGTACTTGCAAAGAAGCATTAGAATAAAAAGAGAAAGGGGAGAGAAACGTGGAACAGATTAAAAAAATTGCCTGGCGAATTCTACCTTGTGCTCCAATTTCCACTGGCAGGCACCCAGGACGGATGAGGTGACTTTTAACACCCACACTGAGTCAGTGCTACTGCTTGGAGACCAAGGGAAAAAGGGCTTTGAACATTTCTGAAGAATATGCACTTCTTCAGAGCACAATCCCTCAAAAAGAGGGAGCAGTGATGAGAGTGAAATAAATGATAGCATTCCCTCCACCGCGTAGCAACAAAGATTAGCCTCCAATACAGATTACTTGGTTTTGAATGAGCAAACAAATCCGTCTGATGATAGATGGAAGTCACCGTGGATAGCTCAGGAAACAAAGTATTAGAAAATCATTCTAATTACTGTGAATCTTAGTAGATTGAAAGCATTCAGGGGTCATCTATCAAAATTAGAGAAGCTGTGATTAGAGAACCGCATTAGGACAGGATATATCTTGCATTACAAGAGAGCTTTCCAAAATTAAAAACAACAGAGGGGAAAACGTCATTCCTTTGAGCTTTCGCTGAAATCTTAGACAACTTGTAATTAATATGCATGCACAATGACTTGCAACGTGGTGGGTAATATCACTGTCAGGTGCCTTTGTAAGACTTGGTAATTTTGATGCCATTTTTTATTAATATGATTAATGCAAGCTATTTTGTGTAGATGGGAAGGAACAGAAGCAAATCAAAGTCAGCTGTCTGCTTCATTTAGATTCAGATCGGTAGGAATGTGTGCTGCTCTCTGGCCTGAGATATCAAATGGAAAGAAGAAGAAGAAGAAAAAATAACTCAGAGAAATTGAACCATTACTTACAGAAGAGGGTTAGAAGTTGTCATTCACAGGAGGGAAGCCGTTCAACCATACTTTGGGACATAATCATACCTTCTGCAGAATGCCAAGATAATGGATAAGGATTTCAAAGGAAGTTTAATAAAAGACAATGCTCTTCAGGCTGCAAATGAGTTTTAGATTGACAAACACCCTCCAATAGCGAGCTGGAAAATTAGAGGGGCAGCCTAATCCACCCTGCCTTGATTTAGGCTTATCACACTCACAAAACGTCCACTGAAATGCGGGGGCCACCATTTATGAGAAATGAACCTCTTTTCTATAATTTGAGACTTTATTACAAATGAGCATGTGCTACTGCAGCTCAAACTCAAGGCAAAAGGAAGCAGAAGTGCTTGGCATCCCTAAAAGCCAAGCCCCTGGTATCTTAGATTGAAGTGTGGGACAAATTAAATTCACCCAGCAGCAGTGCTCCAAGCCTCCTCTCCCATAGCTGTGCTCTCTCAAGGCCCCCACAGCTCCTGTAGAAAGTCCCACTCGTCCTATGTTTGCTATACATCTGATGAACGGCTGCTATGCGTACAGGGCCAGCCCTGTATTTCAGGAAAATGTTTTATTTCAGAGCTATCTATATACATGTATGCAGGAAATCCTGTAAACTCGGGAGGATCTGTACTCCAGCGCGCACACACACACACAGGGTGGACTGAATGCGCAGGAGACCGGATATTTCAGAGAAGCTCTGTGCAGGGCTGTGCACACACAGCGCCTGGTCTGTGCAGATGTGTTCAACTCAGCACATCAGGAAGTTCCTTCAGAGAAGGACACAAGTCCCTTGTATCACAGGACATAGGCTTTTAGCAAAACTTTTGGTCAAACAGTTTGGAAGTGAAGGGGGGAAATCGCTATCCGTGTACTCAACCAATTCTGAATGCTGATAGGAGGGGCTTCAGAGAAAGCGGAAAGAGTGGAATGAAACTGCTGCTGCAGTGAGAGTTCTCCTGGGGCAGGTGAGCACCCTGATATCTTGTACTAGCACTGCGTCTAAGCTAGACAGTCCAGGCCTCCCTCCTGCTAGTTTTTCTTTTTTCCTGACAAAGAGTGAAGGAAAAAGAACCAGTCTTTCACCAAAAGCCTTTTTTTTGCATGTCATTAGATTTCCCTCAAAGCATCTCAACGGCCTATAAATCTTTCCCATCAGGTTTATATATCTGCCATAAAGTTGCCCTTTATTATCTCTGCTGCTGCAATTCTCCCTCCTTTCCACCTCTAATCTTGCTTTAATTGAACATGGCTTTCCAGTAAGTTTTTGGTGTCGTGGCCACATATTTGGGCAGTGATGTGAATTCCTGTCTTCCTTAAGCATGTGTTCGGCACAGGCGATTAGAGAAAACGAGGAGGAAAGCATCCACGTTCTTGCTTGACAGGGACTGCCACAGTGCTGAGGGAAAGGTCCCAATTACTGAGGGTGCAGATAATACAAACATCGTGTTGTCAGGAATAGCAGCACTAAGGGTGCGTACAGCACCTTCTGCAGCAGACAGAAACCAAAGCAGTTCCAGAGTCAATCTTCCATCAAAGAACATTTAAAGCAAATTTTCATGGCAGTCACAATGCCAGCCCCCCTGCAGCCAAACAATACACGAGATTGTTTTAAAACGTAAATTAAAACAGAGCAGAAGTCCCAGGAAAGAGGTGGCATACCATTAAGCAACATTTTCAAATAAGAGTAAGCAGCTGGAATCCTCCCCTGCTGAGCAACAGCCATGTTGTTACAAGGTGTATCATTTCAAAGCATTCAAACATATTGTATTTCATTCCAAAACTCACGACCTGCCAAGAAGTGATGAACAAAATATAGGAGAAAAAAAACCAACTCCATTAACTTTATCAGCCTAAAAAATTAGCCCCTTTTCTTTACCATTTCTCTGCACTATTGCAACCTTCAGGCTCTTACACTTTAGAGCTACTGTTCATAAGAATAGTACAGTGGGCTCCTGCTTAAAGTAAAACTATTGGTTACTAACATGGTCACTGTTAAGAAAATCACCAAGCCAAGCAGATGAGTTGCTATCATTTCTATCATCTGACCTACTTCAAGAATACAGCTGGCACCTTAACCTTTCCACATCTGCATTCTCATTAAAAATAAGACAATAAATGAAAAATCTCCCATAACAGCAAGGGACCAAGACCACCAGCTTAAATCTGCTCCCAGAGATGTCACAACACAGTGTCCCTCTGCCCATTTTCCTAGAACTTGGGTTCACATGAGGGAAGAGAAGGGTAAGCAGAGGGTCTGGTGCAAGGAATAATATGGGAATTCTTGTCCAGTTAGCAATCGGATTTCCCTCAATTCTGTAGCCTCCTTTCAAATAACAGGGAAGTATGACATCTTTAAAGTGATATAAGAAGTCACAGAGGTGACGCCTCACACAGCACCCTTCATTTGGGGTCACCACGGAACAGTGGTTGCCTGTTCCATTGCAGCTGTACAGCCCACGCTCCCAGCAGCGATTCTGCTGCTCACATTTTACCACAAGCCACCGCATGCCTTCTTCCTGAGACTCCCCTAGGAGTCTATTTAACCTAATTTGAGACATCCTGTGTGCTCACAACCTGAGATGCCTGCAGTCAAGACACTTTGCCAATAGCGTTACCACTCAGCAGCAAGAATACTGAAGAGATGACAGCACTGTAGATGCATACAGACAAGTACGAGTCCAACTGCCAAACACTACAAAAGATACAACCCTGTGACACATTTAAAAGCTTAAGCTTCTCAATACTGTGTAGATATTTGACCATCCAGACAAGAAATTATTGCACTTCGAGCAACACTGCACAGCTGGACAGGCAGCTAAAGGGAGCCAGGTACTTCAGCTTCCTTTGTTGGCACCAACAGCTGAGAAACAGACAGTGAACAGCTTTTAATGACAAGACAACCACTTACTGTGGAAGGAAGAAGGGGCAACAAAGAAGCAAGGCATCACTGCAGTTGAACATTCCTGGACTATGAAAATCGCAAAGGAGAAGGAGGATTGCAGCACGTAAGCTGCAATAGCCAGCAAGAAAGGGAACATGAACTTTCAAAATTTAACTGAGGAGAGTAACAACACAGGAACAGTTTCCTAAAGGCAAAGAAAGACATGAGGGGGGCTTAGAGAAGGCATAAGATGAACCAAGAAAAAAACATGATGAAGCATGAGAATGAAGAAATTGAGGGGAGACAACTAGCAGAACAGCAGGAGATAGCTATAAGAGTTTAATTCAAAATTGTGTGTGTGATAATACTGAGAGAGAAGAGAGAATGAAGAGACTAAGATCCTTAAAAGGTAAGAATTTTCCCACTGTCATACTTCAGGTTCCTGCAAAATAAATCCAGTTGCATTTCACAACTCTGCAAATGTACCTCAGCATGTTGAAATTCTCATGCTACCTTTTCACGGTTGTTGATATGCAGAAAACAGTGCCCAACAAGTCACTAATTTGCTTGTTCTCGCCTTCATATCTATTTTCTCAACTTTTGTTTCATCTTATTCCTGTTTTATCCTACAGTTGGATATCAATATATGTCACCACCTTACACTAGAGATAAAATTATTGGTGGAGGACCTGGCCCCTTACTCTGTAGTCTCAATTTGTCCAGGACCTAGTTTGATGGGGGTCTGTCTCACCACGGTAGCAACAGCATTTGTTCTCAATCAGGAAAACAGCAGGAATGCTAGCAACGTATTTTTCATTTTTGTGTCTTCTGAAACCTTTCCAGGATGAGAAAAAACAGCAAGCTAAAAATACCGCTTTGAAGTGTCAGCATCCTGACAGTTTCTTGCTCATGGAGTCCTATGTTTTCTAGGAAAAAAAAAAAAAAAAAAAGATCTCCTGATTTTGAAGCAGAAGTTTCTTCGAGGCAAGGTAAGAGTAATAAGAAGGAAAACACAATAATAATTTAAAATTTTAAAACAGTAAAATATAATTAAAAAGTAATAAGAAGTAAAAATTTGTTCCATTATAGTAGGAAGAAAATTAATAGAAACAAGTACATAGATTAATTAGAGCATAAGTTCATTCTAATGGCTTTAGCCGAGATCATCAGCTTCTAATTGTCTTTCATTTCAAGTCATTAGGTCTTTGGCACACATAACTTAATCTACCTATCTGATTGTTAAATCAATAGCAGTGAGGGACAGTTATGCCATCAGTGACGTGTTTCAACAGAAGCCTGAGAAAACTTACAGTGGGAGCTGCAATCCTACGTGCTCTAACGAGGTATGTTTAAAAAAACTGAGCTCCCTTAACCACACTGCAGATTCGTTGGGATCTTCTTTTACGTGTGAAGTCTCACATTATGCACTGGGAAGACTCACAGTACATAAACGAACTGGCACTAATACATACAAAAGCAGATATACAACAAAACTGTACAATTCATACAGTGATAAAATGACAGTCACATATCAGACCATGGGAACAAATATTACAATTAGAGAGCTGATTTTTTTCTGTAATATTGGTGGGTAGAAGTAATAAGAAAAAGATGTCCAGCTTAAATCTAAACACAAGGACAGATATTTAAACACATTTTTCTTCCTTCCAACATGGGCTATTTTCCAGTACTGTCTAAGAAGGAGCATTTGCAAATCTGTTCCTGCACTGGACACATGCAGTAACATGTTTTTCTTCCTTTCTCTCAGCTCCAGTTTAACATCATTATCAAACAAAAACTTTTTTTGTTTTAACCTCCTTTCCCTCTAAGCCTTCTCTTTCTCCTTTCATTTCCACAGTATGTGCTTCACACAAGGACCTTTCTCCGAGAACCACTGACGCTCTATTCCTGCACAGTGGAAATGCAGATAGCACTTCCACTTGCATCACATACAGGAATTTCGGCAAAAAAGGAAGAGAACCTCTTAGAGAGAATAATTAAGGGAGAAAGGAAATGAACTGTAGACACTGAGTTGATGAGTAGCCCTGTCTGCTGGCTCACATCAAGCTTGCATTCCCAGCACAAGGAGGCAAAAGCCCTTCTTTTCACCAGCCCTTTGAACTACCCATGTAAACTCCTGCTAATCCATGATGGCTTAACCTTTCCTTTCAACTTAACTCATCAAAGTTTGTCAACTAAAATGATCCAAAATTACCAGTGAGAAAATTTGGATAAAAAAATTTCGATCACAATACTGCTGTAGGAAGGTCAAATTTCTTATTCTCTGGACTGAACAAGAACAGGTGTTTTGGGGCTTCAGTAGGCCTTCTGCAGCATCATGTACAAAATCAACCTCCACTTTTGTAAGTATAAATAAATGACTTACAGTTAAGATGTGCACTTAAATTCCAATCATCATGCAATTAGGCTACAACTATGCTTCTCGAGAAAGAATATGCACTTAGAGCATAAAAAAAACAATTAGCAAAATGACTGCTTGCTACACAGACACCGCTTTACACCCAAAGAATATTTCCCTCTGCGAGAGTCCTGGTATCATCACTCCTAAAACAGCTTCCAAAGCATTTTAAAAAACGTGCACCAGATCTTACGGGCGCCCTCCCAAACACACACACACCACCCCCCAAAATAATCTGACAGAGCTTCCACAAATAAACCAGGTCCTCCCTTCCTAACTGGGAAGGGAAAAGGCAAACCTGTTCTTCAGAAAACATGGATTTTATTCAAAAAAGTTTAAAGGCAAAGAACATCAAAGTAAAGAATTGAAACCTGCACCCAAACCTGCACACTCATCGAATCACTGAATATTTTGAGTTGGAAGGGACTCACAAGGATTATAGAGTACAGTTTCCGGCTGCACACAGCACCACCCAAAATCCAAACCCTACGTCTGAGAGCATTGTCTAAACGCTCCTTGAACTCGGCAGCTTGGGGCTGTGCCCACTGCCCTGGGCAGCCTGTGCCAGGGCCTGACCACCATCTGGGGAAGAACCTTTTCCCAATCCCCACCCTGACCCTCCCCTGACACAGCTCCATGCCGTTCCCTTGGGCCCTGTCGCTGCCACCATTGAGCAGAGCTCAGCGCTGCCCCTCCGCTCCCCTCGTGAGGAAGCTGTAGGCCGCCATGAGGCCTCCCGTCAGCCTCCTCTGCTCTGGGCTGAGCAAACCAAGGGACCTCAGCTGCTCCCATCTTGCCCTCCAGACCCTTCACCATCTTTGAGTCCTCATTTGGACGCTCTCTCATAGTTGTATGTCCTTCTTATATTGTGACACCCAAAGCTGCACACAGTGCTCAAGGTGAGGCTGCAGCAGCACAGAGCAGAGTAGGACGATCCCTCCCCTCGCCCGGCTGGCAGTGCTGGGCCTGGTGCACCCCAGGGCACGGTTGGCCCTTCTGGCTGCCAGGGCACAGTGCTGACTCAGATTCAACCTGCTGTCAGCCGGAACTCCCAATTAAATATCCTATCATTAACTGATATTTTTAGTTTCAGTCTCAAATTCCAATTTCTCTCTAAACTCAAAGGTGCATACTAGAAAGATTTCCTCTTGTCTGTATTTGGCTTTGTAAAAATTGATCCCTTGGTTTGAATAAGGCCTGATACATTGGTGCAAACATGGAAGGCAAACATGTGCCAAAGTCTTAAGGACTTTCCCCTTGTTTCTTATTCTCTCATCCAAAAAAGCCAACTGTCATTGCAGTTTCAAATTAGCTGACATGCTGCCCAGAGATCAGGCAAGCATTTCTAAGCTTATGGGCTGTTGCTCTCCCTGGAGCCTCCCTCTCTCTAAATTTTATTCACTGGACATGTAAATGGAGCATTGTCCAATTTATTCACAAGTTTCTCACATAAATGCAGAAGGGTTCTCCTTTGTACATTTGTAAAGTAGCCTACTGGCCTAGCTCACTCATTTCTGCAGTCTCTATATGCATTTGTATATTAAAACTGAAATACACAAAAATCATGCTTCTTGAGTGACAAAATTCACACAAGCTTTACTAGTATAACAGAAAATAGACTTTCATCTACAGCTTAGAGAGATTAAGAACTATAGACGGACATAACTAGAAAGAGAGCATCTCCCTCCTTTCTCTCTCCCCTTCTGCCTTCTACATGCTGGAATGCCTGCCAAAGGCACCACTACAGCATTTCTCTGGGATAAATACTTTTAAAATATGATAGTAAAAGCAGCTACTGATTTTAGGCACAAAGATAATTTTAAGTGCTCCAACTGAGACATCTTAAAATAAGCTAGATGATCGGAAAGTCGTTTTTGAACCTGGAATATCTGAAAGTGAGGTATCCCAATTGTCACACAAATAACTGTATGATATTTGTGAAATAATAGTTTTCAGCATGCTTGCTGGCTGTATGAATTAATGCCAATGATGAGTATAAACCATAACCACAGCATGACTGCTCTGTAGTTGGAAAATGATTTCTGCCATGGACAAGTGAAACCCAGATTTCTATACTGAAACAGAAATTTAACTTCCATTTCAAAGAATAACCTGCTGCAAGTTCTGCACAGAAGAATGAATGTGTAACTGGAGTGCAGGCCACTGGAACTCAATATAGAAGAAACTGTCACCCTTAATACTGTGGGAATTACATGACTGGGGAAGGCTTAAATTGATATTCCTATAGCACATAGTTCCATCCCAAATTAAATATACCCTCTGTGAGTCACACATATTACGAGCCTTCCAATGATTTAAGGGGAGGTCCTCTGGTGTAGCAAGGTCTGAACTCTTTCTAGATTTAACATGTTCTCCAAAGCAGGCTCTGATACAAAACTGCTGAAAGACAAATGAGGTTTTCTTTGCTTATTCATCCATTTACAAGATTTGGTGAAAAGCAGCAGGACCTCCATACTAACAAATTCAACTCTATGAATATTTTCTCATCTTAGACATTAAATAAAAATATTTTTGTTATAATACTGAGAGCAAATAAGAGGCTCATTCTCTCTGTTTGAGACTTGCTGTTAACTTAAAGCAGTCTTAAAATACAACTATTACGCCATACTATCTACCATTTGTGTTTTAGCTCATGATATTATTTATGTTTTTTATTTACTTCTGGTGAAAGAACGTTCACAGAATGAACCATTTTCTTTCTTTCTTTTTCTTTCTTTTTCTTAAGAGTATTTACTTCACCTATCTCTAATTTCTTTCCTTGCAGATACCTCTGCAACATCTCTCCTTCCCACATTTCCTCTGATAAGTTTTTACCCTGTTGTCACTGTCTTGCCACCAATACATAAAATTGTCTTTCTCAAACACTGTAACTGCTGTACAAGCACCTGCAAGTTGGCATAATTTCAGCTGTTACATAAAGAGCTTAAGTTTTCTCAGTTGTTGATTAACAAAGGAGAATGAAAAACAGCTGGAGATGTGGCTCCCTCAAAGCCACTGTTCTCTTTATAAACTGAAAAATAAGGAAAAGGGGGAAAAATAGTATGAGCATCTTTCTTCCTTTAAAGGCATGTGCTTCAAAAAATTGAAAAATTTTTGATAAAAGTCTTTTCATTGTAAGAACCATTCTCAAAACAAAATAAATAAATAAAAGCTTCTCTTGAAATCCCTTTACTCCCACAAACACATGCTACTAACAAAACAGCCAACTAGTCTCCCTTCACACATTTCAAATGGCCATCTTGACAGACTTCAGTCTTGAAAGGGAGAAGACCAGGAACTCTCAAGAGTCATGGATATTACTGCAATGAAAAGAGCTCAAATACAATGATGATAATACAAGGTTCCATACAGGCAGACCATTAAAAAATAAATTTCAGGTCAACCACCCAAGACAATCTATCCACATTGCTACACTAGTTTCTACATCAACAGAAACCTCTACCTATTAGCTGTTAGTGCACACTGCTGTACTTATCATTTGCAAGAAGTTGCAGAAAAATAACCTCTGTCCTGTGAAACAATCACAGAAGCCTTGTGTCCTTCACAAGGCAAATTATATTAACCTCTATAAGAGCACGGGAATGACATGGGATCCAGGATAGGTTCAATTTCACAGCTTCCACAGTGCATTATGTTCACGGCACCACACGTGAATGCAGCAAGTTACAGGACTACAAGAAGTGAAAAGCATACCCACATCTTTAAAAATGAAGCTACAAGCAAATTTAATTTGTTCTCAGGTCCTTATAAATTGTTACAAGATATGGTTAAAATGGAAACCAAGAGTCAGTTTGAAGGCAGTCGGTTTGAAGCCTGCAATGGTGTCCTGATAGGATAGTATCTCACATCATAAAAACAAAGCACAGATACAATTAAGATTCTGCCTCACCGGATTATCTCAAGAGCCTGTTTAGTTAGCAACACCAACACATCAAAGGAAAAGGTCCCAATGTCTGAAGACAAATCTATTTAACTCCAAGCCAGCTTTGTTTACTGCTAATAGTCTTCTTGCTAGAATTACACTTCAGATAGAAGAGCCTTGCAGGGCTTAAAAAATACCACGTTAAACCACTGGCAAGAAACATTGTTCTGAGAACTGACTGAACAGTTTGCCACATGATTTCAGAGTGGTGTTTAAGAGACCACAGTGAGTAGGGGGCATGAGGGTAAGCATGCAGGTTAACAAGGGGGTTAACTACGGTGCAAGTCACTTAGAAATGATACAGACACATCATGCCCTTTCCATGTGACTACACTGTGCCCCAAACACAGCGAATCCCTGTACCCTGTGCAGATTACAACTTGGAAATTCCCTCCTCCGCCCACACTCTGACACACTGAAACATTTTTATAAGATGTCAGATACTCTTTCCTTCTGCTTTTTGCTGTTAGATTCAAACTTCTATCTGTCCTCCCACCTAATTCATTCCACGCTTTCCTCCCAGCATTTCCTTCCCCTTCATTCCCTCCACTCATCCTTCCACGACACTCTTCCTGCTACCCCCAAATAAACCATGGTTCTAACAAAACACTTTTACCACCTACTTGCTCGTTCATCTCCTGTGTTCTTAACCCTGCCCTCACCATGCAGATGTCTTGCCTCTGGGGTATCTCTTCAGGCTGGGTAGCCTACGTTTGTATGAGACCTAATGCGAACATTCCCATTTCTGTTTCATTTTGGAAGCTCTGTAACATGCACCCTTCAGGCAGCAGCATACAAAACCAGGAACTCTCAATTCACAGTCGTGTCACAAACATTGCTTCACCTAAAATGCTACAAACATATCATCATCACAATCAACCTACCGGCAAGGTTACCTGACAAATGAAGTATAAAGGTCTCTTGGGAGGGAACCAGTAGAATCATCCAGATGTTGCATTTTTGTCTTTTCTGTTGGAGAATTTTCAAGCTATGTAATTATCACTTCATTCAATCATTTGACATCAAAATCTTTTATCCCAGCCACTCATGGTAATCAGTCACCTTAATCTGTGCAAGTGACCTCCCAACTTCATTGACACATTTTGTACTATTTATCCATTTTCCCCCTTCTACTTGCACCTCACTCAACTCTAGAAGTAACCAAATGCAATTGTTATTGTAATTATAATAAGCTACAAACCCCATGTGGTATAAACTTAACTTTCACTTCAGGACACAAGTCATCTCAAACACAAGGACTGTTATTAGGAGAGGACGCCTTTATTGGTTTCTTTTCACATCTCAGAAACATAATAGGGATCTGCTGAAATAAGCAGTGGATTTCACCTCCTTACCTGACAAACTTACAAATGAAACTCATCATGAAACACAAGAGCATATTTCCAGGCTAAGAAGTAAGCAGGAAAAAATGCCGATGATGATAATTTTGAAATGATTTTAGATGACTATGTTCACAGGGACCAATTCAGATATGCCACAAAGAATCTGTAAAATCATTGAGACAGACAAGACTAGCAGAATACTTGTGAGAAGAAAACACGTATGTATGAAAACACAGATGTGGTCACAAGCTGAGATGGGCAATGGTAGAGGGTCATTTAACAAAGATGGATGTGCTGGTCATTGATGATATTGTAAAGAGAATTGTGGTGGGAGAAAAGAATAGAAAAAGAAGAACCAGATGAGGATGCAAACAAGTGATGGTTTTTTGTTTTTTTTTGGTGGGAAAAAGGCAGGGCTGAACTTGACTGAAACTTAATTGGATTAGCATGTAGACATATATACCTTTCAAAAAACAAGCTGATGAACTTCCAAGTGCTACCACTTAAATCTTTACGAAGATTTTGGCTGTTTTGCTAGCATCAAAAAACATTCTGAGCAGCGTTACTTCACATTTCCCTCTGCTGCTAAGAACCTGGCATCCCATTTCAAAATGTCTTCCATAGAACTTCATGGAGAAGGGCACAGTAACCAAAGACCGGACTAATCTAAGTACTCCTTCTTTTGCAATAGACACTCCGGAGGTTCAAAACAACTAGCTCTTGTAAGCCAACAGGACAGAAGGTTGTGAACTGTTAGAATTATCTTCTATGCACTTAACTGCTCCTTTCCCATCTTGCTGATTACCATGGCAGATATTGCAACAAAGATGACTTTTTTTTTTCAAACAAGTATTAATGCAGTTAGACATGTATTTTGTTACCAAAGCAACACACAGTGTTTTAAATTCTAAATTTATAATTTTCCTGATGAAGACTCATAGTTACTGATACATTGATGCAGATAGCTTGCCCACAATTAGATGACTGGGTTTATCAAACACAACTTTGCAAAATATTAGGGCCACAAAGATGATGAGGGGCCTGGAACATCTCCCTTATGAGGAAAGGCTGAGACTTGGGACTGTTCAGCCTGGAGAAGACTGAGAGGGGACCAGGGATCTTATTGATGCTTATATGTATCTAATGAGTAGGAGTCACAGAATCATAGAATCTGAATCACTTGAGTTGGAAGGGACCTTTAAAGGCCATCTGGTCCAACTCCCCTGCAATGCACAGGGACACCTACAGCTAGGTCAGGTTGCTCAGAGCCCCATCCAGCCTGACCTTGAATGTCTCCAGGGACAAGGCTTCCACCTCCTCTCTGGGCAACCTGTTCCAGTGCATCATCACACTTATCACAAATAATTCTTTCCTTATATCCAATCTAAATCTTCCCTCTTTTAGTTTTAAATCATTTCCTCTTGCCCTATCAAAACAGACCCTGCTAAAGAGTCTGTCCCCCTCTTTCTTGTAGCCCCCTTTAGATACTGAAAGGTCACTATTAGGTCTTCCCAGAACCTTTTCTTCTTCAGGCTGAAGAGCCCCAGTTCTCTCAGCCTGTCCTTGTAAGGGAAGTACTCCCTTGGACCATTTTTGTGGCCCTCCTCTGGGCACGCTCCAGCAGGTCCATGTCAAGTGGATGGGGCCAGGTTCTTCTCAATGGTGTCCAGGGACAGGACAAGGGGCAATGGGCACAAACTGGAATGCAGGAAGTTCCACACAAAGAAGGAAAAATTTCTTTACTGTGAGGGTGACAGAGCACTGGAACAGGCTGCCAAGAGAGGCTGTGGAGTCTCCTCCTCCGAAGATACTGAAAACCCACCTGGACACTTTCCTGTGTAACCTACTGCAGAGAATCTGCTTTAGCAGGAGTGCTGGACTAGATCATCTCCAGAGGTCCTTTCCAACCCCTACTGATTCTAGGATTCTGTGATTCATAGGGCACCCAGCTGCTAACATGTGACACAAAGAAGGGACAGCTGACTTTCACAGAGAAGGAACGAAAGAAACAGCCAGCTATGGCAATAAGGATGAGTGTACCAAACAGCTACCTTCTCTACTTAGTAATGTGTTCAGGGATCCATATAACAGACAAGGATTTAACATGGATGGAAGAAAGTAGCACGAAAATCTCACAATCGAAGGTCTGATCCTACCTGCAGAAACACTATTTGCATGTAAGCAGTAATAGTTGTATTGTCATGCACAGTAAAGTGGGGGTAGATTTTCTAAACTTTTCCAGAAGACTGGAATACACTAACAGCAAAAAAAAGAGAACTTTTACACTCCTGAAATATTTTTTACGTTAAGTGTAATGGTTGAGAACGCAAGAGCACAGGATGCTAAACAAATATCAGTGAAAGTCTGTTGTCATTTTCATCACAAAAAAAAATCCTGTAAATCAATATATAATTGGACTATACATTCATCACTTTTGTTTCTAAGTATTTGATGATTATTACCTCTCTGCTATACAACTATTACATGCACATTCTGAAGTTGTAGTCAATTTTTACAACTTAGAAGTGAAGGGGATAAAAATTTAGAAATATGAGGATGCAAAGCAAATGCCTAAATGCAATGATACACCTTATTTTAGAGTGCGGCCTCTTTTTTATGGCTTACAAACCAATGGCTTGTAAGGCCCCTGCACAGGGTAGTCTATGTTTCCAAAGCAGCATATGAAAAGCCGTAATATTCAACAACAGAAAGACACAGTCTTGAAAAATCACGGACCAACCAAACATTCTGTTAACATTAATTTTATAAAATACCTTACAAGAACAGATAAAGAACTTGAGCTTACATAGTAACCAAAATTAAAAAAGAATGTTGAATAAAATATAAATTAATTGAACACATCACTAAGTTTGCCACATGTTAGACAAGTTTATAAAAGGCATTTTCAGATAAAATAGTTATTTGGAAGGAAATCATTAAAAATGGAAACTAAGTCCTTTTTCAAGAAGTCATTCCTATATACGCTAAATTCCAGGTCAGCAGGTAGTAACTGAATCTGCTTAGAATACACTATTCATCTGCTTCAAAATTTGTCAAGCTTTAAGACACAAATTTAAATGCTTTCAGGTCAGAGTGATCAGTGCAAAGTAAAGCTTCAAGCTGAAAACATGAGAAATAAAACAGAAGAAATGATCCTGGTACAAAAATTCCTAAATTCACATTATGAAAAAATCTGTGCCAGGTGCACTCTTCAGATACTGAAACATTAAAGAATTTTACCAGTGGCCATATTCTAGGGTTCCAGTGAAGCCATTAACATGGCTAATATTCACTTATTTTAGCACAATTTCTTTTTTTTTTCCTACTTAGAGTCATTGGGAAAGATCCGTGCTGCTGATGTCCACTTACTTTGCTCAATCAATTTGCTTGAAATGCAGTAATTTCACCAGAAGGAGATAAAAGGTGACGCTTACAGACAGAATGGGAGTCTAAAGCCTTCAATGACATTTATTTGGAGGAAATATTCCTGTAGCCTTAATCATTATAGCACACATTTCTAAATGTAACCAACGGTGTTCATTCAAGCACTCTCACTAGTCAGTTTTGCTTAAAGCTATATATGTGCCATATACGATACTGCCAGACTCGAACCCTTAAGTCTTTAAAAGGTTAAAATGTTTAGAGATCTACACTGATAATTTAAGCCTATTAATTCCTGCACAGTAAACATCAACACTTTAGGAAAACAATTTCACTCTGTTTGACTTTAAACTACTAACCAAAACAGGTTTGAAATAGTCTTCGCATTCGACAATTTAGAAGTGCTAATAGCACACTCATTCAAGACTAATGGAACTCTTTTTAAGTCACCATTAAGAATATTGCTCATCAAGCTTTTTAACACATACCAAAAATGTGTTGCTGGTCACAATCAGAAAGGAGAAGAAAAGAAATCAAAAAACCTTAATTTATCAGGCAGCAGTTCAGCCTCTAATTGAAACAAAAGCGTTTCATTTATACTAAGATGCTGCATAAAAATGAGAAAATGAGAGTTTTCCATTACAATCTGCAGACTGTTCTCTCATCCTTTAAAGCTCTCTTTTTTTTTCACTGTCATCATTGCCAAGCTGGCAAATATGCTAGAATCACACAAGTAATTTCAATTAAAAAAAAAAAAAGTAGTTTTTTGTTTTGTTTTAATGTTTAATTTAATGGCATGCATCAGTTTGAATTTATAGCTAGCAAAAATGCTAGGGTGATGCTGTAAACAAACCCAATGAGCAACAGGGCTCAAGACTGCATAAAACTTTCTCCCAGAACAGAGAGAAGAAAATTACTTGAACTAAAAGCACATTAGATAACTTCAACCAAAACTTTTCATAAACTGTAGGCAATGAATGAACATTTAAAAGAAGCTGCAAATGCACTTTTTCTGTAAAACAAACTAAAGAATTATTTACTTAATACAGAACAGACTCTTAATGCTTTCCTACATCCTGAATGCCCCTAATCATTTCTTATCACTGAAACAAAGCAGATTAACAATAGAAATACTATGATTTGTGATGCTGCAAAATAATTCATTTAGTTAAAATATAATTTCTTTGACTAAATGATAAACTTTGAGGTATCACGGTAATTTCCTCTGGGTGTTCTCAGTTATTTTGAATCCTGCAATGCAGAGACATTTGCTATATTTAAAATTTTTAAAACAAATATAATTGCTGCTGAGATCTGATCCTGTAAGTGGTACAGCTTTCATCACTTGCTATGAGTGAGGGAGAAAACTGACGGCTGAAAGGGAACAACAGATATATAACTCAAATGCAGCTTAGCACAACGTGAAATTTTTCATACACTGGTCACATCTCAAAATGTGAACAATATCATATTGCTTAATCTTTTCAACAGTAATAGAGAAAAAGAAGACTTTGAAGTTTCCTACAGAAACAGGAAAGCAGCAATCTTGTTCTGGAAATATTTGGACTCTTAACTCTGAATCTACTAGGAACGCAGTTGTCATATTCTCTCTGTCTTTTCTAACATAAGAGTGATTTTTCATTTGGCTCGCATCAACTGGGGCTTAAAAATAACACATCAAAGCCTGTAGTATCACTAGCCATCTAAAGCAAAGAAATACATTTCCAGCTAAGCATCTGGAAAGTGAATGAATGACCTTAGCTATTAAGCACACATTTTAGAGTAATAAAGTGTATGAAGGAGATTACTAAAGGACTTTGCAAAACATATTGCTACAGCAGCATTAGGAATTAACAGTGCATCAAAATTTTGAAGTTTCCAAGTTAATACAAACTGATTCCAAGCCACAGTGAACCACAGGATAATCACTCCAAAAATTAACTGCAGACTTCTTTGCAGAAGCTAGAACTGGAATTTACCTGAATGCCATCAGTGTGATTCAAAAAGATTCCTTCTAGTCTGGCACGCCTCAGCATTCATAGGCCACAGAAACAGGTGTAATTAGTGTGTAATGAAAACGCAGTACTGTCATGTGCACTTGGGTTTTTTGAACATTTGCAATCAAATACTCAATTTTTTAAAGAGCTTTCGCATGTAAGAACTCAATGTCACTGCATGAAGTGTTTTATTTGTTGGTTAGGATTTTTTTGTTCTTAATGGTAGAAGCTGTGGATAAAAGACCTTGAGGATTACAGGTCAAGGAATTCATGTTAAACAGAAAGCTGCCCAACATTACTGTCAAAATACCTTTAAAAAGGCAGTTCATAGACATAATAATGTATTTTACATTCAGATATTTCCTCTTTCAAAAGCAAAGGAATCTCATAAGAAAAAATAATCAGTAGTGAAGGCCACATACTTTTGCATTTGATGAGCTGAAATGCAAAAACAGTTAAAGCATCTTGTAAGAGAAAAAAAAACAAACAATTTCTAGAAAGTGATGATTTAGTTGATGGGATGGTCAGCATGGAAACTGTTGGGAATGCTACAGCAGAACTGACCAGAAATACAAGGGGACATGAACAGGAACATAGTACAGGCATCAACTAGAAAACTGTAACTCGTCAACTTGTAAACAAGAAAAAGCATTTCACAGATTAAAAGTTCTAGGGAAGTAAACTTCTTTAAATTATTTTGTCAGTTCAACCCTGATTTCAAAAAGTATGGCTAGCAAAAATACATAAGCCTCAGCATATTTATAAGTCTTGATCAGAGCAGCCATGAGCCTTTTATAAACGGCTGGAAACAAACACCCTCCTGCTAAAGATGAAAGAAAAATATTCCGTTCTCTTCTTTCTCTCATTCTCCAATCCACATATGTATATGCAGAATTCACATGCTCCAAGAAAATCTTCACACTGCTATAGATTGAGGCGTGGGGAGACCGGTGGAGGAAAACAGACAAACTCTCTTAAAATACTACGGGCCACGTCAACATTATTCTGGGCAATTTCAAGTGCCCTCTTGACTTCTTCAAAGGAATAGCCTTCTCCCATAAGTTTTGCAATTTTTGCATCCACGTTTTCCGTGGAACTGTCAGAGCTGTATGCTTTCCTGTGATGTGTTTCTGGTGCAGTCCTCCGAGGAAGTGGTTTAGGGGGTCTGGCTGGTGCTTGTGAACCATCTGTTTCAAATAAAGGAGATAGAAATCATTACTAGGTGGCTTAAAAACTGCATTACAGGCAGGTCAAGCCTCAAGTTATTTAGCCTCATGAAGCAGTTTAAAAAGGGAAGTTCTAAAGAAAAGAGATATTTTAATTCACTGATATATTTCATTTTAAAATTTGGATAGAAACTGGAATCCTCAAGAACATCCTAGACGAAAATAATGAAGTATCATTTCAATAATAGAGTAAGAATGTGCAAGTTACAATCTGAATAATCCAAAGCTGGGAGAAAAAAAGAAGTACGACAAAACAGCAAAGATTGTGACTAGCTATTTTCACCATTTTGAAGGCCACTCTCAACCTACAGTGCAAGAACTTTTTCTTAGTCTGCTTGAAAATAAAAAATAAATTGATTACTATTTTATTCAGGTTGCTAAGTTGTGCTGCAAGGAATCCAGTCAAATATGCCTGAAGGAGAAAAATCCCCTGCTCACGGGTGAGCCAGTCAGGTCATTCTATGCATAGCAGCTATGCAAAACTACAAATAACTAGATTTCAAAAAAAAAAAGTTCAGTTTAATTAATTTTAGTTACAACAACAGAACACAATCCTTCCTCCTCACTTCTGCTTTAGAAATACCTCCCTTTTCTTTCTCTTCTTTAGGAAGGTTACCTTCATAGTTAATGTTGGTGCTAAGAATCATGATGTACCGATGAAAAGAGCAAATATTCAAACTTACTAATCTTCTGAGAGTCAGAGTTTTGTGCTCAAGTAAACTCAATGCTTTACTGAAACCGCTTTATCCTCACTGATTCCACAATAATAAGCTTAAATACAAGCAGGCAAAGTGCAGAAAACACTTTCAAGAACAAAGTATTTAAAATAAAAGAGAAGTCTTTAATCCTTCAAAAAGGGTTTTGAAATGTTCCATCTACAGTGACTTTGATAGATAAATTAGTGGAATTTCTGATTATGACATTGCCTGTTTACTTAGACTGACAGTAATGGCATTTTCAGCGTTAAGTACTCCAGAGACTTTTATTTTGTTACTGATAAAAGAATTTGGTATTTCTAGCATTACTGCTACAACATGCTACTTATCATAACACTGGATGGAGAGAACTGTAATCCAACAGGGTGCATTAAACACTTCAGATGAATGAAAATAGTTCACTTTATTGTATGTCGAACCAATGTGTATTTTTCTCTCAATTTAGTTTCCATGCATTCTGATGAGAGCGTTCCCAGAAATTTAACTCAATTTTTTCATTCAAAAAGGATAAACGAATAGTACCTTTAGCAAGATGGTGATACTTACATAAGAAATGGATGAGAGTAGTTTGATTAAGAATTAACATTAAAGGTTTGAGGTTAATTTTGTTCCAATTGCATTTTCTATTTTCTGTGCACACCGTTATGACAACCTACAGACAGTATGGACTATTTTGTAGCTGTTATGAAGTTTTCTAATAAACACACAACCAGGCAGATCCAAACCTGCTGTGAAGGTGTGGAAGATCAAGGAAACATATTGGGCTGGGACGTTAATTATAGCTCAGGAAATGTGGTTAATAACGGAAAACTTAACCGAATTAGAAGCAAGTTTAAATATCTCATTTCACCCATTTCAGAAAACACAAGACTAACAGAAGAATATTCCTCATATTTAAAATAATGATATATCATATCAAAAACAATCTGCTTTCTTTCACACACATTTTAAACTGTTCTGATATACACATTTTGTCATGGACTTACCTATACAAGATAAACAAAATTTCCTTGCAAACTTTACATTTTTCTCTGGGCTTGAAACAGAAGAAATTCCTTATACATAGGTCAGATCTTTCTCTGTGCATGTGTGCACTAAATTAGGTAATTTTTTGCTCTAGCCAGTCAAATACAAACTTGAAACTGAAGTTATTTCTCATATAAAGCCTTCACTTTGCTGATTCTTCCTAAGAAACTTTCCTTTAGAAAGGTCATTTTTAATTCTGCCAGCAAATTTGCAACATATGCATTTTATTCTCACTCTAATGACATCCCTCTATAGCACAGATACTTCAGCTCTTCTCTCTCTAATTCAATTCCCATTATTAGAGACATCTATTTCAGTATCTTCACATCCATATAAAATTTTAGCCGAAGCTGGGTATCACATTGGATCCTAAGCTTAAAGATACTAAGCCTAAGCTGCACGGCCATCTGGACACTGAGATAGAGGTATTTAAGCATGACTTCCGTTTCCAACCTCCCATCTTTTGATGTTTCAGCCACCATGGATGCCTAACTGAAAATTCAAACAGATTTTCTAATTGTATAATTCAATTAACAGTTTCCGCAGCAAGGAGTCTCCCCTACCGCTCACATTTCTGTAATTCAGCACCAGATGTAACCCTTAGGAAACAGCTAGTAAAAAGGCAGAGACAGACTCATTTAATAAATGTTTAAAAGGCATGGAAAAAGTTGTAAGGTGTGAAAGCTTTGTGACACTGTGGGAGGAGAATATCTATAATAACGCCAACTGTGTCTTTTCCTCTCTGCTGTGAAATGATCCTCTCTTGCTTCTCTAGTATGTTCCATGGTCTTTCACCATCAGACTGAGATGCACAGGTAAACAGAGAAACTGATGGGTGCCAAAGGCTTGTTGTGCAAGACCAAGGCTTTCTGAGGAGCAGTGGCATGGTGCATACAGGAACAAAGCACACCAACTAGACATCTATGCTAAGGTACGGGCAGAGCACGAAGAAAGTGAGAAAGGAGTAACTGCATATATTGTTTTTTCAAGCTGTTAGGTACGATCTTCATTTTTTGCATTACTGTGACTGATGATTCTCCTTGGGTTTAATGGAAAATCACTCTCAAATAATGTGTGATACTTCCCTACTCAGCCCCCCTCCACACTCTTAACCTCAAATATTTAATTGTAAAGCAATTTAAATTTGCATGCAAGTGCTTCAATAAGGCCAGATGAGTGAACAGGCATATGCTATACTACACTTAACCATAGCCATAATATTCTTAACTAGCCGTTTGAATCAATTTCTTACAGAATAGCTGAAGTCATGTATACTAGAGGCCTAATTTTCCTCTACCTTTCCCACATGTAATTGGCTGTGCTTAGGTAAAAAGCAATAAAAAAAAAAGCAATCTCATTTGCTTTGCTTTTATGGTGATAATTTAAAAATGATGTATTTAAGATGTCTGAAAAATTATGCCTTTGGGATAGTTACGTGCAAAGCTGAGAACTATTTCTTGTGTTCAATACTAAATACATTGCTCAATTAGTATGAATTTGTCACTACACATTAACAATTCAGTTAAACATCAGGACAACAAACTTACAGACAAAATGAAGCACATAAGTCATAGGACTCCCAGTGCTACACTAGAGAGCCAGTGGCTAAATTATCATTAGATTTCAGAGTGAACTACATTTCCTTTCCAGCTAGTTCAAAGAATCACCATACAAAAGGGCTGAAATGAAGAATTTCCTAAGTGATTAGATTCAGAATAAAAATAAAAACTAAAGTTTTAATTAGTTACAATCTCTACACTATATTTTTTAAATCATAGAGTAAGATGAATCAGTTCATCTTGAAGTTCATCAGTTCCATTCTACAGAAGTACTGTCACTACAAAAACAACTTTCCAATTAAGAGTATGACATGATCTATCACACAGCTTTCATTTAATTGATATTAAATCAAATATCTCGCTGTACATTATACTGATTTAGAGTGATATTTATAGCAAAGGTCAATACATTTAGATGTTTCAGAAAACAGCTATGGGAAACCTATAGATAGAATTGTATTTATTAAGTGACATCAAAAAGCTCCAAGAACTCAACTAGCAAAGATCTTGCAGTAATTAAGGAAAATTAAATATTGTTCCACCAAACAAGTGTAGGGAAAAAAAAAATAAAAAAGATAGTCATATTTTGTACATATTTTGTATTATAAAAGAACTTAGAGCTCCCTCAAAAGTGTTTATTAAAGGCATCATACTCAGATGTGCTATTCATCGAAGATTCTATAGCACTCTTTATGCCTACTTAAACTCTCCCGTGCATTAGTTTGGAAATGGATATTCTTGCTTTCCTTTACCGTTAATGGAAGACTGAACTTGAATTCATTTTGATTCTTGCAGTTTTACTAAAAAGTATTTTAAAATTTTCTTAGAACCTCAAACAGACATACTAGCAAAAAAGATCAGAAATTAATAATACTGCAGACAGTGAAACTACTTTATTTTGAAGAAAAAACATAAAGCTGAAAGGGGTGTATGGTCCCTGAAGAACTACTCATCTCCTGTGAAATTGAAAGACAGCAGAAATCTCTTTGCTTTTCTCAAAAAATAAGGAATACTAGGAACTCACATAAGCATTCTGCTTGGCAGAAACTGCTACCTTAATATCTACATAACCCCAAAGAAACAGGTAGCCACTTTTACCTATGTTGCAGAACTTCAATCTCTATTATCCTTCAAGGATTTTGTGTTTTTGAAAAGCAGTATTTACCAATACCAATCATTGCCCTGAATGACAAAAATCTCATTTGACTTAATGGATAAAAGGTATCTGCTTCATGAAGCTGTAACTTTCTACAGAAAGAGTTTTCTACCTTACCTGAAGAGGGAGGAAGTTGATCATAGTCTTGAGACGTCCTATTTGCTTTGATGTTTTCTCCAGTTACTCTACGAGCAGGTGGCAAAGGAACGTGACCAGTTATTGGATCAAAATGGGGATCTGTGATAATAAAGCAATAAAGTGTCTTTTAATAATTAGAATTATTATTTGGCAGTGAGGGAGGGCTGATGCACAAAACCTAGGTTTAAAGTAGCCTCTGTTCAAAAAAAGCCATAAATTCAAAGGAGTTATTCCCCCAGAGTGCGTGCATATGCATGTATACATTCAAATCCAACACTTGCATAGTAGACATGTACCTGTGTCATGAGGTGACCAAAACAGGAGCAAAGGTAGTCTATCCTGCACTGACTGTTTTTTGTTGACATTCATGATATACCTTTCAATTACTCAGCCCTGATACTCCTAGGATTTGGGCTGGTAAAGCATAGAAGAGGCTGCGAGACCTGAAGCAGTAAAATTAGAAATATCTCTGCTAAGTCAGTCAGGTTACACTCAGTCAACACTTCAATGCTATGTTGTCTACCAAGACTGCAGGGCAGATTTCTTAATTGCTTAATGGCTTCTGCTCTTGACTCAAAATGTGGGCGAATTTTTGCTCTCTTTGATGGTGAGATTATTATTCTAATCTCACAGACTCAGACGAATAGCTAAGATATCAATTTGAAGACTTATATGGAAACCAATCCTCAAAAACACATCACAAATCATTCGCAGTAGTTCATTTGACACAACACAGTGTCAAATATGTCAATATAATTTTAGAAATACCATAAGAATAAAAAAAGACCAATTCACAAAAGCATGTAAGCTCAAGTAGATGAGCAAGATTAGTGAAAAGTGCTGTTGTAAGACTGCATTCACTATGTAAATATGAAGAAGAAGGGATGGCCATAAATACACTTTTCAGATTAATTAAAAGATGTAACTTTTTTAACACTATCGGTGATGCTTCCTCAGATAATTTGGAAATAACATTTAATAATTCAAAACTCCATATATATCTGGGAACTGCAGACAAATCAACAGAGCTTGTATGCTTTTGAGGGTGAGGGCGGGCTTTCATTTTCCCCTCTCCACTCCCGTTAGAACTGAATGGTGCAGTGTGTGTTTCTGCCTGAGATTACACAATTGAAGCACACATTCAGACTGAACTGCTGAAGATTACATTATTTTTACTTTGAAGTGTAGATGATAAATACGTTCCTGGTTCTATATTTATGAACAACCTTTACATCCTGCAGTGTGCTACGCATTTTTACCTGGATGCATGCAGAAGCTTATATGAGAAAGTAATGCACCAAGCTGAGTTCTTATCAAACATACACAGTTTTGGCGAATTACTCAATGCTCAGATCTTGACCGATGGCAAAAAAATATATATAAGAAAAACATTTCAAAACAGGTAATTCTGGTTTAACCTAAACTAGCTCACTTTAATGCCACAGCTGGTAGCATTCGCAAAGGTCAGCCAAACATCCTATAGCCTGGTAGACTATTATGGATTTGCACATATTTGCTTGTCACCTACATTCCTGCATTCCTGTGATACTATCACCAAAACGTTTAAATTTAAACCTCTCCACAAAGCTTATCATTAAGAACAGATAGGAAAGGGGAAGAGATCTAATCACAAATATTCTTGGGGCAGGTAAACTTAGATACCAACATTCTTCAGAAGCTTCTATAGAAGGGGAAAAAAAGTCACTTCATGGACACACACCATAACCCACAAAAACCCCACTGCAAACTGTATTATCAGCAACAAATGCATTCAACTTAATTAACCTAACAAACACTTGTCAACTAAAAATTACAAATTCTGAACACAACTTTTATGCCTTTTACAAGCAAAATACTGGACTAGATGACAGTGATTTGTGGGAAAAGAGAGGTGAAAATTTGGCTTATTATCAAAAAGGTTATGAACCAAAGGCTCCTGCAGCTGTGTTCACAATTAATACACTTCTGTTGCAAAATTTTACAGCAACAATTCAAACAAAACAGGATGTTATTTTCCCTTCTTTTTCAGTTTTCCCCAAGTACCAACTCAAAAAAAAAAACAAACAACCATGCATAGATTACATTGAAGTACAAAAAAAATCAGAATTGACAAAAGGATAAATACTAGATTACAAGAGAAAACTTGGCACTTTGGAAGTAGCAGTTCTTACTAGAAAAGTGTAATTTAACAAAATATCATGCATGGTATAAACATATTGACTTTATGTCATTACTTTGTGATTATTAAAAGTTGAGGTTTTTTTTTTTATATTCTAAGTTGTTTTAACTCCACCATCCAAAAACAGAAAAAAAACTGCTAAAAAAACCCTATTTTTTTATAAATCTGTATATTGAGGGGTAGACAGACTTCTGAAGGCTAACGATAACTTTACCACAGAATAGTTACACTTCTGGAATAAATGAAAATGAAATAAAATATTTTATTTCTTTTCATATTCCTACCAGGATGAAGGAACAGTTCATGTCCCGAAGGTGGTCGGCTTCCTGAGCCAGCAGGTTTTGTGTGCTCAGTGATGCTGTGCCTCGCAGGTGGTGGTGGTGGTGGTAGTGAAGGGGGTGAGCTATCAAACGCATCTTCACCTGCATTTAGGAAAAACTTATTAGATGAGCAAAACTTCAGAAAGCACCATAGAACAGTTTAAAATGGATTTTTCTTTGGCTGCTGTGGCCCTTATTCCTAGGATTCATCTAGCAGCTCAATGACTGCAGTAATGAAATTGTTAGCCTGACTCTTACTACGCACAATCCTCTTCTAAAACATGCTCTGAATGACCTTCTGCACTGCTCTGTTTCTTTTCTAGGATGGGGGGAGGAATTTCTCTTAAATAGCTCAATTGCAAAGAGCATACTGTAATGAAAGTCTCACTGATTATCATTGTAGAATAACAGTTATGTTTCAGTGGCTAAGAAAATACATTCATATTCAAATGTGCTGACTACATCCAATCTGCTACTTCTATACCATGTGTTATCTTTATCTGCCATTCTAAAGCTCTGACCTCAGATATAAACTGAATCTTCTATACTTGGCAAAATAATTTACCCCTCACATAAAGGTAATGCAGGCAGGACTAGAGTTACCAAGCAGCGTTCAAAAGGTTTTATGGAACCAGAAAATTGAAAAACGACACATACAGTACAGTCTAGCAACAATACAAACAAGTTTGTCAATTAAGATGGGGGTAATGGCCATGCTCAGCTCCAGTATACAGGCAGAGTAGCTTCTTTAATATTATGGACCTCAAAATGTTAAGCTTGTTGGCTTCTGGGTATGAGAGTGTAAACCTGGACTGGGGAAGATAGCTTTTGGTGATGGTAGGCAGCAGTGAGTTTTGAACTGTCCTTTGACAGTGGAAAAGAAACACATAAACTTATTAATGTAACCCAATTAAGTTTTCTTTGACTTAAATACCATTACTTCATCATTCATCTTTTTATATGGTAAAATAAACGCAATTATTTAAGCTACAATCAGAAACCCTACACATATTAAATAGCAATGATCAAAATAAATTTTTAATCTATTTTAGGCAAAGCAGTTTTGCTTTGTTTTGTAGCTTGAATACAGATTTAGTTTATTTATTCATCTGTCTTGCATGAGGGCTTACAGACAGACGCCACACTGGCAAATATTGATGTACAGCTGTAATTTTTAGCCCATAGCTTGTTCGGTACTTTTAACACACTCAGCATTTGTTGTTTTTCAATAAACATGGCATTTGGTTAATCCAGGCTATGTTAACCATTAAATGTAATCAGCAAAAAGTCTGCAACCTAAAGGGGGCACCAGAAGATCATAATCGGAGGGTGTCCTGTTGAGCAAAGAGCTGTGTTTTGGGTTGTCTCTGGTAGGAGGTCGTGCAGGTGGCAAAGGTACCGGAACAGTAGGTGCATCATAGACATCTCCTGAATGACACAATCACAAGAAGTGAATGTTTTCTTGCTGTACCCCTGGAATAGCACAGAGTAGATTTTCTTGCTGAAATGTGAAAAATGAAAACATACCTAATTCTGGATGCTTTGATTTCTTCATCTCAGAAGTAGCACTGTGTGTTCCATTTGTTACTCCCGTACATTGACCATTCTCACAAACCCTGAGGACAGACATTAAAAAGGAAGTAATCAACCAGTTAACCAAGAATTAATTCCAAGAATGACAAAGTGCTTAAGCTGGCAGTATACTACATGGAGACAAATGAAAGATTATAAATCAATTATATCAATTCTAAACTTTGTAGTTTTTAATACTGAGAGCGGGTACTGCTTAGCTCTCAACAAAATTCCTTTGAAGAATTATACTGCTCTTGGTGGTAAACTGACATGGTTTAAGTAACTTACTCAAGGTAGAAAAAGAACTAACATTAAATATAGTCCTCACTTCAGAGAGCTGGTCATTGGTTTATTCACACATTGAATTCATAGATTAAATCCTGTTTTCCCCTTCCCCTAACTTTAGCTGTTAAAGTTCCACTAGCTAAAATACTAAGAGGGAAAATGGGAATTTTGGTAATTATCTGTGCAGAAAATCAATTAAAAGTAAATAAAAAAAAGAAACAACAAAAAAAAAATCCAACAAGCAGAACACCATAACACACCACTGGCAATAACAACTTTGAACTAAAATCTTAGCTAAACATTTAAAACGAAAAATGAACAAGTCAAAGCAGTTTTGCAGGCATCTATTTCTGTATAGTCTTGTTGATACTTGTACTAGGACTTCATTTTTTTAAAGGAATCTCACTCTCAAAATTAAATAAGAGTATCAAGTTCAGTAAGAAATTCCCTTAGAATTAATGAAACAAAGTACAAAGAAACCTACAATCTTGCCAGAAAAATATAATCTATTGGAGATTATTTTTGTAAAATGACTGTTCAAAGACTATGGGGAGAAAACACGGAAGAAAAGCCTTTTCAGAATATTAAATATTGTTTAAGTAAATGTCAAAGAACTGGAAAATGACTCCTGCCATGGGAGTTGCAGAGCCTACATATTCAGAAAGAACAAGAAAATTTCTCTGGAAAAATGCCACCATGCTAAACAATTCCAGTTTAAAAATTAAAAACCACAACAACCCACCATGCATCATTATTATCAAATACTGGCAAAACTGCCAGAGCTATATGTTGCTAAAATTTCACATCTTGGGTTTTTACCAACAGTGTGAACGTTAGTGATCTCCTTTGGCCATACAGAACAGAGAGATGAATAAAGGTCTGGAATCATTTAAAATACATAGACAGGAAAGGGGAAGTGAAACTGTATGTGTGGTCCCAAGAGTTATAACTAGGAGTAATGAAATAAGTGTAAGAATAATTACAAGACTTTAAAAAAAAAAAAAAAAAAAAAAACCAACCAACCAAAAAAACCCTAATGGCAAGAGGTATTTTCTTACGAATTAATTTCCCCAGGGACCTGGTAGAGGAAGTGTTGCTTCTATCTTAAAAATTAGATTGGATCAATCTCTCAAATGCAGTGGACGCAAGACTTCCTTTGACTCGTCAGCATGTACACTAAATAATTAATCATCTTTTCTACTGTAGTTTGAATCTATTCTGTGTTTTCAACAAACTAATCAACCACAGGTAGGTAAGATAACCTAACATGGCACCACTTAAAAAGTTTTCATGAGGAGTCCAGTTAAGTAATCAGTTTACAAATCATCCTGAAATACCTGTTTTACAGTGACAGTAGACGGCACCAGAAAGAGCAGCAGCAAATTAGTACTAACAAGCAAGCCTTCAGTCTTTCTCTTTTCAGAAACAGCTTATTAGGAAAAGACAGTGAATGTATAACACATCATTTTTCTAATACTAGTCTAATTAGACTAATGCTGAAATTCTTTTCCTCCATTTTTTATTGCTGCACTTGCCTACAGGTAGGAGGAGATCAGCTGTAACAAACTAGACAATTAACTGATCTGCCAGAAAATAAGACTGTGAATCATCTCTTTTTTTATTACTCTTGTACTGTTTTTAGAATTGACATATCAACCAGGAAAATAGCAGGAAACTTTAGAGACGACATAGTTTTGGGATAAGATGGAAGAATTGTTTGTAAATTTCAAAATACCTAAAATAAATTCTGTGGGCTGTTCTGTTTACTGAAATAACTAGGTACTATCTAAGGGCTGAGGAAGCAACACTTAGGAAAAAGAGGTAAAAGAAAAAGACTCTGAAAGGTGTTAAACATTTACGACGACTAAGAACAAAAATAATTAATGCTTTTGCTGGACAATACTTAAAAGTTAAGTCTTAAGTTATACATCCCATGAGATTAAAAAAAGTGAGGATGGATAGGTTTTTTTTTTTTTTTT
>WBMW01002092.1:935580-1029985 GCA_013396635.1 Penelope pileata | reverse complement strand
TTTTTTTTTTTTTTACCCAGCTCCTAAGCATACATAATCAGCTAGAATCAAGATTGTCAAGTAGGGTAGATAGGAATTTCAGCACTCGACATCATAAAGTTAAAAACTAAATAGTGCAACATTCACATCTGTGCAACAGCACAGTGATTCACATCACTTCAACAGCAATGCTATTTCTCAGAATTTTTAACTTGCACGCAAGGAGTGATCAGACTATGATCTTTTATTCATGTTATAAACGTCTGATTGAAGAGGTCTAAAAAATTGTGATTAGCTTATTTTGGGATGAGAGATATGTTGAGCTTTATTGATAGTGAGTTCTTCACATCATATTATGACAGAGAGAGAAAAAAAGGCAATATATGTCACTGCATTCTTAACAGCAGAAAAGAATGAACTTTGTAGATCAATAATTGGTTTTAGTAACAGACTTCTGACCTACAGAACCAGAAGGGAGTTGGCCTTTTTTATCCCCAAGACTTATTCTCTTCATTCTAGACATTTAGATTTTCTTTCTGATTCAAAGACAAAGACATTCACCATGAATGACACAGCTTTCAGTTGCCTTGTTCCTTGGCTCAAAATCTCCTTGCCATAATCCATTAATAATTCAGAAGTGTGACAGTTTGGAAATATTATTTTAGAACACGTTAAAAGCAAAAGAGCTTTATACTGTCTTAGTAACAAAAAAGTGATCTTCCTGAGAAGCACCATTCAAAAGCAAAAACCATCACACACAACAGAGATGCAATACAGTGAACTTCATAGGTCTTTGATTGCGGTGGTGGTCAAACAGTTATAAATAACTCAGGCTTAAAAAGATAAGACATTTTGGAAGGTATGCAAGCTTAACCATCACTGTAAATGTTTCATCCAATTAACTTTTGGAAAACGCAGACTTTAGTGAATAAGTTGCTTTCAAGATTGCTAAATGACCTTACCGAGCAACAGGTTTTATATTATGACAGTGAGGTGGTTGTGAGCTCAGTATTACAGAATGTGAAGAAGGAATTTTGTATTCATCATCATCATCTGTATGATCCCTTGATTTATCAGACAGAGAATTTGCTGAGGGAACAGGGCACCTATGGAAATGAGAAAAAGATCAGTTTTGCTTTAACTGTTATATAATTGTCCTCAGTACAATACAGAAAATACTCTTCTTTAGCCTAAATACTCTTAATAAATGCCTGGCACATGTAAGGTTTTAAAAAAAGAAAAAAAAGCCACGTCAAACAACCTTAAAGGTTATTGGCCTTTTTGTCAGTGAGAATACATGGAAAAACAGGTAGTGGACCTTTTAAGAGTTAAACAGCTACTTTTAACAGGCATAACACAGCAGAGAATTGCAAAGAATTAGAATACTAAATATGCGCTTAGAAGGCTTAAACTGTTTGCACTTATCAAAAGAACTAAACAGAAGTTAATTCAGGCTAAATAGTAATTAGCAGGGCTTGGTAAGGCAGTGGACATTCACACTTTCAGTCTTGTTCCAGCCATAATATTACTGAACTCCCAGACTGTCTTTCTTTTAATTATTATTATTTTTACTTTAAAATACCACCGTCTTTCTAGACAACAACTTATATTATTTCTTGCCCTGGAAAAGAGGTAGACTTTACAATCTCCATTTATAGGTAACAAGTTCCACCTAGAAAATACTGCTGTATATTAGTTTTATATTACAGCTAAAGACTAACTCCTACCTGAATTTGTGTTATAAACAAAAGAATGGGCAAAAAAATTTGTTTTATTGTGCACCATCTAGGGGAGGTGATTTTGCTAGATATCAACAAGCTCAACATACCTTTCAGCCTTCGTAAGACATAAAAAACTAGGTTAACTAGCTAGCAATCAATATCATCCTCTTCCACATATATAGCCCCTCTGCTCATAGTGATTACATTGATACATTAAAATCAATAAGAACCTCACAAGCTGTCTGATATACACAAGCTTACATTAATGGCTTAATTTAACTTCAGTTTAATTATACATGAAAACCATAAACAGACATTTGATTCTTAAACTAGCTGAACACTCAGAAGTGTATAACTTCAAAAATCATCTGGATATTAAATTACGCAGTAAATACCACCTTCATTCTTTACCACAAAAAAAGAGCCAATAGCTGGCGGACTTCAAGTAAAAATGTGCAATGTGTTCACGACCATTTGGATTTGTGGCCACTGGGCTGAACTACATGCCATATTGCAAGACACATCTATTTAATACATCATTTAGGGAAGTTCTTAAGGACCACAGGAAACACGAAAAGGAAGTAGACATAACTTCTCTTTCAGTGGTCTAGTTAGTTTGATTTTATCATAAAGGCAAGAACTGAAGTGACGAGCCAGGCCCATCTTCTCATCCAACACAAGCAGCATCTGACACACACAACACACTTCTTCACAAAGGAAAGACGCATGTCTTCAACAATTTATTTTAGATGATGCCAAATGACTTCAGAACATCCAGGTACTCTACAAACAAAAATGAATAACTAACTACCACGAGTACCCATCAGACACTAAATAAACAAATAAGGGAGAAAGAAAAAGAACAGAGAAGGCAGGGGGCAGATGTGTTGCTTCTGCTTGAATATAATCAATGTCTTGAGCTCCCTAGTTATTCCGAGACTCTCAGACACTCTGTCCTTCAATCAATAATATACTTGTGTCTTCAGCAACAAACTCACAAAAGGTGGCCCTTTTTTTTTTTTGCAAATACGTTCCAGCTGCAGACAAGGTGAAAGAAGGTTTATGACAGTGAACTGCAAACTACATATTGCAGTTTTCAACCACCTTCTGTAGAGGGAGCAAAAGGTCTTTTGTAAATACAGCAATGCAGCATGAAATACTTTTTCCATCTTCATTTCCTAGTCGAACAGACAACAGGTTTGAGTCGCTGCTGTACGGCCATTTAAAGCAAGTAAAAACGTAGCAGGACAATGAGAACTTTGTATTATTCTCAGACAGTTCAAAGGCCCAAGAACAACTTCTCTCACTTCTGTGCATGAACAGCCATCTTACATGGCAATCCAGAATGTTCTGAAGACATCTTATGTGCATGTGCATATATATATTTATATCACAAATCAAACTGATGGCTTCTACAGATATCAGTGTTAGTGTCTAGACTAGAAATGTCCAACACAGACCAATACAGAATGGTGGTGTTTGGTGGTGCTGTTTGAAGCTCATTTCAAAAGCTACAAACAGGAAAGAAATAGACCAAAAAAACCTACCACAAAACAAAACCAAACCCCCTCTGAAGGCACTATCTGAAATTGGCTATAGGAAAGATTTAGATTGCTGGGAATTAAGTTATTTTTTTTAAGGAAATCTACACAGTAAAAACTGAGAGCCTGATCATCACCTGAAGTACAGCACTATCATAGCTAGTCTTATCAGCTTCCTGACAGAAACAGTACTTAGACAGGAAAGCTGGGAGATTCATTTACTGACAATTTAAAAGCTAAATAAATTAAGGACATTGAAGGAGTACCAAAAAAAAAGAAAAGAAAAGAAAAAAAGAGAAAAAAGTTTTCCTCTCTTTACCTAGTTCGTGTCTCTGCTTTTTGTCTTATATATCCAGTAGACACAAGAATCTAACTTATGTTACAACAAAGCTACACTTTTATTCAACAAGATACCAGCACATTTATGCTAAAATCAATTTCCAACATTATTGCACTGCACAGAATTCACTACAGGTTTGGAATTTTTAAAAACATAGCTTCTACATCACCTGTTTCTGAATACAATGTAGCCTTAGACATGCCCTTCATGCTAGTAAAGCCTCTCTTTTGCTGTCTTTGAAGTAAGGAGAATATTTGCCAGGTTGTATATATCATGTGATTAATATCTGAAAGGGGCTTTTGATTTGTAAAGCAGTTTAAGAGTACGAGCCTGCAATTAATATATTCTCCATTAGAGTCATAAAATTGCCTTATATCTGCATTACAAATTTTATTAACTTTTCACAGTTCACAGTTTTAGAAAAAATCACATTGCTCTCCCAATTTGCAATCCATTTGTAATATTTGACTTCAAACCACTTTTGCATTGGTTCTTTTAGAAGTATAACCTGTTTCCTCCATGATTACTTAAAATTCTTCAAGATCAAATTGTTTTATTCAATCTCTATTGTTCTACTATAAGATTAATTCTACCGTTCTACACAAGACCATTAATAAAATAAGCAAGCAAATATTTTAAAGATTTTTGTTACTGAAGAGATGAATATGCCATTTTAAGCCAAGATGTGAAACATTTAGGCATCTGTTTATCAAGCTGATGATGTTTTCTACAATTACACTTTAAAAAAACCACATTACTCTTATGTTTTTAGAAGGTTTGTGTACAGAGCAATAAAAGCCTTACCAATATATTGTATTGTCATACCCTCTAGTTCCTTTTTCTGCTCCTTAAGTGGACATATTTTAAAATTGAAAAGTCAGAATTGCATTCTGTAAAGCAATGACTTGGTATTTTCTGGTTTGTTGAACAGAAGGCTAGATGCCAATCTCTTTTATCCTACTGAACACCAAGGACCAAAGACAAAACAGGAAAAGACACGAAAAGTTGTTTTTGTCAAGTCAGTTCAAGTCCAGCTCAGCTGTAATCTAGCAGAGCTTCACGGAAACCAACAACACACTTATTAAAAGTATTTCAGGGAAAGATTCTCCTTCTATCGTTTAACGGTAAATTGATTCACAGGGCTTAGATACAATGAACTTCCAGTCCCTGTATTTCAGTCAGGATCAGGACTGTGCTTTTGAAATAAATCTCTTTAATCTCACCACTTACCATACTTTGATTTGCACTGAGAAATGCTCAACTTGAATACCTTTCAGATTAAACAAATTCTGCCCTTCAAACCTAACTATATATAAAGCAGTTTGCCCTCAATCATAGAGGAGCACACAATTTTCTGTTCATCGCAGGGCAAGACTGCATACAAGGAGACTGATCAGAGAGTGGCTGTTGCATCCAAACTCACTGATTTGTCAAGGGTGCCAAGCTAAGCACACGCTGTGTCCTGCAGAGCATCCTCTCTCAGGTATCTGGAACCCTTGTGTCAGCAGTGCTCCTTCTAAAAGCACCACAACAAAAACTGTTTTTGTGGGAGCCATGATTTCCAAGCATTTCCACTTTCCTTTAACGGAACAATGACTTCACCTTCAAAGACTGCCAGCAAGGATAAAAGGGATGGCAGAAGGAGAAATACCTTTCTGTGTACTTTTCTTCAACCACCTCAAAGCAACTAGTTATTCCTAACATACGTATAGGATATAAAAAGTACTTGGAATTGAATGTTTCTTACGTACTCAAAAAGATAATATATACTACGGTAATATGTAGCACTTTTGAGGCCAATTCTTATTGATGTAGCAAAATAGAACCTACTCACAGGAATAAAACAAATACTGTTCACTTTGAAAATTTGTAAGTTTGGGGGAAGAACTGTTTTGTATCTTTGACATAAAATATTTTATTTTTTTTTATTTTTGGGAAGAAAATAGCAATGTGATCAAAACTGATAATCTTACATAATTACAGCAGTCCAATAAAAGAATATTTGTTTTCACAAGTAAAGGCTGCAGTTGAATAGAACACAAGAATTGGATCCTTAGTTAACACAAATTCAACATTTCATGACCAATCTATGGAAAACAATAATCAATTTAGCAACATGAAAATACATTAGCACTGCTTCCAGAAAAAAGAGACAATAGCGATATTAAATTAATGCAATTCAGTTAAAAAAAAAGTTATATTTGCTATGTCATATTCAGTAAAAATTGATCAAATCAGATAAGCAGGAATGTCTTAGAACTGTGAAGCTTCAACTAAGGATCATTTTGCCTCATGCTTATTTAGACTAAGGCATTTCATACCTGGTCAATGTATCCTTCAAAACCTTTCAAACAACAGACTTACGAAAATAACTAGAAAAAAATGCATTAGAGCTGTATAAAACAAACTACCTCTTAAGCCAAAACTCTGTAGAGAGTAGGAAAAAATGAGAAACTTGCACTAGATCAATTGCAGTAGCACAGTTATCGAAAACACCAGTATTTTGGCCCAAATATAGTTCAATGTATTTATGAAGGTTTAATGCAGTCAATTTAATAGGAGGAAAAATACTCTGTAAAAACATACTGTAGAATTTCCAATGAATACTGTATAATGACATACTTTGGACCTAAGCTGCATTTGTAAAAAATCTGCAAAAAATTGTGATTTTCATGAAACAGTGTTTTTTTTCATTTCAACTCCATAAAAATAAAAATCTTCCCCTCTTCAGAGTGCAATAATTTGCTTTGAAATATTAAAGCATGCAGTTTGTCCATCAGAGTCAATGCTTTTTCTTTCTGACCAACAGGCTGTGGAACACCCCAGGAGCTACGTGTACCATGGACTGTAGTCAGTACGAGGAGATTAATCAAACAAAATATTGAATATTGAAACATATTTCTTTATTGTTACCTCTACCAAAACAGCAATGGAATGGGTGATAAAGACATGGTAAAATTAAATTCTGAAGAAAAAATCCTCAGTATTAGTAGGTACTGACCGTAGGTCATTTTTACTTAAGAGAAAGCATCACACAGAGTACACTGAAAAGGACCTGTAGTATAACATCAAATATTGTGGTTTGTATGCTTTGATTTCCTTACAAAAATCTAAACAATTGGCATACAATTTTCTAGCGCTCTCAAGGTTTTCATTATTTCAGAATTTCACGTTCTGCTGAAAATCTTGTGTGATTTGGAGCCCAAAGTTACTCGCACAGCAATATCTCATTAACAGCAACATCACTGGAAGAATAAGAGTAGTCAGTAACTTGAAATGACGACATTTCCTAAAACATATTCGGAAATTCAGGGAGGTTGACTTCATTTAAAATGCACGTATGAAATTGTTTTGTTTGGTTGTTTAACCATCACAAAGAAAAGATACTAGCATGACAAAAAGCTCCTTGTATAGAAAGTCCAGAAAGCACATCTAGATTAGAGACAGAGTGCATGCACACACACACACCTCACACTCTTTACTCTTAGGCACTTTCCCTAGAATCTCTCATCTCCTGCGACAAATAGGTTTGACTATACTTCTTCAACAGCAGTTGAAGAAAAATGGACAAGGTCAATCACTGTCAAATGCCTACCAGCAAGATCTGCCACTTTTTTTTTTGCTATAAAATGTAGCATGTTCAATTAACATTAGAACTGTTCTTTCTTAATCAATAACATTCACATTTCCTTTGTAAAAACACATTAAAATGTGATGGAAAATGTATCTCCAATTGACATTAATTCATTTTTTCTTTCTTTTTTCTGTTTTCCTTTTAGAACTACAGAATCAGTGTTACTATCTGACATTAATTAACAAATTTCCCTTATAGTTAACTTACTTTAGTTAACTTACTTTATACTAGGGATGGTGGAGGCAGCTGGAAGGGGAGGTGAAAGCCGTGGAGGGACATCATATTCTTCATTTATCAGATGACCATTTGAAAATACCTAAAAATCGCACAAGAATTACGATGAGTCTCTCCTCTTGTTTATCACCACAGACGTTCCCCAACTACACATTACAAAAAAGACTTTGAGAAGGCTACACATAAAAGCTTTCCTAGGAGTTCACACTTCAGAGATGTACTCTTAAGTGATTCTTTTCATATCTATTTCAGCTCAGCCCATCTGGGAGTTGTAGAACACACTAGCTTTAAATTTTGCCAAAAGAGGAAGTTTCATGTCACAGTTACTAGATCACAGAATCGTGATATAGGTGGACTACTCAGTTACAACTGAACCACTTGGGGGAAATCTAAGATTTCAAGATTGCAAATTGATGAAAGTGACAGAGATGAAGTACAGACAGAAAACAACAGGAACAGCATGTTAAAAACTACTTTTTAAAGAACTGTGTGGTGCAGTATCTACCAGAATTCACCTCATACCTGCAGGATTGTCTTTCTGATTCTTGACTTTAACCACGAGCAAAAAGATTCTATTATGACTGATAAATCAACCAGGGATGAAAATTCATGAAATGTTACCCCTGTGAATGTTCATACAGCCTCAAATGGTAATCCAGAGTTGTCAGCTGCTCCATTTAACCAATTGGCTTAGACCTATTACCTGAATATGATATTTCAAACAGCATTTAGTTAAAGAAATGCCTATCTAACTTCTTTAGATTACAATTGCACCTCCACAGAGTGGTTATTCTGATCTGAGAAGTATTAATTCCATCTGTTTCAATACCGCACCTAACAACAACTAGAATGCCATATGGCTATCTGAAGGTATTATTGAAGATACAAGCACAGTATCCCTTCAAAAGCAGATGAAAACTACAGCATCTTAAACTACAGTCTAATTCTATGTAAAATTTTGATCTTTTGCCTCAATTCTGATAAATGAACATTCTTACTATATATAATACCATGAACTTCTTAAGCACCTTTCATCACATAAGACAACACTCTTTACCAATAATAATCGAATTTCAGTAACATACTTTCAAAATAATCACAATATCCATTAATAAATAAATAAATATTGTGACCCTGGAAAAAGCAAAAAAAAAAAGTGATGATTTCTAACTTTTGTGACTGACAAATACAAATCCATCCTTTGCACAAGCTATATGGTTTTCAAGCAAAAATAGAGCAGCAGCATTGAATTAATAATCTGCTCCATAATAAATTACTGAGTTGCTTTGATAATACTGATCAGAGAAGAACTATGAATTTTTTCTTAGGCCATCATCACTTGCTCTTTTTTCAAACCCAGGTCTCCCCAACAGTACACAGTTTTGCAAGTTATTTGAAGCTGACTAATACTAGGACTACTCCTCCACTCTCTTCTCTCCCACATATCTTCAATTAATGAATGGAAACAATCTTCTTCCTTTTTTTTTTCTTTTGGACAGAAAGAACACCATAGCCCTAGACATACATACTACTCAGTGCAGCCAAGGACAGGCAATCATACTTCTTAGGTGACAAGCAGATGCCTCCCAGCCAAACAAAGTCAGAAAATCAGTGGAAAGATTGCAAGCGACAACTTCAAACACCCGCAGCACTGAAAATGAATTATTGGACATTGCATTGGACATTTGTCCAAGAAAAAAACAAGAACTGCTATGGAGAAATTACAACAACATACAACTCCAGCAGCTGGAGCTCCGAATTAAATCTAAAGGAAGAGAAATCCAGCTAAAGATACATGCATGACTGTAATTTGCCTATTATCCCAAATGAAATTTAAAGTACTGATGATAATACCAAATCAAGCAACGCAACTAGGGTTCTGCCACTGTATATTTTTAAGGCTGCTGCCCCATATAGTCAGTAGTAAAGATACAATATATTATGCTACATTTAGCTTAGCTTTGGATGTATTTTCTTCTCTCACGTATATTTCATAAATGCACATTATATGCTTTATATGTTGAAGAGGTTACACTAAGTCGTCACCTCACCTATGACAAAGGTAACTGGAGCACCTATTATCCCATCATCAAATGTATAAGTAATTTTAGCACTTTCAAAGTGGACTTGAGATGCCGCATAACTGAAGTTATATTATGCACCAACTGTACAAATCATTTGCTAAAAGAATACAGCAAATCTAGAATTTTCTCTCCAAGCCATTCTTAGAATGTTTCACATCAAAGTTGAATTTTCACTCAGACCCTCGTGTACTGTTGCTTTAGGAATTGAGGTACATAACAAGCCATTTATTTATGGCCTGCTTATTATTAATAACCAATGAGAAAGATTTAGAAACAGTAGCATAGCCAAGCAGAACAATGCTGCAGTAAGATAACAAATTAGGGCTTCAACACGTTCAGCTCATTTCATACCTTGGCACCTTCCGCAGGCAGTTCATGACGTCTGTGTTTTCTCATAAATCCTGGCTCAGAACTTCGGTTGTGCCTTCCGTTTATGTTTGAAACTGCGGTCAGTCCTGGTTTGGGAGAGGAGTCGCTCCCTATTCGACATCCTACTAACTGACTTGTCCCAAACACATCTCTGGGACACCAGCCTTCAAGGGGCATTGGCTGGTCTCTGGAAGGCACGCTTTCCGGATGATGCAGGTGTCTGCTTATCCTGTTGTCTGGTGGAATTGGAGGAGGTCGCTCTGGTGGGGGTGGCGGAGGATCACGCAAGGGAGGAGGCGGTGCTGGCAAAGGTTTGTCTTGCTTTCTCACCATACAAGGAGAAGACTAAACAAAATCAAAGTTAGGGAAAAAAAGTTACATATATATATGTTTCTTTCATTTCTTTCATGATCAGATATGGTTTTACCATTCCTAACTTGAGATATTTTCAAGGCATCAGAAGAGAACTTGCCAGTAAGTTAAATGTTTTCTCTATGCACTCTGCATACAAAAACAAACAAACAAACCCGAAGGCAAATGATTTGTGGCACAGAACAAGCATAAAAAAAGTAATGATGAGGGCACAAGTAGAAGGAGAAAACAAATATTTTGTTTTTACTGATATAACTAGAGGTGAATCCACTCTTTACATGACAAGCACTGTTAGAGAGCTCAATTTGGTAGGGTGACAGTTCAGTTTTTCAGGTAACATCCTTAATATGTATTTATGTTTGCAGTTAGATCATCTGCAAACAACTTTTGTCAGAGTCCTTCCTTTCTCAGAAAGGAACTGTTTCATGAATGGTAAAATATTTTTCAAAATTACAAGTACAAATGCTACAAAAACAAAAATCAAGTTATCAGAAAGAAAACATATACAGAACTGTATAGTTTCTAAAAGCATATATCTGATAAAAACAAAACATTCTCACTAGGTTAGAATTACTAAAAACATTTTACAAAATTATGCTTGAGACATGTTTTCCTAGGTTTTCAGAAAATGTTTTCCTCCTAACAGCAGTTACAGTAGTAAGTACAAGGAAGATTATTTCCCACAGAAGGTGTAATTTTCATGGACTCTGGTAAGCCTGCATAATATTACCAGTTTAAGAGAGTGAGGCCACAAAAGTTTTAAAGGAAGAACAGCATTTGGCCTCACTTCACAGGCCAGCCCACCACTATTTCTAGTGCAGCACTTCAACACATTACTTATATTAAAAATAAAGATATTCTACTTGCAGGTCTATTAGTATAAATAGGACAGTATATTAGGTACTAAATAAAGAAGTATTTAATTCAGGTGCTAGTTTAGAAAAACATAAGAACTTTAATTCTCACTGCCAAGGCAGCAAGAAAACGACTGGGTCCAAATTTTTTGTTGTAGCTGTTTCCGATTGCAGAATAAGAAAAGGTTTTTTTGACTGAAGTAGTAGCTCTGGCAGAACAAATTGTCTTTCTTTTTAAATGTGAAATTGCAACTCCTTGTTGTTTCCCATCTTGTTTCCCCTGCATCGCCCAAAACATTTATATATATAGTAGGAAAAGTATTAGGGGAAAAGAGCAGCATTTTCAAAACAATTTCACTGAAAAATTTAAATCAATATTAGTGGTATTTCTGATTTTTTGCCTTTTTTTTTCCCTTAATCTTTTTTTTTTTTTTTTAAAAAAAAAAAAGCCATAAACTTTGTGCAAATAGTCTATTGTAAAATACATTTTAATGGATGCACCAAACATCCAGCTTATATTCTCAGTGTGCTATAATTTCTCTTGTATAACATTAAAAAGTGATTAAAGAAGCTTGATAAAGAAACTATTCAAACTTATATTCTTCCTTCTAAATTATAAACCATCAGAACTTTAAAAAGCTGGTTTTCATGCTTGGAACAAAAACCCAAGAAAGGTATTTCATACTGGATTATTAGGAGCACACAGGTTTCAACCCATGTTTTAAACTTGACTTCGAATTTACCATCTAAGATCAAAACTTAAATTGAATTCCCTCTCTCTATATAGCAATAACAAAATGGCCAACTCATAACAGAGAGCAACAAACATAGCTATTTCCCTTCATTCCACTCAAAAAGTCTTTAACTCTTTAGCATTAGTTTCACAAAAAATGGCATACAGTTTATTAACTACAGAATCATCATCATTTCCCCTGAAACTTTAGTCATAATAGATGCCACTTGGAGTTTTGAAAGCAGGGTATCTGCACAATATTGTGGAAATGAGAATAAATCACCACCAGAGAACAACATGTAATTTTAATGAGATAATGGCCTTTAAATCTACTTTCGGGAAATTTTCATTTCTATTTATTTTCATGAATCAGGGTTTATTATGGAATTGATCCATTACAGCAATGTCAAACTGATGTCTTTAAAATTCTTAAACCAAGTGCAATATAACCATCACATTAAGAGGTCACATTTGACAAACATGTAGCTGCAATCATCTGACTATATAAGGCATTATGCAAAGACACAGGCACTTCCAAATCAGCTGAAAGAAACAAAAATCTCCAGGTAACTTAATCAATGCTGATCTAATCTAGAGCTTTTCTAATCAACAGGGAATTAAAAGTCTTTTGGACAAATTCCTGTAGAAGAGAATACACACACGTAATTTTTTAACAGTCAATATTCCAAAACAACAAAGCAAGTTCACCTTGAAAACAAACAAATGTAACTATTCAATCTTTGTGTACAAAGGAAGAAGGGTCAATAGGACTTACCTTTGGGGATCCAGTCGGGCTGGCACATGGTGACCGTGCTACTCCCTTCTGAATAAGATCCAGACGAGGAGGTACAGGTGGAAGACTAAGATGTGGGATTTGCAAGGGGTCTGGAAGTGGTTTTCTTCTTTGTGCAAGAGGGGAAGATCCTGGGGAAGTCACTGGTGAATTCTGCCTCTCATTGCACTTCAAAAGACAGGAAAAATAAGTTACTAGAATTTACCTCATGATCAAGTATACAACTTCAATTTCATAACTAAAACATTTTAAACTTGCCAGGTATTTATTGATCGTCATTTATCATAATGGACACCTCACAACTCTTAATTCATAGATAGTATAGGTACTCAGATCCTGATTACCTGAAAAAAGTCTAGAAGTCCATGCACCTCAAAACCATGTTAACTCGTGAGGAAAATAAAATAAAATACATTCAAGGGGTTTGTCTAAAAACAAGCAATCATTGCCACACAAAAAGAAACAATAACAAATGAATAGAGATTCTGCTGTAGTACCATTACGCTTAATAACCTTTCCATTAATAGAGTACTCCATCTCAGAATTCTGTATGCGCCTTTCAAAGCTGGATACCTATGAAATTGTCTGTTAACAGCAACCCATTTTCACATCATACCTCCACAAAAACTGGGAGGTATGTCTTCTGAAAACTTACTAAGTAAGACCATCAGCAAGCCTGTAGACAAAGAAGTTATTTCCTTTCTCATTGATTTGCTGATTTAGAAAAATCATTGTAGGACATTTCAGCTTACCACTTTAGCAAATACTAAACTAATGACACCAAGACTGAATATCTTCCCGAAGTGGCAAATCGTGACTTCTTTTTTCCTTGACTCGTCCTTTCAAATTCATAGGCAAAGTGGAAGTCAAGCAGCGCTCTTTTCAAATATCATTTTTAACTATTTAAAAATAAGGAAGCATGCTATAATACAATCAGAATAAAAAAATTCAATCCTCAGTCTAAGCTTCACCTATTTTTGCAACCAGTTTTACAACTACCTCATCTGGGTGAGTTTCAACATGCACAGTTTGTTTCCTTGCATGAATCAGTTAAAGGCACACCTGTGAACCTACTGTATAGGTGTACTCTAAGTAAACATGGATGTTTATGACATTCTGTGTTTTCCCTGGTAGTAGTCAGAGTAGCTCCAAGACGTTCACAGCAGGCATCAGACTCAGGTCACTTGTGCACTGGGGCATCCTGGTATTCTCACTGTATTTTGCTTAGAGAGGCTGTCTTCTTACAGAAAGCATATGAAATTGCTCATACAAATGCACCCATCTCTAAGCTAAATTATTTTGATCAAAACTTTTCCCTTCTATTCATAAACTTCTTTATCATCAACGCTGTACATCCCATAGTTATAACAGCGATGGGACTAGGAAGTTCTTGAACAAGTCAAGTCAACAATATCATCTTTCTTTGCATATATCGACCACATTAAACATTGTGAATTCTTCATAAATTCAAAAGTAGATCTAGAAAAAGGATCTAGTATTCTAACTTCTAAATCAACACTTTGTGTATTACATCTTAGGGTAATATACTATACAGTCGGAATTTGCTACCAGATTTCCATCAGAAATAGAAGTCACCACAGTATTACTGGTTAACACACAAGAAAAAACGAGAGGGAAGAGTAAGATGCTGTTGAAGAGCTGGAAGGCTGAGCTGCAATTCCCTTTCCAGAATAGTTTTTGATGACACTTATGGTCTTACCATTTGGTCTGCAAGTATAAGGTCAGTGTCGTAACTACACAATCAACTTCAAGAGAATGAGCCATTCAAAATTCAGACTCCTCATGTCTACCAGAAGCTTCCCAGCTTCTCTTTTCAGTGAGAAAGTAGTCACAATGTTCATAACTAGATGGCTTGAATACAGTACTTAATTTTTCTTTGTTTCCTTTAATTACTGAATGTCCCTGACCTTAACTGGAATAACAGTGAGGTGCTTACCCGCCCTGAACACTGCGAAAAGGGAACTAGCTGAGTAACTATGCTAGATACTTATCTTGCAAGCATATCTGAGAAACAAGAATTATAAATTGACTATAAACTGAATGCCAATTCATTTGTCTTAAGAGAAAACATCCATCAGTTAAATAGCATACTAAACACTATGTCATTGAATAGCATTAGTTTTCAAAGTTCAGTTATACCTCCACCAAGCATTCCTAGAAGCCAAGAGCCGAGTAATATAATATATTCAGCTCTTCAGTTATTTCTTTTAGTTATTTCTACCCACCGCATACCATGCATGGTAAATTACAATTGCCAAAATAAATAGGAAGTTTTTCAAAGCATTAACTGCTTGACTTCAATTTAAGCTTACTTCAATTCCCTGTTTCAGAAGAGCAAAAAAATCTTTAAGTCCCCTAAACTACTATTGCATACAGCCACAATGCTGTCAAAATAACTGGGGTGCTAGAGATTTCATAAGCGGGACTGATGATTGCTAACAGGCTAGTAACTCATAAGGTGCGTGAAGAAAAGAAAAAAGAAGGAAAGAAAATAGTTAATAAAAACAACAGTTACTCCCACCCTACAAGGAAGTTTAATCCATGTAACTATTTGGTGCTGAAGTACGAGAGAACGCTTTTCTGTGATAAACTAAAAATTATGATTCCCTGTTTAGATTTACTCTTACTAAAAAGAAAGCAAACAAAAAATATCCCAAACAAACAGATTTTCTTCAGCATTCACTGTTAGATTTCCTTCACGTTCTCATTATTAAAAAAATTTATATTTCACGTCCTCCCCCCATCCAACCTGCCTAGCTGCATAATTGTTTGATGTTCATTGACATCTAGGTCAACAAGATGGCTGCATTTCATGTAGATGCCAGGGTATCAATAGATGCATGTAACAACTACTCTTTTTGGCAGAGAATACAATCTCTTAAAAAAAAAATTCCCTATAGACTAAGCAATTAAATATTTTTCTGCTCGTCATCTATTGGAGATTTCTATGTATTTTCTGTTCAGTGGAAATAAAGGAGCAATGAGAGTAACAAAGTGAGAAAAAGATAAAACAAGCAAGCAATTAAGACACAAACTAATACAAATGAACTGGCAGTGACAGAAGACAGACCTTCAGGATACAAAGGGGCTCTGCTGCAACACAGACCTGCGCAATAAAGATGTAATTAACGAAAAGAACACAGACTCCCTTTCTAAGGACATGGATTTCATCTGGTTGGCATGACTGCTGCCAAGGGACAAGCAGCTGTGACTTATTTTGCAGCTGGACTGCAGAGTGGAGCATGGTTACATTATTTAATCAGATGTAGCTATTACTGGGAAATACTGGTATCAGTTTATCCCCAGTGGCCATGAATTCAAGCCTCTTCTGACACTGATAACAATTTCTAGTGAAGCTTTGTCTGATAGAAATGCTAACAGTCGGGCTAATGAATCCAGCATTTTAGTTTTAAAAGTCATTCTGCCAGAGAGACACATATTCAAATTATACTCAACACAAACCCTACCAAGTGCCTGACTCAGGACTATTACCCTGATTACTAGTATGCTGCGGAATCTAACTTACAGGTCTTTTTTCAGACAAATCACTACTACTAAAAAGTTAATTTAATAATATGGAAATGATGGGGGAGGAAGCAAAGCAGTGTCTCCTGCTGTACTCTGAGAACCAAAGCCTTTTGATGTGATTTGCTAAGCCCAAACTAACTGATACTGTGAAAGAAGCCTAGTCACGACTGCGGCTTTCTGTTTTGTCACCTTCTTATAATGACTTTAAAGTAATGATATGAAACAAAGTGAGGTTTTGGGACATCCAGACAGCTAGGAAATTAATTTCAGGGAAGCTGCCAACTTCCCAGACAACAAACTCTTAACAAGGACTCCTACACTACACATTTTCTGTGTTTTCTTTCCTTGTTAAACAGATGCATCAAGCCAGGTCTTGCGCAAGGTTAAGTGACAAATAATTAACTCTTAATTCATGTGAACAATGGAATATTACAGATTATGGAATAATAAAAATAACCTATCCAAGATTCATATGTTCTCTTTAAAAATTAAAAACTTTTACCTGAACCTGCAATCTGCACATTTTTAATGCACATTTCATATCATGCGAGGCAGTAAAACTTCATTAGGAAAAATGGTATGAAGCTGAGAAAAGGAACCATTAGCTAATCTGATACTACAGTGTTGGAAATTTCTCAGTGATGAGACAATTAGCAGAGGTTTTGGCACCACTCTTCATCTTTGTTTCATAAAGAAGTATCTGAAGACAATTTAGAAATTAAAAAAATAAGCTGCTTGATGAAGCAGATAAACAGACTAATTGCAGTGGATTTCTTTGAAGCCTCTGCTGATCTGCTACTGCTGCTGACTCATACACAACACCTACAACGATTTGTTTGTCTTAAAGTGGATCCATTCACTCATTTCATTAAGGAATGAATGTGTAGCTTTGTGATTATTCTTTTCTTTAAAGCAGTTTCAAATCGGAGGTCCCTCAGGGATTTAATTCAGTTGCCTCTTATTGTTTATGAGTATGCTTCAGAGACAAATAAACCACAGAACTGGTATTTTTCTGATATCCAACTTAAAAACAAAATTCATATAGGTACAGCAGGTGATAAAAAGGTTATTATCTTCTTTACACATTAACGACAACTCCAAAAAGTGCTTTTCAGCTTGTCAGAAGAGCTCACTTACAAAAACTCATCCAAGCCCTTTAATCAGTTATGAATATGATGTGCATGCTTCCAAAAGGGAGGCTAAATGAGCTTATTGCTTTTTTTTTTTTTGCATTATGAATATATTTCTAAATGCAAGTCTCAAAGGCAGTAAAAATAAGTAGTAACGGCTTAGAAACATTTTAACAACGTCACTCCCATGAGGCTTTCAAGACAATAACAATTCATTTGAAAATTCCAGCAACACATCTTGAAATCTTACATGTTCAGCAAAGAGCTCATGTCCCTGGAACTTTCATTGCTTATCAAGCTTAACATCCCAACTCATTACTAGCCAGATATGCCACAAGAAGATTTTCATCAGTAATGCTCCTTCCTTTGATAAAAGCATAATGCATTTTTGCTGTATCATGATAGTGTTATAAAAGTCCACCATCAATTCAAGGTTTTCTCACAAAGGTCTGGCTGCAGACTGCAATTAAAGTCTTGGAAGGAAGGACAAACTGTTCTTGAGAGTAGGCTAAGTTGTATTATACACAAGCACATTTCATATGACAAGAGGTTAGGAAAGATTATCAGAAATATGTATATTAACTGACAGGTACTATGAGATTTTTGATAATAAATACAATGGTAAGGAAATAGAAGAGTCAGGTGTTACAGAATTAATTTCAAGTCAACTACTCAATCCAGATGACCTTAGTAAATGGCAAAATACAGGAAATGCACTGTAAAATTCAGTGTTGCATGGCCTATGACAGTATTATTCAACACTAAAATCTAATAGTGAACTCTGCAAACAACCAACAATATAATTTTTTTTTAATGATAGTGCTTATTTATCAGTGATAAAATCTCCTGCAATCAAATATATAAAGATTCAGAAATTGAATAGAGCACTTTGAGAACAAAAACATCCCCAAACACAATATTACTACGAATATGCTTTTTCATCCTGAGAATTTTTCAGCGAGTTTCTAAAACCTTCAGCATGAAATGCAAGCTATCACTGTTCACAGTTACAGGCAGCGTTACTTACAAACATACAGCTTTATCTGTTGTACGATTTATGAAATTTTACCTTTCGGACTGAAGCCAATCGATTCATCATTAAAGACTCTTCCCTATCATCATCGTCATCCAAGTCCAACATGGGCATACTAAAGCTATCAATAATACTGCAACACCTGGAGTTTTCATCCCTTGGATCAAAGGGATCCACAATAATTGGTTCAGTTCCTTTGATTTCACAGCGACAGAAAGGACAGCCTTGACCATCAGATTCCTACAGCAAGACAAAAAAAGTACATAAATTATTAAAAATACTTTTAAAAGTATGTACAACATAAGGTCATTATTTCTCTCTTTTTATACAAAAATGCACTTTCCAGGGTCTCTAAGAGCTTGTCAAGAAAAACTAGAGTAAACACGAAACAGTTTCATAGACATTTCACTATAGTAAATAGTAAAATGATTGCATTTTTAAAGCTCTCTGTCATTCAAAGATTAAATTCCATTAAAAATAACTAACCAAAAAGGAACTGGTATCTCTACAAAGCATCTAAAAATGTAACTGTGCAAGTATTACAGATCAGGAAATGACACCTTGCCTTTTAGGATTACAATTTTCACACTTCTTCAGAAGAAAGAAGGCAAGGTGTGTAGACAGCGATAATGCATTTTATCTCTTCTATACTAAACACAAAATATTTGGTTTTAATTTTAAGCTAAAAAATGCAGATGAGCTCTAGGACATGCAGCCCACATTCTTTGAAGAACCCTTAGACCGTACATCACGGCTGCAAAATCTCCATCATTTAGCAATATACATTCAGAACATCTAAGGTAAAAACATTTTTGACATGTTTAAGTAGCAAAACATGACTTGATAACGTTTTCAATAAATTACGTAAAGCAAAGAATCATCTTTACATGTTATTTAAGAGAAGTATAGATGTGGCACTAAGGGATGTGGTTTAGTGATGGAACTTGGGAGGTCAGGCTGATGGTTGTATTTGATGATCTCGTATTTTTCTAACCTAGACGATTCTGTGATTCTGTTATCAGAAACATGAATTACTTGAACTTTTTTTTTTTTAACACATTATACTACTTAGAAATTATTTCAGCTATGTTTCTACTTCTTTTATCCATATCAGAATTTTTTTCTTTACCCAAATTAATCAAAAGACCTTTAAATTAGATTTCAAGACACTAAAGAAGATTATAGAAAAATCATACAAGCACCTACAAAGAATTTGTTTCCATTAAGAGGTACGATGTTGAATATAAAAAACCAACAAACAAACAACACAAAACAACAAAAACAATAAAACTAAAACCAACCAAACAACAAAAAACTCTGCACTCAAAAAAGCCCTGAAGCTTTAAGAGATCAAAATAATTCAATCTGAATTCAGAAGTTACATTGGGTCATAGTCAGGTGGCTAAGAAGGTAATGGGACTTGGAACTAGATGATCTTCAAGGTTTCTTTCAAACCACATCATTCTATGATTCTATAATGAACATCAAAACAAATTCTGAACAACCTACAGTGTCTAAAGCAAACTGCCCTGAAATGTCATCAAGCAATCATACCATTTTGACTTTTCAAATTTGCTGACAGATCTAATTTTTCCCAGCATTATTTTCTTCTTGACATTTGGCAAGTGTCAAGTGACACTTTACCCTCAGCAAGTTTGCAGATGATGCCAAGCTGTGTGGTGCAGTCGACACACCAGAGGGAAGGGATGCCATCCAGAGGGACCTGGACAGTCTTGAGAGGTGGGCCCATGCCAACCTCACGAAGTTCAACAAAGCCAAGTGCAAGGTCCTGCACCTGGGTCAGGGCAATCCCAAGCACACATACAGGCTGGGCGGAGAATGGCTTGAGAGTAGCCCTGAGGAGAGGGACTTGGGGGTGTGTGTTGACGAGAAACTCAACATGAGCCGGCAGTGTGCGCTTGCAGCCCAGAAGGCCAACCGCATCCTGGGCTGCATCAAGAGAAGCGTGGCCAGCAGGTCGAGGGAGGTGATTCTGCCCCTCTACTCTGCTCTCGTGAGACCTCACCTGGAGTATTGTGTCCAGTTCTGCGGCCCCCAACACAAGAAGGATGTGGAGCTGTTGGAGCGGGTCCAGAGGAGGGCCACGAGGATGATCAGAGGGCTGGAGCACCTCCCCTACGAGGACAGGCTGAGAGAGTTGGGACTCTTCAGCCTGGAGAAGAGAAGGCTGCGGGGGGACCTGATAGCAGCCTTCCAGTACCTGAAGGGGGCCTACAGGAAAGCTGGGGAGGGGCTTTTTACAAGGACAGGTAATGACAGGACAAGGGGTAATGGTTATAAACTGGAAGAGGGTAGATTTAGACTAGATATAAGGAAGAAATTCTTCACTGTGAGGGTGGTGAGACACTGGAAGAGGTTGCCCAGAGAAGCTGTGGATGCCCCCTCCCTGGAAGTATTCAAGGCCAGGCTGGATGGGGCTTTGGGCAACCTGGTCTAGTGAGCGGTGTCCTTGCCCATGGCAGGGGGGTTGGAACAAGATGATCTCTAAGGTCCCTTCCAACCTAAACCACTCTATGATTCTATAAGAACACTTGACAATTCTTACTAAAATGACAGGTGTTTTTATAGTTTGTGGAAGAACTGGATCCAGGTAACTATAAACGATATCTCACAACAACAATCATGTCTATTTACAGGGTTAGTACCGGATTTTCGTTTTGTATGCTAAGATCCATGTAATCTACTTTTAGCTATGTTGCATCCTAACTTCAAAGAGCCAATCAACATCTCTTATGATTACTTCAAAGAACACAACCAACTTTTATGGACCTACTGAAGTAATGACTGCTTAAAAAAAAGGCCTTAGAAATAAGACTGCAAGACTGTCTTATATCTATCTTGTAAAATAGTTCTGTACTAGCGGTTTTCCTCTCTGCTTTTCAAAAGCACCGCATTCACCAAAACATAATCAGTAACCAATAACAGCAGCAGACTCGTATTCAACAGTACAAATACCTGAAACTGAGAGCTGAGATCTCTGTATGAATAGATACGTTTGTCCATTGCCACAGAAAGACTTTTTAGAACACTGAGAAAGTAGCTGTTTTGAACCTTACAATGTAGTGTGTGTCCATATGCTTTTAGAATTAAGTCCAAATCTACAGTTTTTAGAGAACAGATTTCTTCGGAAGAAAATGGAATTTAATCTTGTTGCATAATACGAAAAGGAGATTGTTAAACCAAGTCTTATGTGAGAAATTGATCTCCCCAAAGGTGAAAAACTCTGAGTCACCCTTGGTATTCTATGCAGATCTGATGTTGCTTACTCAATTTATTAAATAACACATTTTTTCTGCTTAGTGAAAACATCTGTATTGGGCCACTGAGACATGTCTAATGAGCCATTATGCTGGCAATTAAACACTAGCCCAGAAGCCTGCAACAGCTGGTGCTGTTACAGTGCAATATTTCTTCATTGTCTCACTAATTACACAAAAGTTAAATTTGTAATGAAATCTAAAATGTACCTGGCCAATTACAGCTGGGTGCAATGTTCTGATGAAGCTTGATGTTTTCAAAAAGGTCAGTTCTCTAAGCCTAAAATGTTTTGTCAGTCCTTTTCCTGAATCCCTAGCTATTAACCAAAGTACTGAGGACCTTAGCTTCTTGAGCCGCTAGAGTTGGAGCACATCACTGGCTGAACAGTGGAAATGAATATATTGCTACCATAATATAAGACACCTAGCAATCAAACATCCAAGGATTTTTGGCTCTTATCTAAGAAGGTAAGCCAAAACAAAACAAAAACCCCAAAAAACACAAAAAGCTACAGATCTAAGGATTTCAGAAATTTATAATTCAAAGATTAACATAATCAAACTTCTATGCTTATCATTAAGAATGAAACTGGTAAGAGCAGAAAAAAGGTACTCCTGAAATGTAAAGTTGTTCCATCTCTGCAGCTGCTTAGTAATGAAGCAAATATTCCTATTTGGATATGTCTAAAAGAGATTTTTATCAGAATTTTTCATATACAGGAAATTTGAAAGGTTTGTATTTTGAGCATCAATCCCAAATTTCAGAAAGAAAAAAAAAGGAAGTTGTGAATCCTTTTCAAGCAGCTTTGCTGTTAATGGTAGAAACATCCAAATGATACTTCTGATTCGTTGGGTTGGCTTGCCAATGATAATTTCTTAATTAGGAATCCAGAAAAAAAAAATCTATAGTACTTCAGGCCATATCTCAAACATGACAATGAAAATCAATAACTGAGGGGCACTGATTTAAAACCAGGTCAAAAATGAATCAGAGTCAAGGCTGTTGTATACTCTTTTCACTTCACTTGTATCCAAAGAGTAGCACCTAATTGTGATAGGACAGGGTTACCCTTCCTTCTCTGCAAAAGTGCAGATATGAAAGAAGAAAGGAGCAGGGGAAGGAGAAAGAAAAGTTTATTTTGAAAAGCACCTATTAGAGAAAGTTTGAAGCTACGAAAAGGAAAGATCTCTGCTTTTGATCTTAATTTTCAAGTAAAATGCTTCAACTAAAGGCACCAGTTCTCCCTTTTCCCACAGACTGATACGTATGTTCACGCACAATACAGAAAACATCCCAACCTGTGTCACAAGAAAGCCTATGTGTTTTCTGAGACGTTCTGTAAATGACATTGAGATCCCAGTATTCTCTCTGTTCAATCTCACTCTCTACCCCAACAAATAGCGAAAATCTAGGTTGTTTAGTGATTCACATTTTATCAACATGAAACCCAGGAATTCTAAACCTATTTTTCATAGGCCATTGTAAGATTTTTACTACTAATTCCTTCTCCCACGGTAGACATTCTGTCTCCTTATAAAAGCCTGCCTGGTTGATTATCCACTCCCAGCTGCTACCTGTCCTCTTATTCCTTTTGAACACATCACAAAGCAGTGTGTTCACCACTGGTGTTTCAATTGGCACCAGGAGCCCAGCTTTCACTGTCTGTAGATACCGCGCTTAGGAAATCATTTCCAATTAGCAAGCGTTAGCAAATGGCCTTGACAAGTCTACAAGTCTACAACCCTAATTACTCTCAAAACCTTATTTTTTCACGTTTTAGTCCACCAACATCAAAAAAATCACTTTAAACCCTTAAGCCCTTGAACCCTCTTATTGAGTACCTGGAAAAGTAAAAATAGTACCCTCACTGTAAACAGGGATGTAACAGATAAATTCATCTACTTCTAACTGAACTATGACTGTACCTGCCATGCTGTAAGACAAGAAGTGCACATGAGGTGTCCACAAGGCTCAATCTTCACATCCTTGTCATTCTCTGCACAGATTTTACATAGCTGAAAAGTGGAACCCATTTCACAGTACAATTCATACTGCTCCTGTAACAAAAGAAAGTCAAGTTATTTCTTCGCTGTAATTTGGTCATAAACAATATATTTTAGCACAACTAGTGGCAAACATTTCTCTGAATCCCATTTTCCAACCCACTCTATTACTAGGAATAACCCACTCTACTACTCAAGAAATCTATTGATACTGACCTATTTAAAAACAACACTAAGTTTACCAAAATAGCTTACTCTATTGCTTCTTCAAATTAACAAATCTGTGCCTGTTGGATTTTCTACAGGCATCACTTGTAAGTACTATATTGATGCAGGGCATATGTCCTGCTTTTCCTTGGTTGCAGTTAAGAGGAAGACAATGAACACATGTTAAGGGAGAAATTAAGTGCCACACGGGAACAAAATGGAGGTTTCCTTTTCTAGGTATGAGTTTAGGACTAACAAAAGCTACTGGACTTTAAACTGACAAGCAAGGGACTTCTACCTACAGCATCGATTTAGTACAGTCCACTGAAGTAAACAATCCCTATGAAGAAAGTATGGTAAGAATATCCCTGCAAGGTGACATGGCAAGTCATGCATAGATCACTTTGTGCTTTGCATCCTTACGAGACTGACAGTAAGGTAAAATAATACCATCACATGAAATAAATAATAGATAAAACTCAAGTCTAGAACAGCTTTCTAGACTTAGGAAACGTATTCTTTGGGAACTGGCAATCAAATGCATTTCTATAAAGCTTTTCTAGTCATGGAAAAATGAACTTTGAAAGCCTGAAGTAACAAGAAGCCAGGTCACAGAAAAATAAGCAGCTATTGCTCAGTAAAGGGAGGAGAAAAGAGGCTAGGCAAAAGAGAATAGAGACAGCTTACACCTACAGCAGTATTCAGTATGTACTGAAGATGCTTACAGCAAAGCACTTACTAAGAATCCATCTACAGCAATCTAGCCCTGAAGCCAGTTTTATACTATCTTTTACTAGTTTAATTAGTAAAAGCAGCTCTTAACGATAGTTTTAAACTACTGCAGTTAGATATTGTTTAAGGCAGCATTCACATAGTTTAGACTGTTGAATTACAATCAGTATTAACTAATGGATTCCTCCTAACTACAAGAACCTTAGAATCATAGAATGGCCTGGGTTGGAAGGGGCCCCAAGGATCATCAAGTTCCAACCCTCGTGCCACAAGCAGGGCCGCCAGCCTCCAGATCTGATACTAGATCAGGTTGTCCAGGGCCCCATCCAATCTAGTCTTGAACACCTCCAGGGATGGGGCATTCACAACCTCTCTGGGCAGTCTGTTCCAGCAAAGGTTCAGGATCAACTGGATTGATTCGGTTTATTCAAAATACAGGATGACTGGCTTGTGGAAAACAGGATAATCACTGAGAATGTCTAAGCTGCTTTTCCTGTCTTTAAGAAAAAGTAAGGATATGGGGCTAGAAAATCTTTTTGTGCAATGTATCTGATATCTCTACTACTCTTTCATTACTATTCTAAGTTCAGAGTGAAAAGAGGAAAGGCAGACTGGTGGATGTGCTCACATTTTCTTCAGGTAATTGTTCATAGGAATTCTCTTAATTAGCAGAAAAATATTTTCATAATGGTATTCTTTGTGATACTGCGGATGGGGATGAATACTTCTGAAACATTGCCAGAGGTGGAATGCACATAAACATTCAATTACAGCAGGTTCAGCAGGTCACCCAGTCTGCTCTGACAAAACGCAAGAACATCTAAAACAGTACGTCTTTCAAGAGTTGTACTTAGTCTGATGTCTTTCGTTGAACACATACTGAACTACTCTGTATGTTTCTGTCAGGGGAAATGCTCTGCACTGTGTACGTAACCCTTCTAGTATAAGCACCATTCAGCACCATTTTTAATCAAGTCTTTGTCTTGTGGTGGCTATTTCCTATTCCTTGAACACCAAACATCTGCACATTAGTACATCACATCGTCACTTAACAAGACTACAAACACATGTAGATAGTCTAATCTCTGGAAAGCAAGTCCCTTTAGGCACTTAATTAATTTTGTTGCTTTTCATTGATCTCTCTTTTAAATTGCACAACAGACAAAGAGGAAACAAGAGACCATGGAACTGGTATTTTTGTAACAAATGAACATAATTTTCCTCCTGAATCTGTCAAACTGTAGCATTCTTATTCAGCCTTAAAAACTATCAACTGATCTTGATTTTATTTCTGTATTCCCACATGCTATTAGCAAGGAAACTCTAAGCTACACAAACATATGACAAATATCAGAGAAACCTTTAATAGCCATTAACACATTTCTCACGTAGCTGAGTCTTAGAATAAACAAAACTTTCCAAGGCATACTGTATGTATTACCATTAGCTCTAGAGTTTAAATGATTATTAAGTTGTTCTTCTATCATCAATATATTTTCATTCTCATCAATTCATTTCTTGCATTTTAATAAAAGCTTATTATCACTACTACATGAGACACTAAGGGAACTCAAGATTAAAAAATAACTTACAAACTGTGTGACATACCTGCGTGACCTTTATGTGATCATGTGGTGTAGGTTCACATAATCCTGTCAGATCAGGATTATAACTTCGTCCATCTGGGAACAGGTAGCTGCATCACAAACAGACTGTCATAAATATGCACATTTCTTTACCTTTGCTATATAAGTAATACCTATGAAATTTCAGTGGGAAAGAATAAGTTACAGCAGACATTAGCTAAAATGTATCATTTTACCTTAGCCATCTTTTTCAATTTTTGAGTGCAATTGAACTGCTAACACGTGAATTTTGTTACAGTTCATTTATAAAAGCACTGGAAAGACGTTGACAGCACAAACATAACTACCAGCAGAATGCACCCAAGTTTTAGCACATCACCTTTTTGGAACAGCTAGATGGAATATTATTTCAGATCTCCACTTTACAGTGAACTTATACTTGCATATGTTCCTAACAATCTCAGCACTGAGCACTGGCAGCATAGCGCTCAGTGACACTATAGACCATTTCAACCAATGGAGCAGAATAGATAGCAACATACATTTGTGAACATCTGTATATCATGACAAGAACCTACAGTAAGAATCTGAGATACAGATTGGACTTTAGTCAAGAACAGATGGGGGCTTTTCAGTCTTGTGGGAAATCAGCAACAGGTTAATGATACTACAGAGTTGTTCTATACTGAGATTTATTTTATCTCTAACTTGGAAACAGTTTCCTGAAAGTCATGCTGTTAAGTGACGGCAGTGAGAAAGTTACATTTAAATAGGGTACAAAAATTTCATCTAGCATTAGTATTCTCAGCTTCAGTTTTTGTTTGTCCAGTTTTGGTCAAGAAAATTGTGTAGTAATAACACCACTGTAATAAGCATGTTTTATTTTACAGGAAAATTGCTACAGTACCTTAATATCTTTCCAAATATGAAATCATGCCTGGAATAAAACTACTAGGCTGAGATTGAGAAAAAGTGGAAGTTTGCAAATAATTTCTCAATTGCTTTTGAGGATTGACCAATTTTCCTGTTTTTTTAATTATTATTTATTTATTCATTGTGATCATGAGGATATATCAAAACTTAACAGTGAAAAAAGATTCTGACATCAACCTAATAAAAATGCATCACTTCTCCTTACAAACTTAGATTCTTTTATAATTATAAATCTTTTCAGTAAGCCATTAAAACACAGAAAATGTTCAGGCTGAACAATATATAAAAAAGCAATTACATAGCTTTCAGATCATTGTCCAGAGTTAGACACTTGAGTAACTGGCAGTAGCAATTGCTCAATAAGCTTAAGAGCATTTGTGACTCTTACTGGGAAACAATCCAAGTGACAGCTGCCCAATTTTATTTTCTCCCAGAATTTATCCACTATGAGATATGCCTTTGGTTAACTTTAGCTAATGGAATTACCTGAAAACAAGAATAAAAAGGATGGCCTTTAATCTCCAAAGAAATGCCAAATGTCATATCTAGATTTTCTGTTTTAAAGACCTTTAATAATTACCCATCTGAAGCTACACAAGAACAAGAAAATCAGGATTTAATACTTATGGTAACTATAAGAATTTGTACTTACAATCCTTCCCGACTGCCATCAATCAAAGCTTGAAACAGAGGCTTATTGTGAGGTATCGTTTGCAGTATGTTCCCATCTCCAGTCACATATCCAATGGCCCACTGCCCCAAGCGAGTGCAACTCAGTCTGAAAATGTAGCTTGATAATAATAGGATGAATAAAAAGTCAATGTTAACTGAACGTGGTCAAACTCAGCATGTAACCCTAAATAAACAAGCATCTTTCATCTTGTCAGTTCCCCATAAGCAAAAAGAGGATAGCAGTACCTCCCTCAACCCAAATTTTCATTTGCTTGTTTTTTTCTCGAAGTGAAAGATGCACATTCACTGTGAATAGTCCTACAACACATACATTTATACATGCCCATAAACCTTTTCAAGGACAGTGTATTATATTATCAATTCTCTATAGCTACCATACACACCATTTGAAAGTACACAGGCCATGAATACAAATTAATGGAAAGTTTGTTCAGAAACAGAAGACATCTTTAGATGCAACAGAAATATGAACGATAAATAATAAAAACTGCTCTACTACCAGTGTTAATTTGGGGTGTTAAATTTAAGTTTAGTTATGTATACATGTGATGCTGCAGCAAATTTAGAAAGCTAGACATTAAGTAACAAAGCTTGAGAACTGAAAGGTAAAACTAGTCTAAGATTAAATTTACCTTACTGGTAAGTAAGGATTCAATCCACTTTGAAAAGTCAATTATATATATTATATTATTGTATTATTTCAAAAATGCTTTCCAAGAATTCCTTGTTTGTTGCACATAAGTCAGAAGAAAGGAAAATGAATGAAATTTCACTTTTTTTCCCTGTTTACCTGTACTTGTTTAGATTTTCATATGCTATTAGAATATTGCTTTGCTTCACAGCACTGTAGAAGAATTACATTATAAAAAAGAGATCATGGTTACAAAACTCCTAAGTCTTAAAATCCAAAACTTCAACAGTTTTTGAATCTCGACTTCTGGTCATTAGTACTGAACTATTTTTAAAAATACATTTTGATATAAATATAATCCCAAATATATATATATATATTTAAAAAAAAAAAAATCTACTACTGCTCTGATTCACTCTGTCGATGAGAAAAACCAAAAGGTAAAAATTTACTCCTTCAATATTGCAATATAAGCATTACACAATTTGGAAATATGAATCTAGAACAGCTACATGGTTTCAGATACAGCAAGTTTATTTGGAAGCAGTAATTAACCAAAACTCTCACCTCCCAGGCTTTGTGCTGTATTTCTGCAATCTCGCTTTCACTTCATCATACGTCAAGAATGCCATATATCCAGGATGTGTCACAGCTAAGAAGTTCCAATTCCTTAAGATTGAACCCCATGGCTAAAAAGAGAAGACAAAGAAATAGATAGAGCCAGGTAGTTACGTATTTCTTTAAAAACTCTAATCAATTTGTCAGAAAGACTCGAAATGTTTTAGCTTCAGCAGAAAAGTATGCACTTTTGGTTAAGGTCTAAATAGTACAAAAGACTGTCCTATGTATTCAGCTTTGGTGCAAGAATTCCTTCAAAAAAAGTATTTCAAGAATCACAGAATCATCCAGGTTGGAAAAGAGCTCCAAGGTCATCAAATCCATCCATCAACTTGACCTACTGTGTGCCATCACTAAGCCATGCCCCTTAGAATCACATCCACACATCTCTTAAATACCTCCAGGAATGGTGACTCCACTATTTCCCCAGCCAGCCCATTTCAAATGCCTGACCACCCTTTCCACGAGGACACTCCTCCTGACATCTAATCTAAATTTCCTCTAGCACAACTTGAGGCCATTTTCTTGTGTCCTATCACTTGTCACCCGAGAAAGAGACCAACATCCTCCTTGCTGCAACCTCCTTTCAGCTGGGTGTAGAGAGCAATAAGGTCTCCCCTCAGTCTCCAGATGCAACAACCTCAGTTCCCTCAGCTGCTCCTCATGCATCGTTTTCTAGTCCCTGCATCAGCTTTGTTGCTCTACTCTATACATGCTCAAGCAACTCAGTATCCTTTTTGTACTGAGGAGCCCAAAACTGAACACAATATTCAAGATGTAGACTGGTCTCGCCAGAGTTGTGTACAATGGGACAATCACTTCCCTGTTCCTGCTGGCCACGCTATTTCTGTTGCAGGCCAGGGTGCCATTGGCCTTCTTGGCCACCTGGGCACACTGCTGGCTCACGTGATTCCTTTTCTTATTCTCTACTACTTGCTTTCTTTAGTTATCATAAAGGTAATGCAGTCAGAAAACAAAATAAAAATTGACAGCAATTTGTTACAGTATTTGTTGACCTCAATAACAAATGCTTTGAAAACTCCGTGATACATGCCTGATATGCTATTACTTCAAAGAATATAAAATATTCCTCTACTGTAACAGAAAGATGATTTTTTAAGGAGTGGATTAACACAAAATATATTAAGTGTTCATAGTGAGCATTTGGAAAGAAAAGAAACCACCTCTCGGTGGTTTAGAGATGTTTATTTATGCATTTGTCAAAAGATCAGGGCAGGAGAAGTCAAGCAACAGACGAGAAGAGACTTGTGTTATCATGTGCCCTGCAAATTCCTTTTAAAAGGGACTTCTAAAGGCTAGTAAGGCAGAGATGAAATGCCTATTTAAGTGACGCACTTGACCAAAATACTTCAACAGTTCAACATGAGATGACGCGTTCCCTAGGCAAACCTTAATCACTATTTAAGCATGTATGAACACCTATTTTATTATAAAATCTTCAAATAAGGTGCATGGAATGAAACAGTATAGATTCAGTACAGAGGTCAAATGTGCAAATCTGTACAAAACGAAGAAAAATTCGCTATTGTAGATGCAATACCACATCTTGCCAGGTCCTCTACATGCTCACTGAAGATGGATGCCAGGAGGCTTAATCACATGAAAAATGTTAGTTACCCCAACAAAAGAAAAAAAGGGAGTTGACTCCTCTTTCCCTTTCACCACACCAACAGTGAAATTTTATTCACAAAAATGCAACATTGCTTCACCTTTTGTATTACTCAAGTGCATGCAAGTAAGTCAAAAAGCATGATCAAACATTCAGTACTTAGAAGTTTAGTTGTGCTGCAGTAATACAAAGCCTATTACAGTACACAATATCACCACCCCCTTATCCCCCACCAAGAAACCCACCTATGCATATACCTTAGTTAATCACAGGCATCGAGCTTGTAAGCACACAGTATCATCCTCTAATGCTTGGACTCTGTACAGAGTATCCCACTATTGCTATATGAAAATGATGAGACAGTAGGACTGCAAAACAAAGGGCAAGAACTCTAAGCTTGCCTTTCAGACACAAACACTGAGTATTACAAAAGTGGAAATTTTAAATGGGAAAAATGTGCATACTTGCTCTTCCACAAAAATATTTTTGCTTAGAAGGACAACTTAATTGAACATGCTAATAATGATGAAATTAATTCCTTTCCTTCCAAGCACCCACATATACTGTCATGCTAACTTTATCTCTGGTCAGAGAAAACAGCACTTAGAGTTGTGTGTGCATACAATGGAGAGGCAGGGGGAGCAACTTCACTTTTACAGGATCTCCACAGAAAGTAGTCGTCCTTTCTTCTTTGAATAAACATCATTATAAATGTAGCTTTTCTGTAACAACCCACTGTTGGCAAAACAGTATTTTGATTACTTCAACAACTGGGATTTTCTCTCTGTGGGTGTATGCACACATAGTTACAGAAGCAGTTTAAAAACTCGAGAAGTAAAATTTAACCTCTGGGAGAGACTCTCAGACCAAGTTCAGTGCAAGTTCACTTCAACAGTTACGCAGCTATTGCACAAGTTGCTAAATCAGTTTGGCAAAAGTTCTCTCTCTGCTTCTTTGTTAAATTAAAAGTTAATCCTAACCAGTCTTCTCTCCTTATGTACGTCAGTACTGCTGATTCTCTTTTCCTAGAATCAGGCATGGTAATGACTCAAAACAGCAATGGCCTGAAGCTGGGCAATGCAAATTCATTGGCTTTTAGATCAAGCTAAATAAACCTCATTTGAGACTTCTGTCCTGGAGTGTAATGCAATCTATAGTACCCCATACAGGGCCAGAAAAAATTGTTACTTCTCAGATCGCTCACTTTGTATTTAATTTTTTATAGTTGATGTACAGATTAAAAAACAAACAAACAAAATGAACCCATCCCAACACAAGACTCCTTATGTGTAAGCAGAATGAGAAAGGGGATCAAATCCTGTAGAAAGGGTCCTCAAAATAATGCATTTCATAGTGATGTATGTTGCAGCCAATAGGTCTCAGATATTTTTGCAGTGAAGTCTGAGATCAAGATTTGGGCTTGACTGACTTGAAAACAAGATCAGTTTGCCAAATAATGAATAAAAGGGAGAAACTTTAACAGACTAGAAATGGATCCCAAGGCAGCAAAGTTCAGGCAGGCATGTCTAACCGCACAAGCTGCACGCAAAGAGCAAAGCTAAGGGAGATTTTGCTAAAACAGTGACAGTTTATTATTTCATCAAAGAGAGCCTCCAACGTTTTATTCAAAGCTTTATAACCTGTGTGACTTTGTTTTAAAAAGCAACCAATATTTGTGGTTGTATTAAACAGAGACTATTTACACCTTAACATTTTCAACTTTGATACAATTCTGACTCAGAACAGAGATGATCAAAATCACAAACTCTAAACTAAAATCGTTAATCATCTTCTGCCAGATCTTAACATCAACTTTGTAAAGGGCACCTTTCCCAGAAGAGCAAACCCAATAAAGCTAAAAAGAGATTATCACAGAACACCATGGAAGAGGGAACAAACATACTGCCTAGGCTTTGGTGTAAAATTGTTACTTGAACTTATCTGCAGAAGGCTAAAGAATAATGCATCAGTTTATCAACATACGGGGTTAAAAAAGTAAACCACCAAATAAATCACTGGATAGTTCAAAGATTGCTATATACAAAGAAAAAACTCAAAGTGACAAAATCAGAATCAATTAATCTAACACGGATGCAAACCAGCACAACCTTCTGTATTAACTCAAATACTCAAAGAATATCTTAAACTATGTTCTGTACAAGGAGTACAAGGTTTGCAGTGGCATGTAACATACATACAAGCTTATTTTAGATAAATATTATCTATAGACAACAGTACAATTAATGCTACTGCCAGAGTGTCTCTCGTTGTAAACAAATAAACATTTAATAGCAAAAATCTGTCCAAAAAAATAATAAAAAAAATAGAATTAGGTCTAAATTTAACCTGAAAAAAAATAGTCATAGGCAGGTAACCTTTTTTATGTCTTTGTAGAAACACTTCATCTACGCAGATGTAGATATAAAAGTGCAACAAAAACACAAATAAAACTTAGGTAAGTACCTCAAGGTCTACTTTTCTAGAAACACATTCAAGAATAGTGAAACATGCAAACAGCAAACACAAAAATACTGTAACCATACTATATATGCACAGAAATTAAGCAAGTGCTGCTGGATGTCTTCTTCAGATGTCAGTTTTTCAGATATGCATGCTGATGCCCCAAAAATCCAAATTCATCGACACCTAGATAATTGCCTCAAGTCACTAAAGTTCTCAGAGTCAAACAAATATCTAAAATTTTCAAGTCTTACCTGAAATAATCTAGTGAAGATATCAAACTCAAAAATTGAAATGTAGTCATTGCAGGTCAAGTCAATAGTAGATTTAAGAGCCATTGCTTCCAAACCAGAGCTTATCTGATGAACTTCATGAAGGCACTGCCTGAATACTTTCCATGGCACTATAGTTCTGTGAGGGGGGAAGTAATAAATTTAATAAAACCCATATTAAAAATTTGATAACTTATTTAGACAGCAGAGATTGACTTCGGTAGTAGTGTAGCATTAATTAGGTTTTTCAACACACAAAAAGAATCAAGTTATCTGAGAGGAGCCTAAGCAAATGAAAGAATACTTTTTCTTCCCTTAAACACAGGGGCACAAAGTGACACTATTTTCCAATGATAAATATTCAAACTTCCATAGGACAATGATAGAAAACACTGTGGAAAGTGAAATATTCTACCAAGCAGGTACAGCAACTAGCCTTGCAACTTCTCAACGTTAATGTAAAAGATCACCTCTGTGCTTGGTAAGGAACTCTCTTCTTCGCAGTCTCCCCTCCCAGAATGATAACCATCAATTCAGCATCTAGCGCAGTAACACTTTTTCAAAACTCAGGCTCATAAACACTGGCCAAGGAGTCTTCTGATAACCATCAGCCAGTTATCACCATTGCAGGGCCAAGGCCTGCTATAGCCCACGACAGTTACATAAACATTAGAAGACATCTTATAAAATTTTCACCTTCAGGCATTCAGGCACAATGACAATTATTTTCTGAGAGTAGTGAACATGGAAGAACATGGGAAATCAGGGTAGAATGAGATTAAAATTATCTTCCCTAATACGCAGCCACAATCTGTCAAACTGTTTCTATTTGCATAGTCAGAGGTAATGCAGATTAGTTATTTTGCCAATCAAGTGCTTACATTTGGAATCTGATATGAGACTGATCACTCCAAAGTACTTATTTTACCACTCTCAAACCTATGAGAAATTGTTCACTAATAGTTCTTTTTCTCATGTCATAAGGATCAAATCCAAATTTTGCAAAACCATAACATTTTCTCTTAGAAAGGTTCTGCCTTGCACTGAGAGCAAATTATATGCTATTTAAAAATGTTAACTAACCAATATATAAACATTAATCAAAATACAACTATTTTCAAGACTTAAGATCTCACACATTCCTAGTAATATTTTTTAATGATTGTTAAACGTCAGTAGAAGAAAAGAGACACAAGTCTCAGCTACTCATCGACATTTTCTTTCAATTTTTATTTGTTTATATCGTGTTATTTCTATAAGGGTCAAGATAGTTAGAAAAGCTGCAATAAAGCATTTCCTTACGTGGAAATAAATATTACTTGATACCACAATATTGTACAAAAAAAAAAAAACAGCTGTATTAAGTTGGGACTGCATAATAAATATTTTGGAATTAAACTATACTAAAACAAATAGCAATTTGAAGTACAAGACCAAAGACGTTTTCCTATATTTCTACCACATCACACATTCGCTATAAGCGCAAAGTAGTCTAAATGTTATTTGGAGGCTTACATTAAGAAAGTCAGAAAAGATAAACTGCGTAGCTTAATAGATCTCAGCAGATACTTTCATCTGTGTACGAAAAACAGGAAACCACAAAGAGCTGAAGAGAGATACCACATCAGATGCCATTTCAGAAAGAATGCACAGTGAATTTTGATTATGGTAAAGAGAGGATGAAGCATTGCACTAAGTTCAGAGAACAAAATTGGAAAACTTAAGTGCTTTTGTGGTGTTAAAGATGTCTTCATTCAAATGTCTATTGTTTATTTAGTTCCTGTAACCTTGGCTCTGAAACATCTTCTGAATCCCCCTGTAAACCACCTGAATGGTTACAGCACTAGGACCACAATGAAATACGGTCAGAAAAGTGTATTTAAGTTAGAAAATAATAATCTAAGGGGAAAGAATTTAGCCATACTATACCTTAAGAACTGTGTTTTCATGCCTTGCTTGAGACAATTTAATGAAAACACATTCATGGGGTGTGATTAGTAAGTAGGATCTTTTACCATCCATTCATTAACACCCTGTACCCTTCTCTCTAAACCCCATCAAAAATGGGAAAAACACATAAAAGTCTTCAAGAGCCTATGTTTTTAAGAGTTCTGTTTGCAAGTGCTTTGACTAAGACAGAAACCAGATGTTGGGAAATAAGTGATTAGCTAACAAAATATCTAAAGTTAAAGCTCCAAGAAAAAGTGTCTAGAAAATAGGTGGCCCCAGTTTGGAATTCACTAAAATCAGCAGAACTGTTTTCTGCTGAAATTTGTGAAATAGGTGTTATCTTTTGCTTTCTTATATAATGGTGAGAATTGGTTGTTGAAACACATTAATTCCTATTTTTCAGGAGCTACTTTTATACAGCTCTCATTCCTAAATAGTTTGAAACAGCACCAGCCAGGGATCATTTCTCCCCCAGTGTCTCTCTCCAGTTTATATATACAAACTGCGGTGCTCTTCAGAGGCCTTGCAGACAGCGGACACACACCAGTTTGAGGCTGTTACTGAATTGTCACACGGTCAAGGATTCTGAAACATCCAATTCTGCTCCTAAAGAACTGAAACCAGATGACATTTTAGGCACAGTGAAAAACACCCTCTGACAGAGAACTAGGAGAGGTTCAGTCAGAGCGCTTCCCACAGTGATGAAGGGGTGAAAGAGGTTTTAGTAGATGCTGAGGTTTTGTTTGAATGAACATTTCACTGCTGCTATTTTCTTGTGCTTCAGAGGATGTACAGCCTTTGAAGGCACCTTTTCATTATTTAAAGCTAAAGAGTTAATTAAATTGTTCGGGGAGGGTGTAGGATGCCAGAGGCAGCAGGAGAGGGAAGAGAGCAGGACCAACTAAACCGAAGTCTGGTATTGGGACTGTCCTCATTAATAGCACGCTTAGAATGTTATTTCCCACAGGAGAGGAAAAAAAAAAGCCTTTATAAAAAGAAAAATCTGTAATGAGAAACTGCCTGCAGCATTCAGCTCCTGAACCACACAAGGTATCTGCTAAAGATACTTTCAGTGACCTTTGTCCTTATAATATTTGTTGCATCATGCCATAACCATAGCCTGCACTAGAGGCTGGCAGGTATCCTGTGCAATGCCTGATGCTATTAAGCTGACCTGTGGATACTTGCCTAAGAAGAGATGACTTAGTCAGCTCAACTATAGCTCTTCTGAAAGATCTGATACGACAGCCTCGTAATGTTATTTCTCTACAGAATTAGGTTCAGTAAGCGCACTCAATATTTCATGTATTTAGTTGTAATTACATGAGCTACCTCTTGCAGTAGAATGCACATGACAACAGCTGAGTGACTGTATTTCACTCAGTGTTTGATACCCAAAGTTAAGAGCCCTACCTACTACACATGATAAAGAGATATATACAGGGCTTTGGTGATAGTTTCTTTTTTTATGATACCATTTGGGGAAAAAAACAGTACACCAAAGCAAAACAAAAAAGAGGTGATTCCTCCACTGTATTTATTGTTGGTGCTGCCTCATCTTGAGTATTGTTTACAGTTCTGGGCTTCACAACATAAAAAGGATGTTAAGATCCTTGAAAGATCCTTGAAAGAGGAAGCACCAAAGCTGGTACCAGGGCTGAAAGTCACGTCCTGTGAGAAGAAGCTGAGGGCACTCAAGCTGCCCAGGCTGGAGAAGAGGAGGCCAAGAGGCGACCTCGCTGCTCCCTGCAGCTCCATGAGGGGAAGCAGAGGGAGGCACTGGGCTCTGCTCTTGGGAACTGATGGCAGGATGGGAATGGCACACGGCTGTGCCAGGGGAGGGGCACTGGGAAACATTTATTTACTGTGAGGGTGGTCAAACACCGGAACAGGCTTCCAAGAGATGTCCCATACTGTCAGCGTTCAAGAGGCATTTGGACAATGCCCTCAATAACATGCTTTAGCTTTGGGTTGGCCCTGAAGTGGTCAGGCAGTTGGACTTGATCATCTTTGAAGGTTCCTTCCAACTGTACTATTCTATTCTAAAAATACATGATCACATGGCATGTACATGTTGTTAGTGTACTATGTGTGACTTCATTATGGCCTCCAATTAATTCAAAATATTCAGAGAGAGAAGTTTAGAAGCAAACAAAAATATGAATGAAGCTGAAACATAGCAATCATACAGCAGAAAAAGCTTATGGAGGACTTTCTACAAAGAAATCCTAATCTATATCTGCCAAACTTTTAGGAAATGGTTCCTGCATATAATGCCCTTCCACTGCTTTTTCTCATCCCCAGGGCAGTAGCAAGCCCACACTAATTTAAAGAAAAAAAAAATGCAAAACAAAACAAAAGGTCCTAATATCTTTTGTTTCTGAAAAGGCTTCCTGTGAACATCTAACTTCTCTTAAATCAGCAAAGGTATCTGTATCCTGGCATTTAACCTGGGGTTGCCTTTTCTTCCCCAAGCCTCAAAAAATGGCACTGCTTCTTCACATTATTTCTGCAGTAGTAAAACTAGTAAGCATATTGAAAGAATAACAATGAATTCACATATTCTCTAATTAAATTACATGCTCATTAATAATAGTTTCATATAGGATGATATCTATTTATTATTATTGACATGGCTCAAAGGGTAGTGTCACTCAATATCGTTAAATATAATGTTTTAAACACCAAACACACAACCTCCATATGCCTAATGGAGAAGGATTAGAGTCCAGCATGTAATTTTCATGCAATTTAGCAGAGGAGTTTAGGTTAAACTTCTTGAAATTAGTCACATTATTAAAAAGCAAAATGCATTAAAATAAACCTGGAGAGGAAGTAAATATTTTCTGAGAATGTTTGGAGTACAGCTTTTCAGCCGAACTGCAGAAATGCAGCTATGCTGGAATCTCAAGTGATACTGCTTCCATTTGAACTAGAACAGACCACAAGTATGCCTAGGAAGGTAAACATATACCTGTGTAACTTACACTTACAGTGAACATTTCTGTTTTCAAGAAACTCTCTCAAATGTTGCCAGAAAGCATAACGTGAAAAGGGCAGTACTGTGTTCAGAGTAAGCTCAAAAATATTCAAGCAAATACTGACCCAGATAGAAACAACATTCTTTGTATGTCTGCAGTGAGCAATGTGGATTTTAGTTTATCATCACTGAACACAGCATTTTCTTAAGACTGTTGCTTCAGTTTTAAGTGAGAGGCCACATATTTTCATTGCTTCTGAGCTGCAGAGCAAACAACTGACACACTTGAGAAGTTCAGTCCTAAGGGAAAAAAGGAATTCTGCCATATTACGCCAGTACATTCATTAGGTAGTGACATCATGCAGAACAAATATAGATGACTCTAGTGTGAGAGAAGAGAAGGTAAAAGGGCAAAAATAAGCCTTTGGAAATTGGGAACATATACCCACTAAAATATCCACTTCCAAACCACGTAAATGGACATTGCTGGTGAGACAGCAAGCTAATGCTTCCTTAAGGGACACAGGAAATTTGCATTTCCTGAAGAGTTCCCTGAAGGAACACACTTATCTATATATTTCCAACTCTGATCTCAATCCACAATCCAAAACAGACCCATGTTTTTTTCAGTTCTTTTAGCCTTAAGATTGCCTCTCCTGCCCATTCACCAAGAATCTGTTCTCACGTCTCACAATCACGTGTCAACTATTATAACTTTCTTTCTCTATCCTCTATATATGCAATTTTACCTTATTCTCAGCCATCCAGAATAGCTGTGCAGACTGCTGTACTTTTCTGATTATTTGATCATACGAGGGCAGCACCGAAAGTAACGCCACCTGTTTTATTATGTTGGCCCACAACATTAGAGGCAGATGTTGGTGGGATGGCAGCAGAGGCTGAACCTTTCCACCAATATTCCATTCCATTCCATTCTGTTGCTGTGTGACAGATGGCAGCAGAGGGGCCATCTGACAAAACGACATCTGACATGGAAGTGGATGTGAAGCAAAGGCATGGAATTGAATTTCTCCATGCAGAAGAAATGGTACCCATTGGCATTCATCGATGCTTGGTGAATGTTTCTGGAGACAAAACAGTGGATGTGAGCACAGTGAGGTGGTGGGTAGTGTGTTTCACCAGTGGTGACATCAATGTGAAAGAAAAGCCACATTCCAGTCGGCCACGCAGATTTTTATAACTGTGGCATGCAGGCTCTTGTTCATTGCTGGTGAAAATGCACAGCTAATGGTGGTGACTATGTCGAAAAATACTGTTTTGTAGCTGATAATTTGCTCTATCAAATAGCGTTACTGTGCTCTTTGTATCTGTTCTAGTTTCCATTGAAACAAATAAGAGGCATTACTTTCAGGGTAACCTATGTATCTTGCACCTTTCCATTCACTAGCTTCTTCTCTGTAATATTATCTATCTTGTTCAAATCTGCTGATACCATATTTATATGAAAAAGATTTAGGGAAATTGTATGAAAAAGATTTAGGGAGATTTATCTCTCCTTAGCTCCTAGGGAATTATACTTTCTGCCTCTGGCTCAGGTTTTTAAACAAGGGTAGTAACAAGTGTATTTCCCATGCTGCTGATTAGCAAAGGAAACAACTGTCCTCTAAAAGCCCCATCATACCCTCTTTATTTCCTTCCCTTTACAATTTTCTGTTGCCAAATCATCTTTATGGTGATAAACGTTGTGGGCACCCACGACACTGCCTCTTCCTCTTTCATCTGTCCGTATCTTTTGGTTTCTCCTTACACTTCAGTTCATATTCAGAGTAGAAGCTCTTGGCAGGATCACCTTTTCAGTCCATATTTTTACAGTGCTCAGGCAACAGGATGGCTCTTGGGCGCTACGAGCAGCATAAACAGGAAACCAAATAATAAATTAAGGGGATCAAGAAGGTGTTAAAACCAAGCTTATCTGAGATCTCACTTTCTGACAGTCAAATGTTTTCAAGTTAAGTCTTGCAGCGTGCTCTGTGCCTGTTTGACTGCTTCTTCTCTGAACCCAAGCCACAGAGGCTACGTCTGTTCCATCCTCAGCCAAACAGCACTGACCACAATGGAACCACAACTACTCAAAAATTTAAAATATCAATCTGAAATATCTTGCTTAACTGTTACTGAGAGATCAATAGCCACATTTTCCCCTAAATTCCAAGTAAAAAAAAAAAAAACAGTCCGTTTGAGACCTCAGCTGGAAAAAAAAACCAAACAACTATCAGAGCTTTAAAATAGTAATGTGTTTGACTCTAGCAGTGAAACAATTTCCATTTCCTCGGAAACAAAGAGGTGAGGGGATTAATTTATTAACAACAACAAAAATGTTTCCAATTTTTTAAGGTTTAACAGTGAAGAATAAAACATTAGAAGACAAAATAGATGGTAGAATTGCGAAAAAATAAAAAAACTAACACTGACATTTTGATGCTGATTAATTCTGCAACATGAGGACAGTCGCAAATCACAAACTGCAATAGTTACAAAGCACTTGCATGACTTCACCACAGCTTACAAACTCAGGGGCTGGAAAGCTCTGTTAGGTCATCTCGCCCACTCTCATTTTCAGTTCAGGATTGCTCCCAGTGGTATTTTGCACATTTTTACTCAGAACAGAAAATAAGTAAAAGCTGTAAGGTGCTATTAAAATGAGTGAGGAACCAGGGGAAATTAACGTCAAGCACTATGCAGAGATAAAATGCAGATAATGAAGAAGCAATCAGATTATGTTTTATATGCATATTTACAACTCACTGGGGGTTACTAAAATATCTATAAACAAATGTAACTGCTGATTACATGCCTTACAATTTCACAGTTTCATTTAGCATTACTGTTGAGCTGTATACTTAACAATCATTTGTCTCAGCAAAACTACAATGGTAAACCCTGGACAGAGATTCACTCCACTTAAACCACTTGCTCCAATAATTGCGTTCCAGTAACCAGAAGAAAATCAGAAGTCACACCGTCTCAATTTGACCACTTCCCTCCTTTTGTCACTGTCAAGCCCCTTCTTCGTATGGAACTTAAACGAAAATCTTGATCTCACCCTTGGTGTAAACTTCGTCTCAATTTATTCCTTAGTTCTTTTTCAGACATTCCCTGTATTTTCTCTAAAAGCCTGCCTTCCTCCTCATAGCCAGTGAATAAACAAAATAGCTATGCTCTTGGCCACTGCAGTCATTATTCAGCCTTTGGAAAGTTCTCGCTCATTGCTGGTTTTTGTTTTCACAAAGCTAATCCAAATTTCTCTCTATGCCTTTGTCTCCATGACAGCTTTTCTCAGTCAGCTTCCTTGACCAAGTCCATGCACCAGAACTCTCCTGGGCCTTCTATTTGGACACTGCTTACACCACTCACCCTCTAATTTGGATATATATTCTACTTAGCTCTCGCAGAGAAATCAATTCTTCTATTTCTTCCTTCATCATACTGCTTAACTTTGGTTTTTCCCTTCATCCAAATTATCAAAATTTCATAATCTCTCATCTTGGTTTATCAGTCAGACCCCTCCCTGTAAATGCCTAAAATCTACATTAGTAGTTTCAGATCCTTTCTAAACACGCTATCACTTCTGAGGTTTTCCTGTCTCCTCTGAAATATGCAATACTGGAAATCCTCACAACACTAAAGGCCTTGACTATTTAACATCTTATTTCTTCTGTACTCTCTGCCTATGTAAGGGTTGATGATTTCCATTTATTAAGTTAGCTGCATCTCTCACAAGTTTCACAGCATTCTCTTGCTGCCAAGCTTCTCTAGCTACTGGCATTATCTACAAGTTTTGTAAAGGTGAACCAGAAATGCAAAAGTTCAGGAGGGATTTGAAAACCAAGAATTTGTGAGGTTCTTAGCACCCTATTCTGACGGAACCATTTCATTTCTTTGCTGAGATCCACTTCGTTTTCTCTACAGAACGTTCAAAGAGCAGCTACATATATAGGTTGCTCTGAAAGTAATGCCTCCTATTTATCTGCATGAAAACTACAACAGATACAAAGAGCACAATAATGCTATGATAGAGCAAATTCTCAGCTACAAAACACTATTTTTCCACATTGTCACCACTATTAGCTGAACATTTTCGCCAGCAATGAACAAGAGCCTGTATGCCATGCTCGTAAAAATCTGTACCAGCAGAGGTGACCCACAGTTTCACAGCTGCTATGATGGCACTGTTGCTAGGAAAATGCTGCCCACGCAGTCCATCTTTCATTGGCCTGAACAGATCAAAGTCAGAAGGCACCAGATCTGGACTATATGGTGGGTGTGGTAGGACAGTCCAGCCAAGACTGGCAATAGTCCACAGTCTTCAAGACTGGTATGGGGCATTATTGTGTTGTAAGAGAAAGGTTGTCTTCTCCTCTGGCCTAACTCTGGAAGTTGGAGCCTTCAACTTACACAACATTGTAATGTATCGCTCAGAGTTGACTGTTTGTCCAAGTTCCAGGAAATTCAGAAAGATCACCTTTTTCCTATCCCAAAAGACAGTGCAAACCACTTTACCCACCAAGGGCTGCTGTGTCTCAAACTTTTTCTTTTATGGGGAATTCACGTCACCACTCCATGGATGGCCATTTTGACTCCAACTCATAGTCCTGACACTGGGCCTCGTCACTGGTATCGATGCAATTCAGGAAATTGCTACCTTCAGCCTTCTATTGGTTTAACAGGTTCTGACAAACTTGCATACAGTGTTCTTTCAGTTCCTATGTGAGCATTAGTGGGACCCACCCAGCACAAACTTTGCAATATTCCGACATGGCCACCACTGTTTTCAACACACTGAAGACGATATTCAACTCCATACACACTTCCCTGGTCATAACTCACTGATTCACACGGATGAGCTGATCACAACACTCTTCATTTCAAGGTGTGACAGCTTTGCATGGCCATCTGGACCATGGCTTATCTTTCATGTCGCTATTGCCACTGCTGAAACGCACCACCCACTGCCTCACTGTGCTCACAGCCACTGTTTGGTCTCAAGAAACATTCAGGAAGCGCCAATGAATGTCACTGGGCATCATTTTTTCTGCACTGCACAGAGGAATTCAATTCCACACCTTTGCTCCATCCGCACTCCCATGTCAGACGCCATTGTGCCAGAGTGCCCCTCTGCTGCCATCTGTCACACGGCAACAACATTGAATGGGATACTGGTAGGAAGGTTCAGCCTCTGTTGCCATCCCACCAACATCTGCCTCTGACATCATGGGCCAACATAAAATAGGAGGCATTACTTTCGGAGTAGTCCCCGTAGATATATGATCATGGGACACTTTCATTAGTTAGCCTACTCATTTATTTTGCTAATGAGTTCAAAGCTATGCGAACATACACCTGACTTGCTTTAAACATGTAAACATCCCATGATACTTCATGCATCCTATGATACTTCATTAATAACAGGTTGAATAAACTTAAGCTACAGCAGCGCAATTTTGCAGCAAGTATTCAGACAGACAAATTTTACAAAGCTACAAAGAAGTTCCCCACTTGCTGGGGAAGAGTGGTGAAAGAAATCGAATATAGAAGAAATATTCTTTTTAACTACAAATTGGGCTCTTTGTATCTTTAGGATTTTACCCTTCAGCAAATTAAAATATGCTGCTTTTTCTTTTGCTACAGTTTATCCAGCAGAAGCCAAGACCCAGTGAAACTTACTTTTTATTTACACACTATTGTTGAGCAGAATTACATACTGACCTCAAAATAAGAGCTTTGCAAACAAGCGAGGAGTCCAGGCTAGCCCTGGAAAATAGAGATGCATCCAGGGAACCCGCAAAATAGTTCCTCCAGTGCTTCTGCATTTACAGTGTTTACCTCACCAGACCTGGAGGTTTAACAACGCCCTAGGGGCCTACCCCTAGGTGGTCAGATTAAAAACAGACTTTATCATTTGTTTGCAACACCCGAAATCTTGATGTAGGCTCTGCTTTTAGGGAAGTGATACTAACCTATTTGCAAACTAATTTGTCATAACAGGCCCATTGTAAAAGATGTTGCTCAAAGGCATACCTGCCATATATTTCCAAATGGATTAGAAGACAATTAATGTTTAAAAAGCTTTAGGCATTTTGTGTAATGAAGAGATTAAACTTAATGCCAAAAAAACCTTTTCTCATCTGTTTATTTGAGATACATGCTGTTACATGCTTTACAGTTATGTAAGCACACTTATCTAAACCTGAGAAAATGATATACGCACGGTAGCCTTGCCAACTCCTCGTCGCTTAGAAGACAGGCAAATGAAACAAGTTCAGTTCATTAGAAACTGTGGTTATTTACCTAGTCTGAAAGTGCAGCACTTGAAAAAACAGAAGTAAAAAAATTCCAAGCTATTCTATACGACCAGGGTTACATATGTAATTAACTAGTCATCCTAAAACTGCCTTGATCCCTGGGCATTTTTGGTGCATGAATGCTTTAACAAAAAAACTCAAACAACAATAAAAATAGAGGTGGTGGTACAGAGGATGGGGAGGGAAAGCAAGAGGGTTAGTACTGAGAGTTCATATTTGAAGTTGTCTTTTACAAAGAAATTAGATAAGCAGGGAAAAAATTTAAGCATAAAAAAAGGCACAGCGAGTGCTCTGTGGCCCTGAAAAGGATTAGAAAGAAGCACTCCAGGGGATGAGTCAGGAAAGAAAAGAGTCAAGTGCGAACAGACAGAAAGGCACGGGTAGAGCTCAGCTGTTCAGACGGACTGATAAGGTTTAAAAATTCTTCTTATCATCTTTGTTCTGATAGAAATTTATTTGTGTTACTGTAACCTACTGTCTGACACCCTGTGTACCTGTCTATTGTCAGTGCCATTCCCAAAGGAAAAAGGAAGGACAACAAACTTGAAGGGAAGCACTTGAATCTCACGCAAAATGTAGAGGTTAGTAGACAAATGCAAAGAGGAACATAACAGTGAACAGAGAAGATGATGAAGCTGGTTAAGATGAGATAATTGTCAGCCAGAAAGAAACAGCAGCTTGCAGAAGATGCATAAATCCCAGTGACAGAAATGGAACTTCCAATCAGAACAGCAGGCTAGGGTCATTCAAGGACAGAGCCCAACAGGAAAAGAGTACCAGGAGGAGATGATTCTGAAACCTGCTAAGCAAAGGGAAGAAAGAGAAAACTGAGACACTGAACATAGATGATCACGGTTAAGTTATCTTTCAAAACTACTACTTTTTTTTCTTTTGACTGACAGTTTTTAGAAGTCTCTGTAATAGAGATTTTGTTTGATCTTTTGTAGGCATTTTAAAGATATTCTGAAAACTGACATAAGCAAGACAAAACACGGTCAAATTCCTTTCCTTTATCAGAAAGAACATAGATTTAGTGACTTGATCACACTCAAACTTTATCTATATGGGAAATTTGTTAGAAGATTGAAATTACCAGACCACACTGTAACGAAACCTAAAAGCTGGAAACTAACAGTAGCTGTGTTTAGGCTAGAGAGAGAGAAAAAAAAAAGGAAATGAAACTGCTGTAAATTCACACAATCAAATTACTTCACAAAAGTCCCAACCTACAAAATATCAGACTTGACCATAATGACAGTTCCATTATATTGTAAAATATTTTGGCAGTTAAACTAATAAACACCTTATATGAGAAAGTGATCAAGCTATGCATCTTCTATTCACCTATGCCTTGTCACTTACCTACAAGTATCACTTAGCATTCATTTTACGACCCTTATCACTGAACACTAACTTTCTCCAAAAACTGCTTTTGATAAAACCTTCCACCATATCTACAGTTATTGAACCTTTTTCTGTGACAGAATTTGGACAAAAGGAAAAATTAGTCACCTGCAACTGTAAGTAGTACAGTTGAAGAAAAAATGTTTCAAAAGTTAAGGGATAAAAAGACTACTTCATTTGTTTGGCACTAAATATTACTCTAGTTAGAAAGTAAAAGATGGGATAAGAAAACATATTGTGCATGAGATCAATATCAAGCTCCCAATTCAGACTTCAGATTTATCAACTGCAGAATATACATAATGCAGAATATTATGATTTGCCATGTACTTCACAAAAAGAACATACTCTCTTCACCCTAGAATGAAACTAATAAACTTTATGCCATCTAGTCAAATTTATGATCAATCAATAAACTGTAAGTGCCCTTGACAGAACTGCCCATACATTTTTATTCATCTTTTGAGTGAATCACAACATTGCAAAAAAGTTGCTAATTACAAAATAAGCAATTTCAGCTAACTCAAAGGCTTGGATGAAAAAATACCTTTAAAATGTCCACTCACATAGTTAGAAAAACTATTTGAATTTTTGAAAAGATCATTCCTTATGATTAGAAAAAACTAAGAATTTTGCAAAGTGTTTGGACTTACTTGTCTCCAAAGAATTTTCTCCAGAAATCTGCAGCATCTGCTTTGGTGATACGGAAATTATCACCCTGGAATTGGCCATTTGGAAAAATAGCCTTGATTTCTGCTAGCATGTGGCTGAAGATGAGGGACAGCTTTGTCAGGTTTCTCCTGTGGATATAATAGGAAAAAGAAGTAATTCTTAAACTTGAAAAGATCTTTCAGGATCTCATATAATCTGTATATTTCCGGTAATAACCACCATCTGACACAAGAAAAACATTGTGCTTTCAACTGAAAACACATCAAACAAGTACTAAGTAGTAATACGTGTTTGCACACATTTCTGAGTACATATTTATCATAGGTCCCCGCGAACATAAAATCAAAAACAGAAGGAAAATCCCATAAAATGTATTTTTATATGTGATATCAGAACTATTTCAATCCAGGTTTGTAGAAATGCAAATGTGGCACAGTATTAGGTTTACTCTTCCTTCCTATGACAATTGTTTTCTTTTTATTCTTTCCAGTTTTCCTGTACTGGAGCCACTTCCTATTCTTCTCTTACATACCCTTCTCTTTAGTTAAAACTTGCTTTCAATTTTCACTGACACGTTACAAACAAAATCAAAAAATTTTTTTTGGCTATCAGTTCACTTCCATAAGCTGTTTAGACTTTATGTCAGTTCACCAAAAAATACGTATTTTTTTGCACAGAAATCTCATTTAGCATAGTGAAAAGAACACTGCATACCCTTAAACATAGATCATCCTTTTCTATGGAAAAAATTGTGGGAGATGGTGGGGAGAGAAGAGGGAAGAATGATGAAGCAATCTCTATGACAGTTTCTTTCTGGAGATTTCTCAGACCATCCTGGCAGTAGATAAAGGACATTTTCCCACCTGATAAATTCAATAGAGACCACCCAGGAGACTGCTCAGTTTCTGATAAAGAACTGGTATTCTTATATATTTCTAATAACTTAGAAATGCACCGTGTCAAGCCCACTCACCTATCATGACCTCTGGTACTACTTCACAATGCTTCAAACAATTTAATGGAAACCATAATAAAATTACGCTTATTAATCATGTAATTCCTAACTGCTTATATACAGTACTTAAAATAAATTCAAAATTATTCATTAGTCCCTCGCTGTATTAGAAGAATAAGATTCAACTGATAGATTTTTATACATGCATACCAAATAGCTTCCAGAATAAAAGAATTTTTCATTCTCAAAATTCTCAAAACAGTAGAATCAAGCTAGGGTCTTCCTAAAAGAACTTTCATTTTCGCACTGAAGTGCAGCTTACAATAGACATTCCTCTGGAAGTTGTGTTGCAGACTTTACTATGTGTTTTGCTACCAGGGAACATATGATTAAGGTAGCTATTCTGAAAATATAAGCAATTAAAAAAAGAAAAAAAAGGAGGCCTGAATCTAGTGAGGAGGGAGAGTATATTCATCAGAATGATTGTAGGACTAATTCTTTCAGAGTTCTTTAATTCCTCCAGTATAATCAGATGTCTGCAATTACGATGCCCAACTGTTCCTTATTTGCTGGATTTGTTCCTTGCTATCCCCCCTTCCTGTTTCCTTTGTACTTTAATTGCACACACATGTTCTTTATTATTTTATTCCTCAGAACTCAAGCCTGATGCACAGAAAAAGCAACAGCTATTTTAATGTGGCTTCATCAGCCTGCCTCAAACCCAAGATCAGACAAGAACCCTTCAGAACACAGGGCAGATGAGTACATCATTCAGCACAAGTTTTAACACAGCTCTCCCTCAGCTGGTACACAATACATACGTCTACATTGCCTACACTTGCAAATTACTGTGCTGCAGGGGTTCTTTTCAGGTACGAATTTGCCTAGTGAACAATTACAAAACTTGTTGGATTTGTGAGGCTTCAGCAAACCGAAGGATGAAGTCATGCACAGGTTCCTCCTGGGGCATCCTTCCTGCACTGCCAAGAGAAGGCACTTCCTTGCCTGGAGGGGAGCATGGGTCTGTACACACATGCACATGCACTGCCTGATAGACACAGCTGCACAGTAGGTGACCAAACCAACCACTGGAACATGCCAGCAAACCCCCAGCACAGTCATTCCAGGATTGTACACCAGTCACAAAGTGTACCCACACACTTCTGTTTCAAATCAGTTAGAAAAAGAAGAGTCGAGAGAAAATTCTTTGGTTAGCGTTTGTACAAACGAGAATAAATGGTTTAATATCAGACTAAGATGTCTTCCTTTCTGACTGCAAAGCTGAAAATTGACACAAACTGGAACCTTATCTGTGCCTGAACATACACCACAGCATGTATAAATAGCAAAGTCATGATCATTTGTATATATGGCAGCTTAATTATGATTCTTGCTGTATCAGATGATAATCTCAAGTTCCTCTAATATCAAATAACGATAAATTATTTGTGTAATATCAAATAATGATAACTTACGTTGTCTTAGCTTTCCACTGACATATCATAAAGCACACATTGCACCATTTTTGCTTAGATATGTTTACACGATACCAGATATCAGTAACTTAGAAGACATACAAAGCTCAATGATTTCAGTAACGCTTTTCGAGAGTTACGCAAAGTGCAGAGATGAGGCCATCAGGGCGGGCCACTGATTCTCCCTACCTGTGCACTTCTCCCTTCTGACCATGGTTGTCTGCTCTGGCAAAGGCACTTCACTACCCTGTGGAGGGCTTTCCCAGGCATCCAAGAAGCACATACACAACACTAGCCACCTGAATGCCTCTGAAGCTCCATTATCTAAGCTAGGATGATTCCTTTTTCTCCCCTCATATAAAGATGGATCAGTATCAAATTGCTTCCAGTTTATTTCCCATGGATAAGACAAGGTATTCAAATTCTATTTATATGAAAAATAACAACTAAAACCATTGATTTTTTCAGTGAATAATCCTAAAGAGAGCCAAAGAAGGGATCAGTTTGAGCCACCTATCTTGGGTCTCATAGACAACCGAAAACTAAGGAGACCAACGCTGCTGTACTCAGGTCAGCATCTCTGACCTTAACGTGGGATTTTCCTCTGATCACAGTGTGGACTGTTGCAGTGGCAGAGGACAATGTGCACACAACCTTACACTGCCAGTCCGATGGCACAGAAAAGCTGGGCAGATTCATGATCTGGAGCGACCCCTTGGCGCAATAGATTCTAGCAGGGGAGAGACAACTTAATAGATATTTTGGAGCAACACCTCAAGAAAAAAAAACACAAACTAATTAACAAAGAAACAATGGTTTTAATGCCCGAGCCTTCAGGGCTTACAATTATAATATACTTTTATTAACAATGTGGAACAAGTTAGGGGTGTGATTTCTTTTCTCAGCTGTTTTGTGCCTGATATAGAGTAGAAGTATCTCCTTTGTTTCTTTAGAGAATGGATTTCATGCAGATGAGGAAAATCTTATTTTTCAGAAATTAAAATCAAATAACTGGCTCTTTATAGAAAATTGAGCTGTGATGATTATTCTTCACAATTTAATTGCTACTGTGGTAAGATTTAAGAATATTTTAAAACTAAATAGTAGTAACTTAACTGCATTTTATTTAACAGATATGGCTGGTCTCTTCCATATTGTCTACAACATGCTGAACACCTGTTATTTGATGTTTTTCCTATGATTCATGCTTAGATTTTGCTTTCTTTTGCTAACTCAAGCTGATGTCATATAGTTCAATTCCATTGCAGAATTTTACTTCTGAATTACCAGTTCTTCAGTCATACTCAATTATTTGCTGCCAGACATGCTTGTACATCACAGAGCTACTGCAGAACATTGAAGCTGCATATTCTGGACAGCCTATTTAAAGCCAGCTGCAAGCTTTGAATCCATCTCAGAATGCCTAAGATAGAAAGATGAAAACTTCAATTTTCAGTTGGTATAGAATTACAAAGGTCTATTGAATCAGTAAAGATCCTTTGGTTAGTCAGAAAAAAGAAACATTTTCTTAATTTCAAAATTACCCTGCCTTTTGGAGTAATAAATCAAAAGCAAGTTTTCTGAAATACAGATAATAAAAGCCTGAAAACAAGAACCAGGAGTTTGTTCACTTTTCAGAAAAGTGTATCTTCTGAATCATTTTTCTCTCAACTTCACAAAGTGAGGGTAGACAAGAGATTGCTGTGAAGTTTTCGACACAGAAGGAATTTCCAAATATCCAGCTATAAGCCATTTGAAAATAAGGCTCAGTAATGGAAATATTACGACATCCTGGCCATAACCAGAGCAGCAGCAGCAGCTAGTCGTGGAAGGTCTGAAGCAGTACTGTCCTCCTGATCTATCAAACAGGAAAGTGAGGCATGACGAGCATGCAATAACACACATAAGTTTTGGATGTGTCAACTTTCTAACCACTGTATGAAAGCTTATTTTACTTTTGGAAGGCAATATGGTCTAGCAAACAGAACTGGATAGGGAATTAGGCAGCGTCATTTCCTTTCTGCCACTAGCCTGATTGATGAGGTGGGGTGAACACCTGTGTCCTGCTTTTACTGCCTGCATATGAGGAGGAATGGAATAAAATGCTCTGAGAGCTCCAAACAAATACAGTTGGAAGAATCAGCATATAAATAATAAATACTCAAGGCAAAGCATGCACCTGGACCCCGGATGCTTCACAATCACTGGATCTCACAGACCGTAACCAAAACAAAGCAATTTTAGCAATCTCTACTTGTATTTCACCTAAAAAATTTAAAATGTATAAATCTGCTTAAATATCATATGTACATATGACTTCTACTTTCATGCTTACATATTACTGTTTCCCATGAAAATGATTATTTTTGTTTTGCAACTGTATGCATTTCTAGGAAAAAAAAAACTTAGTATAAAAAAACCAGACTGTACAACTTTGCAGTTATTACAAAAGCTAGGTTACCACTGAGTTTCCTTCTTCACTGCATTTAACGTTTAATCTTTCTGCCCCCATACAGATACTCTTTTTTAAACAGCTACCTGCTATAATAAACAATACATCAACTTCCAGCTTCATAACATACGTCAATTGCCGGCACAGAAAAACCAGTCTTTTTTAGAGCTAGGATCAGATCCATTTGGCAGACTCTTTTCCAGATAGATCTGACACAGAAGTAGACTAGTCTATTAATAAATAAAAGATAATTCCTCCACAATTCTTACTTAGAATACAAGGACAAAGAAAGCTCTGTTAGCTGGCAAAACCGCAAGTCATAATTGCTTTTGAATCAAGATAAAAGAAAGTTTGAAAAGCCTTCAAAAGGTGAATGTTGATTTTAACTTTTAAAATACATCTCCCCTCAAAATATTAAAGCTTTAAAACTCAAAACATATGCACAGAGCTCATTTCACCTAATTAGTTATATTTAAAACAGATTTCTGATCCATATGCTCAAGTTGCAGGGATCATACAAAATACAAGACACTAATTGGAACTAAGGGACAGAGTATGGTCTTGTGACTCAGGTACGAAAGACAGAAGTTAAGACCGAGCTTTTCCACTCTACTTCCTGAGAATTCATCATTCATGTTTTGCGTTCCGGGCTTCCAAAATATTTCCTAGTTGTATTTTGCCATCACAAGGAAAACCACAGCTGCCTCAAAATACTTTTGACAGATTCTATTTCTACCATTAACTAATGACAAGTGACACGGACAGGAATGCACTAAGTTCAGGATAAATTACCTCAAAAAAAAATCTGGAGAAATGCGTGTATTTCAGAAGATCTGCAATAGGCGTATGAATATGTCTAAGAAGGGACATAAGCAACTAGCAGTTCTTGATAATCCAGTACAATCCCTGCTGATTTATCCCTCTTCCTCTCCCAGAACTCCCCGCTTCTCAGACAGTAAACACAGGAACTAACAAAACAAAACTGCTGCAGATTTAGAAGGCTACAGGTGTAGAACCCAGTTATCTAGTCTTAACAAACAACTCTCCTTAACACTTCAGAGGAAGGAAAGGAAACTGCAGGTTCCTGTCAATAAGCCCATGGAGAAAAATCCTGTCTACCATCATACTTGGCAATCAGTTAAACACTGGATCTGTGCAATAATTATTTTTAAAAGCTATATAAGGACAGAGTATTGTTCAGAGACCAAAGTACATGAGACTGTTCTTGGGACTAAGAATAAACGTGAGCTGTTTCCTCCTTGTGCTACTGATTCATAGAAGAAATGTACACAAATGACTGAATTTTGCTATGCTTTAGTTTCCTCATCTGTAAAGCCACGAAAAAAGAATACTGTCTAAAAACATGGTGAGATTGAGCTGATGGTTAAATTCGTCACACGCTGAACATGAAAAACAAGTATAAGCTTGTAAGAAACTAGCTGTAGGCTACTATTATTTTTACTTAAAAATCCTCTCATGAGCCTCTCATGAGTAGAAAAGCACTCTTCCTCAATGTCTCTCATCAGGCACATTCTGACATATACCAGGAGTGCTGTGCAAGTCTGCTGCAGTTCTGTTATTTGTGACGGGTACCACAAGTTAAAAATGGCAGACCCTAGGTAAGATTTGGGTAAGGATCTTCTAGGAAACAAAGAAACCTGATCATGATGTCAATTGAAAGATTTCTCCATCTTTTCATTTGCTTAAAAATGATTTCACATTGATATAGCCATTTCCACCAGCAATGAGGATTCTTCCTTTCCTTCTTGTATTTTCAAGACTAGACAAAATTCTTAACAAATTCAGTCCATCTTTCAAAACTGCTCATCATCAGCTTTTATTGCTTCTATAGTAGGTATTTGTTGCCCAATTTATGCAAAAATAATGAACATAAAATAATTCAGTAAAGAAAACTGAGTATAAATACACAGGAAGGAAGATGCACAGTAGTTCTCCAAATCTAAGACTACAAACTCACAAGCTATCTACTTGTTGCTCTCTTTAATCTTTCATCCATGGATTGGTGTGGCACCAGGCCTGCCAACATCTCTTAAGCAAAGACCTGTCCAAGGATTATGTTTGATTTTTGCTAAACACTCTACACAACAGGAATCATGAATAGCAATCCTGAGCTGGGCTGTACTGCCCACACTTAGGAAATTCCACTACTTCCAGTTATGTTCAAAGGGCTGTTACCCAGTTCACATGAATGTCTCAGGGTACTCCTAAGTCTATTTAATCTATTTTCTCACTAGTACTCAGGTATATGAGGTAACAGACATATCCAATGAAATGAAAACACAAAGTGTTAGCACAAATTAAATTAACAAAGAAAATACACTCTTCACAAAGCAGAATAGAAGTTGCAAAAAATGACTAATAGTGTGTTGTCATACTGAAGATTACTCATTTTCCTCGTAACTATTTATCTTTAATTGCTTACACAAAATGACAGTAGAGGTAAAAAAAAAAAAAATACTCTAGAGAACGCTACTCATGAAAGTAAGTTTGAATGAAACCGTTCTGAATATTTACAAGTATAAATACCTTGCAAAGGACAGTCGATTCTATTGCAATTGGGGTGGTAGCATAAGCTAGAGATTTTACTACCACAACTTCTAGTTGAGCTATTATATCACTGACAAAATACATGACTTAACATACTTAATCTGACATGTACAGAGATAGGACAGAGATAGGAAATAAAAGCGGACACTGGTTGGTTTACTTCAATTTAACCTTTTTTTTTTTTTTTTTTTTTAAGTCAACTGCTTTTGCACTATTTTCTCTCACTCATCAATTTCAACTCCTTATTAAGCACTGTTCTGCTTCCTTCATCCTCCTGTAGATAGATGCCTTTGCTTACCAAGATCTATGTTATTCATTTAACGCTGAATTAAGTGTAAAGCTAAAATCTGTGCCTACAAACAAAACCGAAGTTGCAGAAGCATTTGCATTTTAAGTTTATTTGCACCACTGCTTTTTGTTTGATTGTTTTTACTGGATAGAAAAGATTTGCTAGCAAACTATACACAAAAGTTGCTGCAAGAGAATGACTCACAGCGGGTTGTTTTTCATGTGGTCTAAAATATATGTTATTTACCAGAACGAAAGTCCAAGTGAGAGTAATAATATTGCTAAATTACACACTGAAATATAATAACCAGCCTTCAAACCACAACTCCAGTAATTCCTAGAACTAAAAGTTATTGAGTTCCTATCAAAGTTATAATAAAAATTCCCATTTCCTCAGATGCACTTTAATCAAATCCACTTGAAATCATTCATCAAAAAGGATTTAAACATTACTTGGTGCTATTGTGGGCAACATTCACTTGTTGCATACCTAAACAGCGTGACATTAATGCATATTGCATAGAAATACACAGAATACAATTGTACTGAAACTGTCTTAGAATAATCACTGTGTTTATTTGCTAGGAGAATGTAAAGTGATTTTCATTCAAAGAGGAATAAGTTACCATCTCTGGCCAAAGCAGTAAACAATACATATCTGCCTTCTTCACTTTCATATATACCCTGAACCAATCAGTAGCCCATCCCCTTGCGCATCAGGAGCATCCTTAAACCATTTCAAACCAGATACACTGCTGCAAGGTTATATTAGGAACTTTATCTGTACAGAATAGCAAGGAAGGAAGAATCAAGTGCTTGCATTTGAGTCTTGCTTGACACAGCTTCATGCTGCTGCACCTACTTACAGCCCATGAAGATGAGGTCAGTAGACGTGCGACAGGACAATTAGGAACTATCTATCTGGCACCAACTGGGAATACAGCACACACACACTGGTAAAAGTCAAATACATTTCCTCTTTATAACAAGATATGTGGTTTCATACTAACTAGAGAAAATATATATACTAAATAAAACTGTCAAATATTTTCATGAGTAATTTGCATTGGGAAAAAGTGGGTGATAAATTCTGCAAAGCTAGACAGACAGATGTGTATTTTTCATAAAAACTGAGGCAGACTCTTTAGCTTCAATAAGTACTGGTGTCAAATTTTAGAACAGAAATTGTCTATAGAAATCAGAAAACTGGATTTTGCTTCTCCACCCCTCATCTCCCAGGAGAAGCAAGAGAAAAGAGGAAAATGAACAAGTTCTCTTTGAAAAAACTGTATTTCTTTTCTGATCTAAAGTAAAATTACCAACGAAGAAATTTATACCTATATCTGTTTACTATCTTTTACCCCTTTCAACCTTAATAAGCTTGTTCTATACTAATAACTACATTTCTAAACGTGGGTCATCACCCACTGCTTTCAGACAGCGGTGGTATTTTTTTTATGTGGACATTTCAATACGGGCCACACTCAAAGGTTTTAAAGAAAACTACATAGCCATGGCCTGAGAGGGAAGGTCCTTGCACGAACAAATAATTGGACTATAAAAACTGGAAGCATAGGGTAGGCATTAAGGATCCGTGCTCAAAATGGAGGGAAGTATCGTTGAGTTATACATAGATCTGCTCTATTCAGCACAGGAAAAGTGAGCAGCGAGGTGACAAAGTTGGCTGATTACACACAGCTATTCAAAGGCTCCAAGGCTGACAGCTAACTTCTAACAGCTGTGGACTGAACAACAAAAAAGGCAGATAGAATTCAACATATGTGAAGGCAAAACGATGCAACGAAAAATAATCTTGACAATCCTGAAGAAAAAATGGCAGGCTCTGAGCTGACCGTTAGCACTCATAGGCAATAATTTGGAGTAGTTCCATGACAATATTGACTCACTGCTTATAAGCAATAAAAAAACAAATCAAACTATCAATTATTTTAAAAAGAACAGAGAACAAAACAGAAAACATAATTATGCCACCGCATAAACTCACAGGCACCTCATATCAAACCAGATATATTAGAGCTAGAAGAGATACATCAAGAGACAACATAGATTATTAAAGGATTTAAACTTAGGAGGAACTGAGTATGCTGGAACTCTTCAGCTTAGACAAGTAACCAGGGAAGAAATATGACAGGCCTACAAATTGTGAGCGGCATAAGGAAGATGGATAGGGACTGACAGTAACTAGAACATTAAATGAAGTTGATGGGATGCAAGCTCAAAAAAACCCTTATCCACGGAAGTTGTTGCCTCAGGATACTGTGGAGGCAGATTTAAGTAAGCTTGAGAGAAGATGAGAAAACCAGGAGGAGCGGTTTCATAGAAGGTTACTAGAGTAACTAAGCATAGCAGGCTCAAGAAATCCCCTGAGCTAAAAATGGCCAGATGCTGGGAGACTAATGAAGGAACATAGCGTAGTACGGTATTTGCCCGATTTATTTTTCTTTAGGTGTCCACTTAAACTAGCTGTGGAAATTAAGAATGACCATACTGATTTGGATAAAGGCTCTTTCTGGTATGGTACTCTATGTTCTTAAGTTCACTTCTCATACAACCTGATTGCACAAAACTGTTGTGCCTGATAAATTAATTTTGGATGTCTTGGCCAATGGAAGCAACTTAATGATTCTTTTATACCCCCAGAACTTGCAAGTTGCCTAAAATGCAGGCTTAACCAGTCTCTCAAAATAAATTGACTTGAAACAGGAACAGAAGACTAAAGACAATACTATTTTTCCATCAAATACTCAAGCATTCCAGCTCTTGCTAGCATGGCTAGTAAAAACAACGAAAACAGAAGACGCGTAATTCACATCTCAAATTGAAGTGGAAAAAAAAAAAAAAAAGCCTCTAGATACTAAGAAATCCAGCTGCAAGTTTCCAAACAACCTTTTTTCATGAGTCATCTTAAATCACTACACCACATATTCTGGCAAGTTCTTGCCATCTGAAAATATCTACACTATAAGAAATTGTGTATACATTGTCTTTAGTTTGGTTTAGTTTGTGGACCCAACATTTCAATTACTATATTTCTTGAATAGCGTAGTCAAGTAAAAAATAATAATAAGAAAAAAAATCCAGTAAAAAAACTGTCACAAAACAAGCGTATTTTATAGTACACGCCTTTCCTCTTTGGAAAACTCAGACCACTTGCTAACATGGCAGATGCCCTGCTGAGGTCTGGCAAGGTTTGAAATACCTATGGCAGAACTCCACTTGGCGTGGCACATTTGGTGTCAGAAACCACTTTCACTCACACAAGCAGTTTTCAACTGATAAAAGCGACATCTGATAGGAACCGGCTGACAGAAATACTATTGCAGGTATAAGACCTAACTGAGTAACCTGCACTTGTGACCAATATCTGATCTCACAGCCAAACAAAGTGTCTATCTGCTACAGAGACTGAAAAAAATCTCACTACCACAATAAGAAATATTGCAGCTGCCAATAAATAACAGGTATGTACTAAAGAAGCTTGTGCAGTCAACTTTAACACCTAACTTCATATCAGTAAAAAGACAGCATTCTGGGGAGAACTTTTTGTGCCCCAAGTCCCTGTGAGGCCTGCCTCGCCACTGGCCAGCTTCCAAAATTAAAACCTCTTCCCAGAAAAACAGGCAGGCCCTGTACACCAGTTTCCACCAGAAGTCCCACAGTACTCCTTCACTCCTCCTACTCCCTAGTGGCTGAAAGTAAATTCTTCATACGGCTCCCAGAGAGGAGAGAGGAAAGAAGGTAACAGACAGACAGGAAAGGGGAATTGGGGAGGCAAAGGCCAAATAGTTTTCCTGGGGTTTCTTGCTTCCCACCCACCAAGCCACATTCCACAGCTCCACAAGGGAGAACTCCTTCTCTAGGATAGAGATAAAACAGTATCCGACATAGTGTTCTCTTTACAAAATGTTCATCCATGGAAAAGTCTGAAGCAAAACATGAAACGCAGCGTGTTGCACTCATGCTCCTTCATACCAGGCTAAATCCTACCAGATCACAGTAAACATTAGGGAAGGGAAAGAACCATGCTTCATGTTAATATCCTGAACATACAAAATCCCCAAATACTTCTCTAAAGGGCCAGAGGATTAAAAGGACTGGCTGGTATGTCATAGTGACTCATTGCTTATATCCAGAATATTAAAAGATTAGCCAGCCAGATGAAACTTTTATTTCGCCACCAGTGATGTTAGTTAAAACGGAAAGGTAAAAAATGAGAGAAGTATAAAAAGGTAGAAATCAAAAGTGGAAATTATATGCTTTTGATTTTTCCTTAATAACTTTATAGTTCACATTTTCCTCTAAGTTTAGTCACCTTAATTTCCCATGATTCACAAGAGGCTCACTCGCTAGTTACAGAAGATACATGACTAACAAGGCAAAGTAAGTTTTGATCTCAACAGATAAGTAGAACCTCAATATATTTGAAAACTATTTCAGTCAAAACTTACAAGTATGTAAAGAACAACTGTGCATTTGATTTTTCTATTTCTTTGTTTTTCAACAGCCGTGCTGCCAATGACTTTGGTAGTAACAGCAAAAAATGTGCTGTTAACACAAAGCAGTTGATGAACAGTATCTTAAACCAGCTATACATAACTTTGTTGTAGAATACAAAGGTCATTTACTACCAAAAGCAAGCCCTCAGTATATTTTAGGAACAACATAAATAATTTTGAATTGAGACTGTGCCTAGCAGCAGTTTCAATTTGCAATATTTATTCAAGGAACCACAACTGTGGAAATGAGAAAGTGTCTTCGAAGTATTTAGCCCTGAACAGTCCGCTCCAGCTTCACTTAAATGTTTTTAATAACAAGTTTAAGCAAAATGCCGCTGAAACAACATAGCTCCTTTTGGAGCAATGCTAAATACATCACAGCTAATCTAGACTCCCAACTCACTTAATGACAATTTGGAGTATGGATGAAGTGAAAGAAATGTGTTGGAGAGAGAGATCACGCTTCCTGCAGAAGAAAACTATAAAGTTTTACCAGTCAGAATAGAGAACATTAACATTGCAGAAGGTCTCCCTGGAGCAGGTGTGACACTGAGCAGGTGCTGGGAGGTCACAGACATCTTGCTGCAGGACAGCGATTTGAGTACATACTGTGAAGCTATAGCTTTCCACATTTGCACCTGTGCAAATCAGGCACAAACTAGTGTAAAACATCACCCATTCCAACTCTGTACAGCTGCAAGTGCACAGGTGCAGCTTCCTAGTGACTCAGAGCCCACATGTTTAATGCCATGACCGCATACCATCATTTCTTCCTCACGCAGTTCACAGTCAAACCTCTACAATGCGCATTTACATACTTACAATGGCTATTTTTAACATCATGGCTGTGGAAGAGGGAGATCCTGGAAGCATTCAATAAAAACATCTATCCCATTTGTACACGGGAAACTCAAGCCCGCTTTCAAGCTGTACTGAAGTAATTTCACAGTCAATTCATGGAGCTCAATGGATTCTGCTGTAAACAAGTCTTGGCTGAAAACAAAGTTCATCCCACTGTACATCTGGTGCTATATTCAGATGGCCTAAATTCCACCTAGTTTTCTACGTGGTTATTTTGGAAAATTTATGAAGCAAGGGCCACTGAAGAGCCCATGAGTAACAACAAATAAAAATAGGTTTTAAGACGAGCCCATAAATCCTTGTAAGTTTCTTTTGATCTAAAATTATGCTTTTTCCCAGGTATTAGAAATGTTATTAAAGATGACTTCTTTTGATTTTAAAATTAAGAAAATCATAGATATTTATGCTTTCTTTCAAGGGATTATCAGAAGTACATTTACATAACACTCTTGTTAAACACTTCAGTACTCCTTCTGATGAAGACTGTCTTGCAGTCCTTCAGAGCAACAAACATTTCCACTTAAGATTTAAAAAAAAAAAAAAAAAACCCTCTGCTTCCTCTCCAACTTTACATGTTAGAACAAAAGCAATTTAATGATTTTTGTTTGAAAAGAGAAGACTTACAAAAGTTTCAAGTCAAACATTTGCAAGGAAACCAGTGGAAATGGGTCTTTATAAAAATGTATGCACTACAAGTGATGCCAGATACCCCAGCTACTCCATCTACCTATTAACTAAACAGATCATTTACATATAAAAATTCAGAAAAATCTTGAAATAATGGTAAGACACAAAAGATACTACACTGTATATCTTATTTTAGCAACAGCTCACAAACATCAACATACATCATTAAAGAATTAGTCAAAATGCAATTGATCAACATTTACCAAACTGCAGAGACTTATTCCCAGATCCAGAAGTCAGAGGGACACCTATTATTTCAAATGGGAGCCACAGGAGCTCTGAGTCTGATAGGTCATGTAGTAAGGGACAAGGACTTCATCTTCAATACTAAAAGTGAACCTCGTGCCCATGAGTTAGTTTGCATTCGTTATTCTATTATCAATTCCTAATCAAAACAGATCTCCTAATCTTACTGAGCTGAATTATGAGTATAACCCTTCAGCAGGGTAATAATGCTGATTTGTCTAACAAATAACTTCTTTGCACATAATCTGCCTCTAATATATCTTCATGTAAATCAACTATTTCATATCAATTCCCATCCGTTTCACTTATATTCCCATCATCATTTTCAACAGCAAAGCCATACTTAGATTCCAACAAAAACAGAAATCCCCTTTCTACTAATGGCTACAGTCCCCAGCGTTCAGGACTACCTACTGAAATCTTGCTCCAGTATATAATTCTTGTAAAATATGGATTAATAATAAAGGGGCTGCAATAAGTATCACTCCAGAGATTATCTGTTTTCTGACGACAAGCAATAAAAACCCTTATCCTAATTACTAATCCTTAAATACTGACTCTTTTAATGATTAGCTTCCATTATAATCAGCTGACAGAATAACACAATCTCTCTAAACGTAGTGACAGGAAAGGCAAAAACATGTAGGAGGATTTTGATTCAAGTGGATGTCTCCATACAGATGGCTGTCCCAGGTGTACTACTGATAAACAGACTACAAAAGCCAACAGCAGATCCAGTGGATTCTTGCAAGGCTATCCAGAAAGGATGGTTAGAAGATGGCCTGAGAAAATGGTCTGGGGATCCAATCATTCTCTGTGTCATCCCTCTGACCACAAAAACATACTTCCTCATTTTAAGAAGCCCTCATCCAACACTTCACTGTTCATATAGGTTTCCTGGGACTAGTTCTCACCATAAACTGAAACTTTTCCAGACGTGGAGAGGGGAGGGCTATGGCTTCCTGAAACTCCACCAGAACTAGGCCGTGTGTTTGCTCTGGGGGTACACTCGGGAGGCCCTTCCTTCCTGCCCTTTCTGCTCTATCATTCACCTCCTGGAGACTGCAGCTTGGCAAAAAATCTGTGCAACTGAGAACAACAGGCTGTGACGTTGGATATCCTTCATTACACAAAGAGAGAAGATCCTTTTATTACTAAATTCATACCAATCTTTTCAAGTACCAGGAGTACATGCAATATATCAGGGGTTACCCCCAACCTGATGTCACAAAAACAATGTGATAAACTGTGTCATATTAGCATACTATCTAAAAAATATTTTTGGTATTATTATTAACCATTTACAGTTTTAGATACTCTTCTGAGCTTACTACATTCACTTTTGCCCTTCAGTATTTTCTTAAGCTTACTTGCATTCCTTTTAACATTTATTCAGTTGACTTGACATAAAAAGTTTTAGCTATCTACATCACCAATAAACCAGTTATTTTCTGTAAGCCTTTTGGTATCTAAGTATTGATACACATCGTAAATACGTATCTGATTGGCAGCTCTACAAGGACAAATTTGGCTGAAAAAGGAATCAGTAGGACTCTTCCTTTCCAACACCACAACAAAACTGAAAAGGGCATTTGTTCGTTCGGACTCCAGGGCCCAAACATTTTCTGAGTGTTGCCCAAAATTTTGTTTGAACAAAATTTTTGCTATGCCCTACAAAAGATTTATGACTGAAGTTTGTTACCATGATTTTACTAAAAGGGGGAGAAGACAACAGATACACTTTTTACAAGTGTTCAACAGTCTCGACCACGCTAACCGTTATCTATTAGAAAATGTGGCCAGAGCATGAGCGTCCCATCCTATACAACCTACTGACACCTGTTCCCAGGTGACTTGTCTTGACTTTTGCCCCAGCCAATTAGTTTCCTGCCAAGCAACACTCAGGAACCCTACCAGCAATAGTTTCTGTGAAGAACTCTCCCCAGCAGGCCATATGGACCACACCTCTCTATCCTGAGAGAAAAGCGTGATCTTCTACACATACATATTGGTTTCCCTGAAGATCAGGCAATGAGCACTGGCCTATTTTATTCACAGATGTCAAAAATGGTCATTAATGGACGTTACATCTAGGAAGAATTGGTAGCAAGATATCTAACTAAGCAAAATGCCTAGAAACAGAACTTAGGAACATACTTGAGCTTCCTGGACAGCAGTGAACCTCAGCATATACATATACCCCTTATTAATTAAAAAGCGAGTCTAAAGACTTCCAAGATAGACCATTAAAAAAAGTTACTGGTGATTCAACCCAAACTTCTGTAACAATGGCTATCGTTAAAACAAAATTTCAGTGGTAAACGTCAGCAACTGAAAGCAAGAAAGAGTAAGGGAAGATTTAAATAGAGAACAAGAAACAATTTGGCATATATCTTTTCTAATAGAAATATATCAGGAATTTTACACTGTAAAAAATGAATATTCACTATGAAGAGCACAATCTCATTTCAGCATGTTGAAAGCACTGCATCATCTCATAACATAACTATGAGACAAATATACAAAGCTATAAATATAATTACATCTGTAGTTTTTATCTAAAGTAATCAGATGTTATGCGTGAGAATATCAAAACCAGAAGGAAAACATCAGGTTTTGATAAAGGTTGAGACATTCTAGGATTTATATGGCATTAAATCTTGCTCTAAATCAAGACAGACCAGTATCTATCCTGAAAAGGGAGAAATCTCAAACTTCATGAGGTTCACTTGAATTTCCAATAATCCCATTATTTTACAGAAAAGGTGGTATATACAGTTAATATAAAACCATGAGAAATTGTAAGAAGTTCTCCTTTGTCTATACTTATAAAAAAAAGTGTATTTTTTTTACTCTTGAATCTAATATTTTAAAAAAAAGAACATAACCCAAATACTAATGAACGATACTACATTCTCTAAGATTAACAGTAAGAGGCAAGCAATCTCATAAAGCATTCTCATTTTTTATTCTTTTACTGTCCAATGTTTGTTGAGAAAGGCTGATAGAAAAACACAGATGATCCTCCTCCTCTTTTTAAATTGTGGAGTTTTGACCTACTTTAACCAAACTCTCTCATATCATTAACATCAGATTTTGGCCCTAAAAGGGAAAATCTGTCTTCTGAAAGTAACAAAACCAAAGAACTTTCCAAACTAAGAATTGTATTGAATTTCCTTGCCCATGAACATCCTATTCCAAATATATTTTAAAATCAGCTGCAATTCTCATACTGAAAATTAGCAGTTCCAGTGAAAGCACAGCAATTTCTACCCTGAACAGGGGAGAACTATTGAACAATATGTTCAGAATTTCAGCTACTAGGACGCAACACAATTTTTTAAAAAGTAAGAATGCAATAGCTGAAGTTTTCTGCATGGAGAAACTTCACAAATCCACCTGAAAAATCCCTCAATACTCTCTATATAATGATCTTTCAAAGACTAGTTTATCAGGTGTTATTATTAAAGACTTTCAAAAAATTGTTAAAATCTACCTGTGGTTTTCTTTTTAAATATGTCATGCTGTAAATCAACTAATGCAATTACAGTTTGAGGTACAATCTCACAATTGACTTCAGCTCCTCAGAACTGCAGCCTGAGCTGATACCAAATGGGTAGTTTCCCAATGTTCCTCCACACATGCACCACTCCCCACTCTTGGCAAGAGATGAGATTCCCCTTCTGCCAGCACTATCCCTCCCATAGCCCTGCTATCATACAGCTGAACAAGGTGATTCAGCTAAGGGGCTGGAGGAAAGAACAGAATTTCTTTAACCAAATCGTGACTTTTCTTCTCCTCCTGCCTAAACCTGCTTCTCCTTATGTCCTAAACTTTCCCTTAAGTCTCCTAAAATTCTTCTGGTGAATGATGTAATAGCTCACCCCCAGACCTTAGCAGGAAAAAAAAAGATTTGGGTTGTTTTATTTCTTTTGTTTCAGGTGTTGTTGTTAGTTGGTTTGTTTTGTTTGCTTTTTCTTTTTCAGTTGGTTACTTTGTGTTTTTCTCTTCACATAAGATTACAACAACACCAGATTAAAATTTCCATTTTACACTTTTTTCAACTAAAATATGACCAAATTGTTTTGTTTTGCTCTGCAATATTATGTAGGTCACTCCAAAAGTAATGCTTCCCATCTATTTCCACGGAGACTACAATAAAGAGCACAAGAATACTATTTGATAAAGCAAATTCCCAGCTACAAAACGCTGTTTTTCAACATAGTCACCACCATCATCTATGCATTTTCACCAGCAATGAATAAGAGACTGCATGCTACATATGTAAGAATCTGCATGGCTAACTGGAACGTGGCCTGTCTTTCATGCCATTGAAGCACTGATGAATGTCAGTGGGTGCTACTTTTTCCACATGAAGAGTTCAGCTCCACACCATTGCTCCATCTGTACTTCCATGTCAGATGCCATTGTGTCAGAATGCCCCTCTGCTGCCATCTGTCGCACGGTGACAACATGGAACAGAATATTGGTGGGAAAGTTCAACCTCTACTGCCATTCCACCAACATCTGCCTCTGACATTGTGGGCCAAGATAATAAAATAGGAGGCATTACTTTTGGAAGAGCCCTCATAATACCAAGTTGCACAATCTCTCAAAGCAGAGGTATCTAATGGAAATTTCGACACGTTTAGCTAGTTACAATAGTCAATTCTGATTCGTGCAGGTTCTCTGCATTTAAAGGAATTATATCTTTTCCATATATGACTTTTCCATGGAAGTCTGTATTTGGGATAGTTTTTTCTTTTTAACTTAAGAACACTTGTGTGCTCTTGCCTCACAGAAGTTGTTGAAATGCAGGTAATTTTTTTATTTTTAAGGAGGAAAAAAAGAATTGTATTCTCTTACAGCTAAATCAGATGACTAGTGCTTAATCGCTTTGCATCTGGCACATGTAAGACTGCCAAATCAAAGTGGCAAATGAATATAGCCAGCAGAAACCACTTAGGACATATGTAAACATCTACTTGAATTAATGAAGATTAAATACTTGGAAATGCTAATTGGCCAGTCTAAATGATGCACTCCATATACATACTTCATCTGTGTCAAAAGCAGTATTGTGCTTTAACTGTTTTTGGAGAGTTGGCAAGTCACAGAAAGCAAGTATCTTTCTGCACCTATCCTGATGAAAAAAGGGCATTCCTCTAACTCTTGCACTAGGTTACAATTTATGCCTATTATTCAACTTTATAGCTATGAAATACATCACTCAACAACTGTACCATATTCTTTTCCTCTTTGGATCATTAAAATTGTAGCAAAGAATATATTTGTGGTTTCATAAAATCAAGACTTCAATCTAGCATTTATCTGTTCTTGTGCATCTTCAGGTGAGTCATTTACATGATGAGCATGGAGTTAGAGCTTGTCTTACATAAATGAGTTTGAACAGTTACAGAGCAAACAGGAAAGTTCCAAAAGTTCATCTTCGCTAAGCAGTGAGATGATGCTGAGAATGCAGGCATTTTTAATTACTGGTTTTGGTTTTCACAGGGCAAGAAGTGTGGACAAAAGTGACTAAGAACACTAAACTGAAAATTTGATAGTTACATATTTTGGGCGTGATGTATTTTGGGTGGAATGTAATTCTTTAAGTGGAAATAATGATTTTAAAGAAAAAGCAACAAAACAACACAATAAATAGAAAACTGCTTGGGAGATTTATTTCACCACTGAAAGAGACATACTGGGAATACATAGTCCCCACCTGAATATCATTTCCTACTGTCTTCGTCTCTTGTCTGGAAATAAAACAAAACCAGCAAAGCCAAAAGCTCAGCACTCTCTCCCCCTTCTCCCTTCATCTGCCATGAACAGAAGTTTACACATCTCTTTCTGATTTCTTCATCCCAGAACAGAAATGAAATCATCATCAGGAACAGAATAATTTTGCCAAGGTCATGAAAGGTTATAATACCACGCAAAAAAGGTAGTTTTACTCAGTTTAACCATAATAAGCTGAAATTTCAACTCCAGAGCTGAAAATTGATTAACACTGCATTTTCAATTTGCAACAGGAAATTGAACATTTATAGAGATGCATATTTTGTAGGTCCTAATCCCTGTAATAAAGTACCACATTGTATGTGATCTGTATACGAAGATCTAATAGGTTCTATCCAACCCTAAAAAAGATGCATTTCATTTAGCTGCTTTAAAAACATGAAGCATCACTATTTGTGAATTACAGCATTCTTAAGAAAATGGCAGGGATGGAGGAGACGAGAAGAGTAGAAAAGAAAAATCACAACCGCCACCAGTGGGGCCATTTTTCCACTGCATATCAGTTTCCTGTTAATATCTCATAGCTGACATTTTAGAATAAGGAAATTCTTTATTTTACAGAAATTGCTTCATATGCTCTTTTGTTTTCTTCTTAATGAGACTACAACTTGAAATACTGAATCACTTCTTCTGTCATCATTCCAAGGCTAAGTTCGTCAAAATATAATAAGAAAAACTGAGCTTTAGCATCTGTCTCCTGCTTTTAGAGAGCATACAAGTATTCCTTTTAGAAGTAAATCAAGATATTGGATAACTGCACAAAAAATCAAATAAGTAGAAGTAGGTAAACATCTCTTTCTTTCTACCTAAGTATATATGTCATTGAACTTGGACCAAGAGCAATTGCAATTTTCTAAAATATTGGATAAAATTAAAACTTCCTCTGAGATTGGTCTTTAAACTGAGGGTTGTTTTTGGGGTTAAGTGAAAAAACTTTAATCCATCAGTCTTTAATTCTGACCTGAATTCTCAAATGAAGAATCAAAAGCTTAAGTTACTATATGTTACCATAATCTCACTTAGCTACAATCTTCAAGACAGTTTGGGTAATATAACATATTAAGAATAGGATAGTAAAATATACCTGACAAGATTCAGTATATGAGGTTTTCCAAAAGTCACGCAATTAACATCTTGGAAAAAATAGCCTCAGAAACATTAATGCTGAGAGAGACTGAAGTCTACCAGTGCTATGGTGATTTTATTCAGTGTAGAAGCAAGGTGGAAAGGATCCAGGTTGGTATGAGGCAGCAGAGAATTCTACAGCGAGCCTCAGCAGCGGCATTTGCCTTCCTGTTTTTCATATAATGGCATTTTCCAAAAACTAATTGAGTAATGTCTACCAGCTTATCTTTCACACAGACTCCTGCTTTGACATATTTCAAGAGTTGGAGATATGGCAGAACAATACAAACAATCAATAAAAAGAGAATTTGCCAAGCTGAGATGCGAGGAATAATTTTCTCCCTCCTAACGTCCTAACAAAAAATCTCTCTTCAGCCTTATAGGCTAGTCTAAGCAAGGCTTTTCATTCTTGAAATCCTGAAATATAGAACAGCATTACCACTTCTCTTTGTAGAACAGTGAAGGGAATCTGTTAGTTCTTAATCATCCTGTAATGCAACACCTGAAAATGTCAAATACTGAGGAATCTAAAAAGAAATACTTCAGAGAGAAAGGCAAGCAAGCAAGCAGAAGTAAATTTCCCTCAAAAGCCCAGCTACCTACAACATAACCTGAGATAGAAAGGTTGGAGGGTGGGGGAGAAGCAAGAGCTAACGTGGATTATTATAGTGTCAGGCACTGCTGATTTGCAAAAAAATGTCACTCTTTGTAGAGCTGGTCTTCCACAAACTATGCCTGTTGCTCATGAAGCCTTAGAAAAAATCATAAAAATGCAAATGAAGTATTCAATTAGTCAACATTTGGGCCTTCTGAACTGATATCAAATGATCAAGTTCCAACAGTGAAAACATGTACACATCACTCAAGTAACTTGAATCTTTCCCCACTTATTCGTCCAAACCTCTTCAAAACCTTTAATAAGCTGAACTTGTCTTCATAGCTTTACCTGTCAAAACAGATAAAATTTTAAACTTCTGATTTCATGTATTTAAAATGTGTTTTATGCATTTTTCTTTTCCCATTCTACTCATGCTGTACACATGTATATTACAGTGCACAATCTGTTTGGCATCTACAAAATTTTCTTTAAATTTAACAACACTAAGCTGAAGTCTGAAATGGGCAGAGAGCCCAGTCACAGCTTTGTGGCTTGGCTTGAGTTCAGACAAAGCAGTAAAGAAATCTGAAGACAAGGAAACTCACCTAAGTCAAGACCATCACCAAAAGAAGCTTTGTAGGTTTTCTGCTCTACGCATCTACGTTCTTCATAGGTGCTGCAAAAGTAAGACCAAGACCCCATTCTCTCCTCCGAAAAATGCACTGCTGTTAAATTGAGAGATGGAGACAACAGAGCACAGTATACCAAGGCTACTATGTTTTCTACAGTGGCATTAGCAAAAAGTAGCAAGTCTACTGCACCAGCGCACAGTCCCTCCTGAACAAGGGAGGTATCAACTGCATTTGCAAATGCATGACCAGATAATTTCTCATTCAACTAGAATTATCACAGACCATTTATAAAAAATAAAAAAGTTAAAATGTTATAGAGCTCCCCTCCAAAGGGATAGTAATCCTGCCACTTTGCTGAAGCGGAAACCAGCAGAATGAGAGCAAGTTTAATTAAAGTCACATAAATTACAGAGTTACTTTTTGCCACTCTGCTGTGCAGCTTGACAGTCACTAGGTCAGGGGAAAGATGAAAGAATGAAAATTATTTATGTGATGAATTAAGGACTGTATTTTGCAATCAAGAAGCAATTAATGATAGAATTGGGTTTATAGAACTCTCACTCACCAGCGCGAGTTAAGATTACAGTCTGACAGAAAGGGCTTGGCAGATAGGGAAATAGATCACACTAGGAAGGGCTCCAAGAAAAGTTATGCATAAGATTAAAAAAAGTTTCAGTTTAATTATATCCTTTTCATTCAAACAACTCTCAAAGGAGACATTCCATCTATATCGTTATTTTGAATATTATTTTTAATAAAACCACTATTTCCCATTTTATCAGTTGTTAGCAATACAGCTATACACTTCAGAGAGTGAAATTTTCCTGAATCTTTGCTTCTCTGTGTATTAATTTCTCTGCTGCATAAAGTGGCTATCTTTTTCAGCAGCTCAAATAATTGCCTCATGTTTCTTTGTTCCAGTGCAGTGACCAAGAAGTAAAAGATTACATGGTCAACAATGCCGACGATTTCAGTCATGTAACAACAAAACCCTCTCAATACAAGAATAAACACCACTTAGTTTTGCATTACATTAGGTAAAACTTCACACTATACTATTGACTACAATTTGCACTATTGACCTTGTGTTGTCTACATATTATAGTAAATATAGTATCAAAAATGACCTTCCAAATAACACCACAGCTGTTCACATCCAGACATAACAGTTTTCATCCAGAACTTCTACGCCTTATTGATTTGTAACTAAATTTCCAAACATGTTATTCTTTTTTTTACTTTTTATTAGGTACAACTATATACTTACACATACTTAACTATTTATCCTAATGATTTTCTTTAGAAATATTAAGCCCTTATGAAATCCTAGCAATGTACTGTCTCTACATAAATAGTTCTTATTAACTCTTATTAAATGATTAAAACTACTTCAATATTTCTAGGTTTTTTTCTATGCAAAATATTTCACATTGAAGGGCTTTGCTCCCATTTTATCAAAATGAGATGAGAAATTAAATTTGAAAGTCTGTACAGAGTATATCATTCCACAGTCTACATCTAATTAAATCTGAAATAATTAATCCCAGTTAGGTTAGTTAACTCACTTCTGTGACTCAATTGAAGCTACCAAAGGACTGATGATACCGCTTAAAGATTGAAGCTGCTGTAGCAATATCTGCCAATTATTATCAAATACTGGAACTTTACTCTTTCTGCTGACGTGTAAAATTACATCAGCTCACAGCTCATATACATCCACGAACACGGTAGGAGGTTGGAGTCACTAGGAGATGAGAGAGAAGAGTCAACATCACCATGACTGATTTGTGCTCACCATTGAAAAATGTTAATTTATCTCTACTATCACTACTTTATAGCAACATCATCTGACAGGGCTGAACTTCTTCCTTGTCTGCATATGTCTGCAAAATTGCTGTTTTGCAAATAAATTGTTTCATAGACAAACCACTTACAAAATATTTACAAATCATATCACAAGCAGAGTATTTGTTTTTAGCTAGAGCAACACACTTATTATAATTAGAGAGCTTCCCATATGCTTACGTGCTTATTTTGAGATTTTTTCCAACCTTCTATTTAGCCAAAATTTGACTTAGAAATGAATGACTTCCTACTTTGAACAAGAAGGATGCTTCCAGGAGGAAGGCTTTCAGGACAAGGGGACTCTTAAGAATGCTTCGTAAAGCTTGTGCTTGAAACAGCTTTTTGCTTCCAAATGATATACAAGCATGAGTCTGAAGGAAGACAGATCAACCATAAAAATCGATTTTCATCTGTACAACCATATACATAGCTTCCTGAAGCAATATTCTGAGTATTAGGAAATTCACCATCCATTATTACAGTCTTTTAAATACCGTGCATTTGACAGTTCTGAGGCAATAAAGATCAAGAAAAAATTAGTCACAAGACTACCATCACTCTTAAAATACTTTATTATGCATTAACTGTAGTTAATTGATTTACTGTTTTTTCACATTTTAGTGCTGAGTAGATTCATTTTTACAATAAGACAGTAAAAAAAAAAAAAAAAAACCTCAAGCTGTTGGTGAGTTAGGAATAATCATCATCTACAGAAAAAATGAGAAAATCTTGTTGCCTCAATATTTTGCAAAAGATCAGTGAAAACCAGCATCCAAAGCATAAAATAATTACATACTTGTTTGCATTAAAAGCCAGTATAAGATGGTTAAAATCTGATGGATGCACAAACATTTAAAAACTGACAAACCTTTACTGAAGCAATAATGAAATATCAAAGCAAAAATTCTAAGGCAGTCAATCCTTTTCTGATAGTGGTTTCTATCATTTTCTATTTTTCTATCATATTGTTTTCATTTCTTTTGCAACTGTACACCTCAAATGCAACCTGCTGATGAACACTGGTTACAATGTTCAGTTCAGCCCTTAAAACAAGCAGGATTTAGACTCACTAATACTTTCCCCACATTATACAGAGAATGTATTACATAGTATATATGTTATTCATTTATATATACACATTTCCTCAAAACATACGTATGTATACATGCATTTCCCCATATAGTAGTACTCTGCCTTACATTAGGCATTGGAAGAAAGGACACTAAAGGACCAAACCGTACGGATCTAAGGCAAAACCTAAGATCTGTGCGTACAGACAGCTGTTTCTGCAGGTTACATCCGAAAGACATCTGTTGTTCATATTTGTTTTTAAAAAGTGATAGAATTTACATATCCTGCAGGTCATCATCACAAAAACCTACTATCAGAAATTTCCAATGAATATTTTGGTACTCATTCATGTACTTTTACAGTGTGAGGAGTTTCATCAAAAATCCGCCATGCCTGCTGTCAAATTCTGACATGCATTTAGCCTGGAGATGGAGAACTTTCCATGATGTGAAACAGCATGCATCTTCAGTGGATCTGAAGGGAGTACGCTGCAGGGTAATCAGTACTGTGAGTCGGTCAGAGAAACATTAAAGCAGCAACTTTTGCCATGACGTGGAAAGTCTGACAAATCCAGAACTATTTTTGTAACTGTGAAATAATATGTTAAGATCATCATGATATCTCTTGGGTACTTCACACACTTACTTTAATAGATGTCATTTTCCTTCCCACAAACAAGTTGCCTTCCACCCTGCCAGCCCCCTCACTTCTATCTCCTTTCCCAATTGTACACTTCAGAAGTCACAGCGGTACTCAGTCAGCCTGTTCCTGGAAACCCCTCAGAAACGTCACCCACTAGCGTGTGTACTCATTAATTTACTTGCTGCTTTCAAAGAAATCTCAATGTTTTCATTCAGATTACTTTCTCTTCCTAAAATTATGAAGTCCATTATTCAAGGCAACAGAACATTTTCTCCCAGGAACAAATCCAAAGTCTGCAACTTTTTCCCTACTTCTGTTGTGCTTTATATTTTCATACCTTGGGATGGTTCTTAGCTTTCAATCCAAATTGCATCTTTAGACATAGGAGGATGTCAGCTTTACCTCATTTTTGGCTACATTTAAATTTGAGAAATGATGAAATAAAGGATTTTAACCCTTCTTTTTTTTTTTAAAAAAAATCATTATTACTAATTCAAAACTTCATCTGTATTGTGCACTAATTGTGATATTTTTTTTTTGCAAGACAACGGAGAAAGCACAGGCTATCTTAAATGCAGCTTTTTTTTTTTTTTAAATCATGATGATTATTATTACAAAGAGAATTACAGAATTAATCTGGTAGAAGCATAGACAGTCTTTGCAGGTTATTTGAATTTTTGTTCAAGCCTGTCTATTCTTTGGATTTATTTTTAAAGTTACTCTCTCCAATTTACAGAATTAAACCAGATCAATTTTTCTTTTATTCCCAACAGGAAATCTTTTCTTCCCCTTTATAACTACTTTCAACTATTACTAATTTTTACCTTCTCCAGAAGTATAAACCCGTATCTTTTTTCTGGCCAAGAAGATGATATAGATGAATGTTAAATATTTCTTTGTCTGGTAATTTGAAAGACAGATTAGACAAAAATAGAACCTCCTACACAAACATACTTTAAATACATTTCTCAGAAGATAGCCAGTAAGTTATTATAGAAAAGTTACGATGCATGTGAGAAACTTCACTTCTGTGAAAGACTGGAAGCATTCTCTCCACATCTACCACAGTTGTTTGTAATATCAGGAAAAAAGTTTGTCTACATACTTAGGCACAGCATATTTTCTATTAATCTCCCAGATCGATCCTCCTCATTGATGAATTCATGATAAAGCCCATAAGGCTAGTATAAATAATCCATAAAATCTGTCTGTGACAATACAAACATAGCAGTATCAAACAACCATAAAAATGTAGTTGTTTAGCGAGTTTAGGTATCCCTTCCAGAAGTAAAATCAGCATTGGAGGAAAGTCAATCAGAAAACACTGTCTGAAAACAGGGGGACATAGAGGAGGACACTCATCAGTAGTCAGCAGCACCAGCAGCAGGAAAGATATCAGTAGCAATACTGAAAATGTCATTAGCAGTTAGACTTCAGCAAACATAGCTACTAAAAAGATCCAAATTACATTCTCCCACAATCAGCTAGCATAGGTAACGATTCAGTTCTGCACTGAAGAAACAACAACAATTGAATTTCAGAACATACTGTACAATTTCTTATATTTCAGACGACTGTAGTAAAGTGCGTCTTATAGCAGCAGCAGAACCTCCTGTTTCTCTCATTTCTTTATCTGGTACTCCTGAGCAATCTCCAGAAGGAAAGGCACTGATATTCAGGTTTTCTGCCATGTAGCTAAGTCATTCATGAGACAAAGCTGTTCTATGGACCACATGTCAGAGCTTTACAACCACATCCCGTATTTCAAGTCCAAGATGAACATTAAATATGTTCCTAGAAGCACCTGCCCAGTTCTTTTTAGAATACAACAATATTCCACTTGTCAAGACTTAGAATGAGTCTTTGTATAAGTTGAGGTCTTCTAACATGCCTACATCAGAAAACAAAAACATGCTCTAAATTAAATCAGGGCTCAAGAGGTGACACCATTTCTCAGCTATTTCTAACACTGCTAATCAAAACTTAAGAGCAACGAAAGCATAAACTCTACCTAAACAAAGAAGTTGTTTCAGCTGTGGCTATCAAACTCATGGTTGAACTGATGCTGATGTGGAAACCTAGACGACAAAATTAATGGCCACTTAGTTATTCTTTCCATTTCCCTACTAACAGACATCCTCATGTGAATGCTCTGACTATAAATTGTTATTGCAATGCATTCAGATATTACAATTACACATTTTACAGATGCTATTGCATTAATTAATAATATTCAGTAAAGGTAAAGGCAATAGGAAAAAAAAAAAAAGAAAAGCCTGAGGTTATCTAATGCATAAGAAAATCAGAAATATAGAATAATTCTGAATTTATTAGGAAAAATTTAGGTTATGTCAAATACTATGTAATGATGATACATAATGCTGAATACAATGATGCAAATGAAAACTGTATTATAATGCATGCATACAAAACTCCTGAGTCATCATTTCACGTGGAGCCCCAGAACAAAAATGATTGTCCCTTTTCCTGAAGGAAATGCGCAACGCATTTGCAGTCTTTTGCACTAAATTCAGAAGGCCAACTAAGGAAGTTCCTAGATTGGCTACTTCCAGTCACTAGTAGAATCACTAGCAGTAAATTTCGCAGACGATGAATTTGTCTACTCATCATTGTTTTTGATTTCTGCAGAAGCTATTATTTCTGCTAGTGTAGCAAATAGAGGTCTTTGTTTCTTACATACTGTACAAACTGTAACAGGAAGCCCTAAAGACTTCCAAACAAGGACAACACACAAATGAAAATAGAAGCAAGACATCAGCCCAGTGTTGCACAGCAAAGACAGTAGACAGCTGAAGACCTCAGTCTCCTTCCCAGAACTGTAATTATGTAGCAGTGCTTCCTCCTTAGAACACAAGGAATTCAGAGAGCAACTAAAGGCTACCAAAAAAACCAATATAAACAATTAAACATCTATTCTAATATTCATAATAGAAAAAATAAAACAATAGTAGAAGAGAACAGGCTTTCCAAGAAAGGAAAAACCATAGTCTGCTATAGAGTTCACCTTCAACATTACTGAAAATTAATGACATATTTAATTTCAGCAGCATTGAAGTTTAACTTTCAAGATTCGTCTCAGTCTCTAATTCCTCATCTCTGCTTTTCTCTCATCATTGCCACTGTCCTCCCAATTAAATTCTAGCAAATGTTACAGTAGTAAGTTTCCATTTGTTTCTAATTACAACATTACAAATCCAAACATTCAATCATATTATTGCTATGACTTCTGTTCCTTATGTTATTTCTGAAATATTATTTATGCAAACATCCTTGCAATACAAAATAATTTGTTGAAAAGCTTGATTTCCTTTTGTCTGTTTCTACAGTAACAACAGCAATTGAATGAATTAGCATCTCTTTAGAGTTGCGGTACAGCAGAACAATTTTGGAAGGCAAACAAAAAGGTAGCTGAAGAAATTTTCAGTTTCCTTTCACCTTTTGGTAGAGTGTGGACTGGAACACGAAACTCACAAATATCTTGTTTGGCTGTGTTTTCACCCACCTTCATGTCATGCATACATGCATAAGTAATCATGGAAATAATAAGAACACCTGTGATTAAAGCATTGTCAGATATACTTACTCTTTCCTAATCTGAAGCCCTTAAGGGCACACATATCTAAAGTACTAACGAGGGTCAAAAGGACAGTGAATTACCATCCTATTCAAAGACATGGAAAAAAAAATCTCTAGTTTCTTTGGCTTATATATTCAAATGTACATAAGTCTTGTTTGTGTAAGTTTAGACAGTTTAGTCTGTCTTTGTTAGATTAAGTACTTTACTGATATAGTATTTTCAGTGTTAAGATTAGGCAGCTGGGGGAAAGATCTCTGAAGGGTATAGCTGAAGATCGGCAAGAAATATTTAGTATAATATAATATATTTAGTAAATGAATTACTCGTTTGCATATCCCTCAAGGTAATTTTTTAACTTAAGGTGGATAATATGCCAAGTTATTCTTCAGACTAGACAGAATCAGATCATTTTTTTCTGTATAACCAGTCATACCTCTTATCTAGCAACTGTCATACACAACCCAGATAAGGTCATCTTCACCTCTTCCTCCAGCAGAGCCTTCTCTGAAGAGATATAAATATACATAACTATTTTAATTGAAAACCTCTATTAAATATTCTTATGACACCAGAAAGAACGTTACCAACTTTTATGTCATGAAAACTGAGGTGTAGCACGGACAAGGGAGAGAACAAAGACTGAACATCTCGTCTCTTCCATGCACGGTCAACACCACCCAAGTCAGGGGCAGAAGAGAGGACATCAACACAACTCTTCATTTTCCACTGCTTTCATGTATGATATGTATGGTACATTTATCCACCTCCATAAAACATGTATGATTCAATCAACTGGTTATTTGCATGTCTGATGCCTAGAGTAATATGTTAGTCAAAGACACAAAACTCCTGACTAGATCACACTCAGGATATAGTCAGAGTTCCAATAACACATAGAAAAAAAAAAAACAGTTGTACAGACAGTGCTGCTGCAAAAGTGAAAGGAGTAGAAGGTTGAACTTTCATACCTTATAAAGTTTTATACTTTTGTTGTCAAGGGTAAGAATTCACTTAAAAGTCTTACGGATGTGTTTTATTAACTTAAGCTGGAATATCTCTTTAAAAACAGCTAGAAAACTACAAAATCCCTCCCCGTGTAACACTTCTGTAATGTAATAGTACCCTGAATATGTTGCTTGCGCTGCCGACCATTGACTCTTTTGTCTTGCTGTTGGGGAAGAGGAAGTTCTTAACTGTGGAGAGGCTTCTGCTCAGCACACACTCAGTAAGAGCTCAATAAGGGTCTGCTCCTGTCAAGGCAAGATTTAATCAACAACATTTGAAATGCTTTAACTGCTGTGCTAGCAGAACTCATCCAAACATCTCACAGGGAGGAAGCAGACCATGACAAATATTTCTTTTTTACTGGCACTATACATAGAGATGAACAGCTGTTACAGGGAACTACAAACCTGCCTACTATTTTAGGCAAAAGCAGAAGGACAGTCATTCTTTGAGCTGTACAACCTCTCTGATGACAAAAGTTGTTGAAATGACTTGCTCTGTGCTGCTCTTTGGCACAGCTTTGGAGTCTACAGAGCAGACTTTCCAGTTTCCTGAAAGCTGGCCTTCTCTCTAGGCTAAAGTGCATATTGTTTTAGATGCTATAAACTAACTATATGCCTTTCATTAGCCAGGACACTAACAGCAAGCCATTTGCCATCAAAGTGTAATAAACAGTGGAAACATGCACATGAATTTAAGGTGCTATGATGACACAATGCTAATTCAGGAAAGCAGCCAAAGCCCTACTGAAGCTGTGGGAGCTGAAGTCAAACCAGCCCTTCAGTGGTAGCATTTCTGATCCCACAAATTCTTGCTGCAGAGTGGAGATGGAACTGCGAGATGGAGATCACTCTTCACTGTTTGAATTTACCTTGCATTTTAATATGTGGATTCCTTCGCAGCCTGCTCACGGGACGAGTCTGCTTACTGTAGGCTACACGGAAAGCCCTTTCAGAGGGCTGCTCCACAAGCAGTTATTATTACCCATAGCTCAGACTGCAAGCAAACACATTGAAAGAACTACTGATTTAAAGAAGCAAAGTGTTTCCAGAGGTGCAGCAGCAATTAAATCCTCTGCCTACTGAGTCACATGATAATTTCAAAAAACAGAGAGCTGTATTAGAAGAAACGCTGAGAGCTTCCGTATCAGACATAATATACCAACACGTCCACATTTAAAAAGCATGAAACTGGAACTGCATGCTGTTGCTAGAGGAGTTAAGTTTCATCACAGGGCCTTAAAATACTGCTGTTTTGTGGCTTTATTTATTTTTAAATAGAAAATTTAAACTAAGATACTTATACAGACTTAGATTTCACACATGTTGACTCCAAGCAGCTTTTGAAGCAGTCTGGAAACACTATATTCGTTTTTACAACACCCCAAAATAGATATTAAAGAGGAATTCCGTTTGAAATTACATATTCTTCTTTAGAAAATACTTGATTCCCTCCACACACACTTATTTGTCCAAAGAGAAATCTCTCTATTTGCTTTAAAATTCTATGTGATAAAAATACATTTGAAACAACTATACATGGGCATCCACACACCACCTTTCCCATGCATATCCACACTGTGAACAGGCATGCAAATTGAGAGTTTCCATATAGAGACCTTAACTAGACACATCAGGCCCATGCCAAAGGTGAAACAGCGCAAGTGCACACTTAGCAATATCTATAGACATTGGCCAGAAATCATGAACACCTTGTAGCAAATAAAAACAAAAAAAAAGTCAGTGGAGTACTACAGCCCCAAAGAGTTACAATGCCTACAATACTAAAAAAGGATCACAGAGATATACTATACGAGAAGTATCTCAGAAATTTACATCCAGAAGTGCCAGCTTTTCAGTGTTTTACTAACAAATACACAATTTACTACCAAACTTGCGAACACAACTGAGGCTATGTTTTCACTTATTTATAATCTGCTGGATTTCAACCACAACTTGTGTCAGCAGGCAAAAATAGAGCAACTCAGGTAACTGCTCCTCATTAACTAACCTCCTTGCTTAGGGTTTATACATTTCCCTTTGGAGCAGAATGTGATAAACTGAACTAATGGGAGCAATGACAGCAACACAGAAGTGGTCAGAAAAATGTGGACTTCAAGTTATTTCAAATGAGTGAAAGGCACACATACGCTCAAGTCTTATTTATCAGAGGCTTGTCAAGGAAATAAGTATGCCTTATCCATTAGAATACATGCTGAGTTTTAGTGTCATTCTCTCCCTGTGTTCTATTTATAAACCAGCAATATTACATTCTGATCTTCCAAGTATAACTAAATCCTACAGCTTAAAAATTTCCATGGCTGGTAAATTTTGAAGTACAGCTTTACATGGGTGCACTTTCAGTGTGAACTTCAGGGCAACGTCATGGTCAGAGCCTCAGCCTTCAGACATGCCCTTCCATGAAATGCCCTTGCATTCCTTCAAGCTGTCGGTAACTCTGCCTTTTCTTACATAATCTGAACATCATTGTGCTCTCTTTTCAAACAGTTCTAGACCATGGGTTGCTTCTGTGATTATTCCCTTCTCAAACTATTGGTTAGAAAGACATGCGGCCATATACATTAAGTTCTTGATCTGCACTTTATTTTGAAAGCCACAGGCCAGTCTCAGACCCAACAGACTGTACTCACTGAACAACTGAAAACAAGAAAATTAAATTACTGATTTTTAAATTACAGATTTTTGCCTGCTTACGTCACGTTCTTGTAAGGCCCCAAACTTTGGCCTTCTACCTACCATCATTTTCCATACAGCTCGACCGCACACGTTTCTGTATAAAGCATTATATAAATTAAGCAGACAAAATCAAGTAACCTTGCATAATGTCTGCTGCCTCCTCCTATCCAAAACTTAACTATGTTAGCTTAACAATTTATACAGCTCAAAAAAACACATGAAATCATGCTGTCTGAGCCACTTGCTCATCACCAGGGAACACCTCTTCAGTGTACCTTCTCCCTCACTAATTTTCTATCACCACTAATTTCTCCTAAATCACATTGCCCAGATTAAAGGCTGCTGGGAGGTTTCCTCTCCAGTCATCTGAAAGAGGGGCCTACGTTTCTCTGTATGGTTAGATGAGCTTTAACCAGTCTGTGTTTTCAGGGCTACTATCACCCAGCTGGTGTCTATTAAACACATGCAACGAATCATCATCAGTCCGTAAAGGACTCAGTCAGATCTTCTCCCACCCCCAACCTCTTCACAGAAGGAAAAAAAAAGTGGGGTTTGAGGGGAGAAGGGGACAGGAAATCTCTGTTATCAATGGTCTACATCCTGTTAACTTCACTCACATGAGCCTACAAGATTACATGCTCAGTAAATGTTAAACTGAAACCAGAGCCTATAAAAATCTTCTATTTGATGACCAGCTGTTACAACATTAGATATTTGAGAAGAGTTATTTATACATAGCCATGACTGCTGCTTGTAATCATTAAATTAATGGAAGGAGATGAACCCTTTCCCCAAACTTGGGAGAAAAGCAGTTAATTCTCATTTACATAAATCTTAACATTAGCATGTCCACTGGAAATGCAAGTCTGACATGACACAAAATTGAAGGTTTGACTCTTCAACACTAAAAGCAATTATTTTTTCAGAAGGAGAGTGAATTTCCATTAAAAACGGTAATTAAATATCAATTCAAAAAAGGGATAAAAAAGGAATTGGATCCCCATGAGATTCAATTCACCAGCTGCAAATCAGAGTTTGAAAACTCATTTCTGTGCATCCACAGTTTTGTCCCAAAGTCCTATCTGTTCAGGAAATGTGGTCCTTCTTGGGACACTAACCCACTGAAAATGGAGACGAGATGCTACAGCTCCCCACACTCAGGCAGGCACAGCACCAGAAGGTGACGCAGGGAGAGCCATTACTGTTCTTAGGACAACTTAGGACAAGGTCATTTTTGAGAACATCACTTCTTGACTCAACAATGCCGAAGACAAAACTCGGTGTGAGTTCTGGGGAAAAAAAACAAAAAAAAAAAAAACTCTACACCATATATAAAAAAGCAAGGCTTGTTAAACCTCATTTTAAAACCTTCCCTCACCTTTCATGGCTATTTAAATATTTGCATATAACAACAGTATGAACATAGGTATAATCACAAATGAGCCAATGTTATTTCTCAACTTGGCATCTTTACCATATGTTGTCACATGATGTTGTTCAAATGGGTATCTTACCTCTACTACATACAATTAATTCCAAAATGTTCTATTTCCAGTTACTGTTACAGAAATTACGTTTATTTTGCCTTCATCCAGGCAAGAAACAAATGCTTAAGACTCATTAAGTCAACTTCCTCTCACTCTGTTCATAAAACAAAACACTAACAAAACAAAACAACACTAACTTTTTGTGGAAATTTAGCTGTGTACTCTGGTTTTACTGTTGTTCATTATATCCACTACATGTCTGCATGATGACTAGGCAATGTCTAAAGAGCTTTTAAGCCAGCTTGGCGCCCATCCACACAAAAATCAAATCTGTCCCAGCGACTCTACATCTAATGTGCTTGTTCTTCCTGGAAAGATTTACAAAATTCATCCTTTGTCTTGGTCTCACAGCAAATCTCTAGATCCAAAGCAGTTTCAGTAAAGTCAAATACGTTCTTATCTCCTTTATAATCAAAGTATGGAAGCAACAAAATCTTTTGCAAGATACAGCAAGACAAATTAAAACTGTGGTCTGAAGATCTGGAGACTGTTCCTGGTGTTGCGATGAACAAGCTACGCATTTCTAGAAAAATTACTGTCACACGTCTCTGTATTTCCAATTTCCACAGTTCCTAGGTGAAGAAAAAACAATTCTTTTAAAAATGACATACTGTCTGAAAGCTAGGAATACAATCAAATTTCACCTTCTAGTTATTTCACATATAATACTAACAGGTAGGCCTTTGTGCAATGTAAGTCAGACACTAGGAGTTAGGGGGAGGGAAACTAAATACTTGTGTACAGGTTGATCTTTCTAAATTTGAACATATATCAGCTTTCAGAAATACAACAAAACAATTATTTTAAAATGCTAACTAAAAACCAAGTCCGCATGTGAACTTATCTTTCATGATGTTTTACACAGGGGTATTACAAAATGTAACTATGATGTGCATAAATTAATTCCTTATATAAAATCATTATTAAAATTACTATGCAAAGTTTAAGCAGGTGACTTCAAAAAGAGATTAATACTAGAAAAACTGTGTCTAATTATATTTCAATGCTTACAGCAAGCGCATTTCCAACAGCAGGGTAAGTAACATAAATGAACAACTGTAAAGTGTGGCTCTCTGCTACAGCCTTCATTTCAAGACAGTTCAGTAAGGGAAAAAAGCAACGCTCAGCTTCAACTTCTTACATCCTCAATACGAGCTCTCAGTCGATATCACAGATAGAGCAGAACTTTGCTAATTCAAATACACTGGAGTAATACCATCTTTAAAAAGAAGCAGAAGTTTGTGATGTCCAATTGTCATGTATACACTCTTCCGATATGTTACGGAGGTCGTCTTTGTCCTGCAAATGCGCATATTACATCCTGCAAACCAAAAGATGCACCAGCTTCCAAAAGCATGCACTACCAACAAACACTCTAGCAGGAATATTGGTGAGAGCAGGAGAAGCAGCTGTTTGAACTGGCAGGACCTTGCTTTTCAGATGACTTCTGGACAAACTTTTCAGTGCTGGACATTGTCCAGCATTCTCCTTAAAACTTGTGATGTGTAACAGAAAATAGAACCAAGGCACTTCAATTATGTCACTTCATTTAAGTTAAAAAAAAGAACACAACAGATCTTTACTGGTAGGTAAGCTAGATTTGAATAGATATTAAGTTGTCTAATAAATCTTATTTAGTTATTCACTATGAAGAACTCTCAAACTCTAACTGGCTACTACTCAGAAGAGGTGAATAAACTTAAGGTCACTCTCTGATGTACCCACAAATTCCAGATTAAATAGATACCATAAGCCAAATAGAATCAAATTAAACTATAAGCGTGATACTGAAACACTTATTGGAGACAACTATTGACATCAACTCTTGATTTTTCAGTAACAAAACACAGAGGTCACACACAGCAAAGGAAAACTAAGACATGCCAGGTCACACAAATGTCATTTTGCGTGCTCTCCTTGTGGATTCTGTTAATAAATTCAACAAACTATTCTAAATGACTGAACTGCTATCCATAAAAATAGATGGACAGAGAAGGAAATCTTGAGAAGTTACTTGCTTTTATACAAACTACATACACCCTCAACAACCACTACATGTTTTACTTTGTAACTGAAAGCACAATAATGCTGGTTTCAGGAAAAAAAAAAAAAAAAAGCACAGACCAAAGCTTTCAGGTGCACACATGGGTCAGTCAGACCTTTACATAGTATTTTTCCCCTACAAGCCTCTGTGCTCAGCCTCTCCCTGTCTGTAACCAACACTGCTCAAAATTATTATTCATAAGAGTAGCACCAAGACAAAAGTAACACGTCAACACCAACTGCACCAAATTTAGCCCACTTAAGGAGGAAGAAAAGTAAACAGGTCTTTTCAAACATTCATCTCAAGGGTATTGCTTTGTCCTGCAGTTTATAAACAGAATTTCAAATATGTTTGAATCTTTAATATTACTTTAATATTACCTCCTACTAATATTTTGTTAACATCATAACTCTAAGAAAAACATTTTGCTGTTTAATTTGGAAAGCACAAATTTGGGTAGTATCAAGTAGTTATCCTCTAGTGGTTCATTTGTAGACTTTTCCAAACAATACTAGACAGAGCACGTATTGAATAGAGAAACAAAACCACACTCCCAGAGCAATCAAGTACGTAAGTCAAAAAGCTAAAGAGTGATTGTTTAAATCTCTGTGAACGTAAAACTCTAACTACCCTTTGTAACAGCACTTTGAAGAGGTACTATACAAATAAAACTGTCAGTATTAATGACATCAAAAAGAATAAAGCAAACTTTCTGTGAAGGTCTGGTGAACACTTGCCAGACTACCAAACCAAAAATGTACTCTAATTATCCAAAGATGAAAGAGTACTGCATGTGCTTGTTTGAATAGCCTTTGTCAGGACAGCATTAACAGTACCTATTTCTCTCAAATATAAGCTAAAGGGTATGTGAAATCTAAACTGTCAGTGTAAAACTGCCCTCTAATACTGCAGTCAGAGAGCTGTGTTTGCTGACTATGGCATTTTTCTTCCCCAAGGGAGCATACATTCACCCTAAATTCATGGGAGAATCTAGCCTTGTGGAAGAAACCCTGGGGACAGTTTAGCAATATTGTGGTGGGGAGGGAAGGCTAATACTGAACAGGAGAAAGTATTGCAATGGGAGTTCCAGGGCATGTAAGACTTGCACAGAAACGAATAAACAGTAGAATAAGAAATATGTCCAATTGAAGGCTACTTGAAAAACTTACTTTTTGTTATCAGGATGGTCATATATTTTGTCATCCAGCTAGTTACACCTGAATAGAGTGTGTTATAAATGAAAATTATTTTTGAAATATTAAGTAGAGGAAATGTGTGGCCTTTATGAACAAAGCCAGAAGGATACACAAAAACATTATGTTACCAAATAGTCTTTTGAACAGAATCGAATTTGTGTGGATATCAATTTTGTCTGAAACTCTCAGAATCATTTCATATGTTCACACTTTCATATGAATCCATCACAGCTTTACTATCATAAGATAGTATACTAAGGGGAAAAGGCCCCCAAAAATGTGATTTTGTTTGAGATTACTCCAAGTTGCTTCCATTATTGCTGTGGTACATTGAAAGGAAACATGCACGTATTACCATGGGCAGACATAGTTTAGTGTTATGGTTTGACTCAGCAGATAGCTAAGTTCCACACAGTTATTCACTCACCCTCCCCCCTCCCCAAATGGGACGGGGGAGAGAACTACTCTTTACGAGAAGCGTAACTTCTGTTAGAAACCAAGACATTTAGTCAGACATCATTAAAAAGATAGGAGCAATTAGAAATACAAAGAAAGTAAAAAATCAAGTTTTGCAAATGGAGAAAATTATGACAGACTACATGAGTCTTTCAAGACTGCATGACATTTACAACCGTCATCCTGTAAAGTCACTTACTGCAGAACACACAATATTTACTGACCACCCGTGCATATTTATTGCACTCTAAATTGGAGTTTCACACAAGATTTAATGCCTTAGTGACATGCAGACTACATTACAGCCACACCATTTAGGCTAACTCAACTCAAGGTACAGGGGTTCATCTAAACTGAAGGACAGCCAGATTGAATATCCAAAACATTAACATGCTGTGACCTCTGCTAACTACACTCAAATCCAGGTCACCAACTACATCACCTCTCTGCCCCACCAAAGCCCTCTAAACCCCCTATCCTCTCAGAAAAAAAAAGAAAAAGCCCAAAGGATGCAACTACAGCTCATTCTCTTCAGCTCATGGGCAAGGGCTGAGATTTCAGAACATTTAGGCTCACTGTTCTCCACAAAGTTCCAGGCTCCGGAAGGCTCTCTAAAGTTTGGGAGGGGATTTCTTCACCAGTTGGCAGCAGCATGTAAACAAAGAGTTCAGAACAGGAGTAGGAAATTTCACTTGCCTTCAATAAATCTCACACTTTAACTGATTCCTTTGCAATTGATATGAGTATTTAAAGTAAGACAAAAACTAAACAGGCAGTAATCTGCATATTTACTATCATTATGCAAACTGATGGATATATTGCACATTTAGCTCCTCCCAAGAGGTTCAAGCAAGTCAGGAGCAGAATTCACTTCATATAAAATAATCAGAAGGACAACATACTGTCACTGAAATGTGTGACCACCCCCTGGATGTCCTAACAACAACCACTAGAGACACATGACAGAACTGTTTTTACAGAAATGGCCAGCTCACAAACCTTTCCTATCAGGAACGCACAGAGCAGCTGTTTCCAGGGGTGTCAGTTCTGAATTCGGATTTCAAAACACTGAAGACCCTTGATTTGCTTATCTTCATACTGAAGGCTTGTCTAGCTGGCCAGCTGTTGCTCAAACACAGGCCTATATACAAAACCATTTGCTGTTTAGATGGAAGTTTTTAGGCAGCATTCAAGCAAACAGGACTGAAACCATATTTGTTCAAGAGAACTTCTCTTCAGCAATTATAATCAACTTGTAATTCCTAGACCTACAGAAAAGAATGTTTTGGTAGTAATGCATAGTTTTTGAAACTACAGTAGCAAGTCATTGTTTAAGTAAACTAAATACATAAACTAAATACTGGAAGTCTGGTGATTTCAAAATCCAATCTGAACTCCGCTCCTACACAGCCACCCACATGCTACAGAATCAGCACACCCTGCCACATAGCTTGCCCTGCTATGTGTTAAAGGCAACAGCTCCTGGAAAGAAAATGCCACAACTTGGGCTCAGACTTACCCCCATTTTTCTTTTTTTTTTTTTTTATTTTTTATTTTTTTAAAAAAGACATTGATTTGAAATGTAAGGGAGATATCTATTAAATCCAGACTATTACAATGACAGACTCAATCTGCAGAGATTCAGTGAAACTGGAAGTTACTTATACTCAAAGGAGATTGTTAGAAAACCATTAGGCAGCAGTCACAGTGATGACTCAATTTCAACTGCCAACACGAGTTCACCATTAATTAAAAAAAATATTTGCTTTTTCATTCACAAGGCTTATTTCAACAAGCTCAGAAAGTGAATACACAACAAGAATCTTTTACGTTGCCTCTTGTTGTTTAGTTACCTTCACAAAATACTTGGAAAGGTAGACCATCTGCTAACAATGTTACTGTGCAAACATTTCTGTTAAATCCAACTCTGTCTACAGGGGGCATTTAGAAAATCAGAATGCTGAGATTCCTTTTGGAGTATGGGAAGACAACAAAGCAAACTGCCACCTTCTTTTACTAAACATCTCTTACAATTATTCAAAAATATGGGCATCTTCCCTAGCTACAGCTTAGTGATAATGCACTGGTTCAGAGTTAACACCGTAAGAGGAGTCTATCACGACATCATCCTTTTAGAGATCTCCCATTCAATCTGGCAATACCCTAATTGAGCTTATGTTCACCTGACAAAAATTCACACTTCAAAACTATGAGGGCTGAGATTGTATGTACAGAATAAACACAGAGCTAACTTTCAAATGCAGGTTGAAACAAGGCTCTTAAAATAGGGAATTATTCTGGAAACGCTGACACATCTTTAGCAGTGCCACTCGCGCCAATATAATACACACATTGTGTACACATATGTTGCTGTCTTCCTGGGAAGCTTAACTCAAAGCCCACATGGTTGATGTGGGACAGCAGGAATGCCTCTTTGAAAGCACTCATCCTGCTTATTCATAGTATCTCAAAACGATTCCCTATGCATATGGTAAAATTATGGCATTTCACAAAACAGTGCTCATGATGGTTAACAATCCTTTTGAATCAAAGCTGCCCTTGATACTTCAATAAAAAACACCTTGCTGACAGAACTTAGGCACAGTCTTAAGCACTTAAAAACAAATCTGAAGTGCTCGAATTTTCTAGGTTATTGACACAGTTTAAGAAATTGAGTTGCTTCCAGTTAAAAAAAAAAAAAAAAAAAAGCCTAAAAAAGCGTTGGAGTTGAGCTTTATTTTTTTCTTCCCCCTAAAGCACACACCCACTATAGAGGGTCAGACTCCCAGAAGAATAATGTAACAATAGATGGACCATCTGCTGCTCCACAAAGCAAACTGAAAATCCAGGAATAGAGTATTTTAAAGGAGCTGTGCTCCAGTCAGTAGAACCTTTCCATGTTCTTTCTTAACAAATTCTTATTTAGCTAGATTTAAAAACAAAAACAAACAGAAAAGCATCACACAGAAAAGCTGAAGGAGCTTCCAGGCATAAATAGACAGGCTAAAGGACAATAGAAAATTAAGAAATCTTAGTTTTCTACCTTTGTCAACTCCAACCCATGCAAGAAAATTCCAGTGATAAATATTCTCCTACATGTTTATAAGGTAATTGCTGGTGTTCCACAAGGATACAGAAGGATATGACAGGTACCTTAAACAACAGCTCCACAGATAACCACAACTTCAGCAATGTCTTCACAGCTGTCAGTTGACTTCCCTGTAAGACTGATTTGCCCTCACCAGCATATTTATGCAGATCAAGGCTAAGGCAGTTTGAACACGCTTAACACAAGCATGAACAAGTAATTGCCTAAAGTAAAGGCAGTCCTGTAAAGACTTGCTGCAGAATGGAGAATTACCTGGAAAAGTGGAAATAAAGAAAGGAATAGCACATTTACACTTACATTTTTTCCCTTGTCCATAAATTCAGCCTCACATGGCTGTAACAGATACGATTCTCCTCTTCCATTACATTGGAATGATTCAGCTGCTAAATACCTTTTGTCACGTTGTAACAGATGCTAGGAGGTAGGTGTTCTCCTTTTGTTGCCTTGTATATGTTGAGTAAACATAGACAAATTTATTTCCCTAAGGTTTAGGCATTCATTTCTTCCCTAGCTATCACCCTTCTGGGTGGGTAAACCCATGAGTCTGTCCTCTGTCTACAGCCCTTATAAAATACACTTCAACGTTCTAATAAACAATGTTTACGTTGCTCATTACAGTTTAGCATTAGTAACATTAAATTCATAATTTGGAAACAAAAAATCCTAAAAACACGTAATGCTTCCAGAAGAACATTTTAAAGGTACACTTTATTCAAGACACTGAAAAACTACTACGTGGTGTCTAGGAGTGTCTCTGCCTGCCCAGAACTGAGACCCTCACCCTCACAGACAAGCTTCCTCCTTGCTTATCCTCTCCCTCCTCCCCCCCAAAGAAACAAAATTATGAGACAAAACAAACTACTCATTTTCAGTGACACTTAAGACTACTAACTAAGGCAAAGTTCCTTTTAGACAATCATTACCAGCCTGTCAGACAGATATGCCTGTAGTTAATGAAACCACATTTGCAGAGACTAGAGGACAGCTGTGTACCAACTGGGTCACCAGTGATCCATACTGCTGAACACCTCCCAGATGAGCACTGTCTTTTTACATTATTGCTCTCTGTAAGTGATTATGCCCCAATTCCTCATAGGGCATTAATTATGGGAATTAACAGTAAAAGGAAGCAAATGAACAGGATTTTTTTTTTTTTTGCTTTGTATCTTTGTGCATCTACTACAGTTACAAATTATGAAGTAAAAATGATACGCAGAGTTCTGAAAAAAAAAAAATGTTCTCATCTTCCAGTCTCCTCTTCTAAACAAATTCATTAAGAGTATTTCACCCTGTTGACATAAGATTTCCTTGGCTAGACAAAAAAATGGCAATATATACGCCATGTTATTTTCTGTATTTTTTCCCAATTGGTGCACAGGACACGTATCATTTAGTTGTAGAAACAACAGAGTACTGGCCACTAGGAAGGAGCTGTCAATAAGATGCAGCTGTGGATTAACAATTCGTATGAAGTTAGAACAGCCATGAACCTTTATCAGCGCTCCTGTCAACCACCATTAGCTGTTACTATAGCCAGAAGGCACACAGCCCTAAATACTACTGTTTAGTAAAACTTGAACATGCTGCAGTGAATTAAATGTCATAATACTTAACAGACAAGCAACCTACAATGACTGATGTAAGCAGTACAAACAAGTAACTAGAACTAGAATAGAACTAGAAATAAAACAGATGGACAGAGCCTCTGCTCTAATGAAAACACCAATACAGTCTGTAAGTTATGATCCACACTGCCATGCTACTGTCAGGATGACTAGTAACTTAACATATACTTTTCAGATATTCATGCTTCATATCTGAAAGCTTGGACAATTATCATTACAAAAATACTAGTTCTCTCTAGTATTTTAAAAACAAATAATTGGAAATACAAAAAAGATGAGCAACAAGTTACAGAACAGCTATCTCCTTTATTACTAGTAGATTAATTGCTGTTAATAATAGCAATTGTCTTTGTTCTTTTAAAAAACGTAATAGTTGCAACACAAGCTCAAGTGCTGTGACAGCAACCTCTACTTCAGAGCTTTATCAATAGACTACACTCAAACTACAAACAAGTATTAAGACTATTTGTTGCTCTGCACGTTCATTAAACACGCATTTATCCTCTGAAACAAATGTCATGCAACTTCCACAAACGCTGCTCTGACTGTACCGGTGCAAGACTAGGTATCGAATTTGCTAAAGCTTACAATTTCGAGTTGACAGAAATAGTTCATTTTTCTTTTGTCAATACCAAGCTTTCTCCAAAAAGTAAGAAAGTGAGCATAGAGTTTGATATCAAATTCTGAATAATCTAGAAAACATGATCATTTAATTTTGAAAAGGTATGTAATAACTATTTCCTCTGCAGCCCTATAAACTGTTTAAAATGCAAAAATCTGAAGGTGTTTCTCTTCATCTTTACACACTTTCCCACTAGACAGTAGTTAAAGGTCTGCTCTTGGGCATACAGCTGTAAGCTTTCAGCAATTAGTGACTGCTTTAAAAAAAATTTGAGCATTCATCTTACAAATGTACCTAGGTGAGGGACATTTTATTATTGACTCTGTATTTCATGCTTCCCGTGACAGACATTCACAACTCAGAATCAACTCTGAGATCAGTTCACAGAACACTCTTGGCTAAGGACCATTTTCAATCAGAACAGTTTGAAAACAGATGCTAGTATTTTTTGTCTGTCTTGCATTAATGCCCTTTTACTTGTAAAAACAGACACAAATGTTTTCTCATGTAGTCATTTTAAAACAATACAGCATTGCCCAAAACGTCACATTTCAAGAGTGATACCTAATAAATGAACATCTCTCTTCTTAAAAAGAAGAGAATATTTCTTACATACATTTTCTATTTTTTTTTTTCTTTATGGGCAAGAAGAGGATAGCAAAAGCCCTTAAGATATCACTGAGGCCTGGCACACACAAGACAAGAAATTAAGGTAACGTTTCTTGATTCTCAGTGAAGGCAATAATAGAATTTTAACAGAATAATCATCTATGCAAGTTGGGGAGTGATCATAGATTTTCTAGTGGGTATGAAGGTTAGAGTTCTTTGAACAAGTTACTCAATAAATAATAGGAAAAGAGTGAAGACCAGACCCCAGATTTAACTAACATGTCTCTAAAATACACTTATTCTACTCAGTTGTAACCAAGCCTTTCTTTCTACTACCAGTACCCAGGGTCTAATCCAATCCAGCAATAAGCCAAATTCTTTCTGAGAGCATGTAGATATTCTCTACTCTTGGTCCTTTCAATATAAACACACACTGTGATATTTTGGGCCTCAAGAGGTGGAAAATGAATTAGGAGGTGATAAGACTTCCCATATCTTATTATTTTGTATTCTTCCTTATCAGGATGCATATTTATGCTATGCAAGACCGGGGTTAACATATAAAAATGGGATATGGCTATGAATCTTATTCTTTACAGACATCCGTGTTATTAATATTAGGTTGAAATAAGTACTGTCTGACCACAGCAGAAAAAGCTTTTTTTTTTTTTAAATTAAAAAATGAAGTGAGCCCTTTACAGAGAAGGGATTTTAGTTCTTCCAGTATCAATTAATCATAGACTCCTTAGAGTTGGAATGGACCTTTAAAGGCCTTCTGGTCCAACTCCCCTGTAGGTGTCCCTGTACATTGCAGCTAGATCAGGGTGCTCAGAGCTTGGTCCAGCCTGACCTTGAACATCTCCAGGGACAGGGCTTCCATCACCTCTCTGGGCAACCTGTGCCAGCGCTTCGCCACCCTTACTGTAAAGCACTTTTTCCTTAAATCCAACTTAAGTCTCCTTTTAGTTTGAAACCATTCCCCCTTGTCCAATCCCCACAGACCCTGCTGAAGAGTCTGTCCCCCTCTATCTTGTAGCCCCCCTTTCGATACTGAAAGGCTGCTACCAGGTCACCTTGGAGAAGACACTCACTTTATTGCATACACAGTTATATTGCCAAACCTGTGAAAACAGTTTACAAGAATGCACAGCCACTGATTAAAAAAAAAGCCCATGTACAGAAGACACTTTCAATGTAACTTGCTAAACAATTACACTAACTCTTTTGTGCCATTTTGAAAATAACTGAAGTAAATTCACTCAATATTGAAGCAAAGAACAGAATATGAAGAAGAGAAACCTGTGGCAAATGATTACAAAGTATTTTTAAAACTTGAGGAGATTAGGAAAGTACTATACTCTTTCTTTTTGTTACATTTCAACAAATGCAATTGGGTCATCTTCATTAACAGTTCATTCTCTCTCTTTCTGAATTCAGTCCAACTCTACCTATGATAATCAAAATACATAATGTCACTCCTCTTCAGATGAGGGTAATTTCTTACTTTGTGCAGCTTAGTGAAACTTTACTACAGGCTTAGTTACATAGAAAGCATGTGTTATAGCCTGATTTTTGATTAAGCATTATTTTTATAACAAGACTAACTACACTATATGTGTTTTTCTAAATGGACTTCCCCATACTTGCAAAGATAGCTCAGAGAACTATTAGCTAAGCACCAAGTGCACCACTTGAAAGTCATTATTCCCAACATTCTTTTTATTTCTTTATAGGATAAAAGCAGATTTTATTCTTTCCTGTTTCTAATTTGTAGCTAAAAACAAGGTCACAGAACATTAAGGGGGATTAAAAAAAAGGTATTTTTGTAGCCTGAAATTACAATTAGATATATCTATGCATTTACACATTTTTTTTTTTTTAAAAAAAAAGATACTCTAAAAAGCTTTCTGATTTTCTTCTTGAATGATACGACTAGCTGCCATCACAAAAGTTAGCACTGAAGACACTCTAAATCACTGAATACAGAATTTTTCTGACATAGGGAGGAAAACACTAAATTTTCCAAAAACCAACCATATGTTCAAAAGCAATCCTTTTAGGCCCATTCCAGGAGCATTCCCTTCTACAAGGTAAATTGAGGAGTCAATATTATGTATACTTCAAGGAGATCCTCAGGTTGCTTAATATCAGCTGAACTTTACCACACCTGAGAGAATAGCACAACTTATAACTGGCAGCCACAGCTGCACCCAGTAGAGACCACACAGAAAAGCATGCTGAAGGGATGTGAGAATTTGAGCTGTTACAAACAGGGAACAGATCCTAGCAGCCCCACTTTCAAATCTGACTGTGTATTCCCAGGTCTCTCTGATCAAGAGTACTGTATTTTCAGAAAACCACCTATTCTTCCAAGCTAATTTTCTCATCCTATACTGCCTTCTAAAGCCAACACAGAATAACGTAAAGAACAATGTCATTAGAGACACTGCATCAGTTGTCTCATGTAGCCTTAGCAGCAGAACTGCCATTAGTTTTATAACAAAGAAAATTAATATGTTAACGCATGGAAAGACTCAAGGACTGATTCCCCACAACTTTGTGCTTTTTGAAAGCTTTCACCACTACACATAGTGGGTGTAAATACTACAGCATCTTAATTTAGCAGTGTTATCATACAGATTTTTCACAGGTACAAATTATTAACAAAGCAGAACAATGAAGAGATACATGCATGTATTCCCTCATAACTAGCTGAATTCTGCTCAGATGTCAATGCATTACTTGCAAGAAAATGTCCAAAAGAGACTTTGCACTAACATAGAAAATGCTAGCTGATTTTATGAGAGAGCAAAGGGAAGCACATATTACTCCTCCATTCATCAACTCGATATGAGTCAAGGATCTAAATCAATTTTAAAAATTTAGAAACCATTATTTTCTCATTTAGAATCTTCTATGGTTTTAAAATCTGTATTCCCCAGGAATCTGAATAAATCATTGCCTCTACGTTATTTTGATAATAATACTATTTTTGTTCTTATTTCATAATACCCTCCCCCAAGTAGTGAAAATGATCAAAAATGCTTACAGGTTGAAATACTGCCTTACAACTGGAGTCACACAGCCTATTTGCTTTTGTATTGAGAACAAGCTGTCATAACAGTGCCCTACCATCTGTAACCTCCACGTGTTCTCACCTGCCCTCTGCAACAAGAGTCTCTTTGTCTTCAAGACTTGTTTGTGTAAGTAAAGTTCCTTGTTTAATTTAGACTAAAACCAAAAATAGCAAATGGCATGTGTTTCACTACATTTGCATTAAAGCTCAATTCAGGTTCAGGTATGCCAAAAGATTTCTTAAATCTGTTTTGGTTTACATCTGATTTTACATCACATTAAATAGGGAGACAAGAAGAGGGGAAAAAAAAAAAAAA
>WBMW01002092.1:898947-935572 GCA_013396635.1 Penelope pileata | reverse complement strand
AAAAAAAAAAAAAGCATTTCCTTCTCCCTCCCAGTCTGAACACTCAATGCACTCTTTTTTTTCCCCTGTCAGAAGAAACCTTTTTATTTTAATACACCAATAGCCAAGCTCCGTTGTTATTTATCATACTGTAGGTTACAGATTGAAAGTGCCGTCTTTTTTCCAGGGACAGTAAAAGAATTTAAGCAATGAGTTAACACTTCAAAAGTCGTTTAAGCAAAAAACAAGACTTTTACAAAAAAAACTGTAGTGAAGGGACCATCTGAAAAACACAGGTGCTTATATACAAAAGGAATGGACTGCTATAGTATGAGATTTTTTTGCTTCAACTTCAGTAAGGTTAGAATAAAGCAATCAATATATTTCATCTGTAAGATGTGTGGATACAGCTTTAGCGTAGAGGTGTACAGATCAGGTCAGACAACAGATTGATGGTGCTTAAAGACAGAGTGCTCAGATCAGAAACTACTGAAGACCAAAAAATGAATGAGTGGAAAATGGGACAAATCAGATTCTCAGAGTGCTAATAGCTTTCACCAAAAGATTACAATTTCAAATTCAATCCTTGGTGAAGGTTACCATCCTTACCATCCAACAGCTACCAAGTTACACACATGAGGTTGACCAATGGTCAAGTGGCTCATTGAAAAAATTATTTTCTGGATCTGTACTCTGTGCTTGTCAAATAACAAAACCATAAGCCAACAAGCTTAACTTGTCCAAAAACTTGTCTTGAATTAAAAATATACTCTCTCATTCTTTAGTAAGTCTCCCTGCCTGGAGATACAATCAAGTTGCAAATTTAGCCAAGTTATGAACCTCTCAACTTCCCGTAAATATAGCAGTGACACTGTGGTACAAGAGGAGCCAATTCAAAGGAGAGTAAGCTACTTCTCAGTTATCATAGGACAAAAGTACATTAACAGCTGTTATTATGTTGCAGCTGACATAGTTTAAGTCCATGCTGATGATTACCTTTGTAACTTCTTATCTAGTCTATTCTTTCATACTAAGGAGGGAATGGGCTAGGAATTTCAGCAGTAGAAAGTCTTTACTGAGAATGCTTTGTACTTTGATATGCCAGTTCAGGGACTTGATTCAAGAACCTTAACTGATCTCAATTGTCAATACAGACTGAAGGAAGAGAAATGGAGTACTTTGTAAACACACTAATTCACAGCTTCACATGGCAAGCGAACACAAACAGCGAAAAAGGAGAATCTCATCTATTACATGAACTAGAGGTATAAAGATCTCCCTAGAAGACAGAGAAAATAAGAATTGTGCACTAACAAAACACTTAAGCAAGACAAAATCTAGAAGCATGCAATCTCTTTCAATATACCAAACAGCCAAAAGAGCAAGGGAATTTAGATTTTATGTAAAGAAAGAGGAAAGGTTTTGCGATCACCTTGAAGGACTTCCTTGACTATCTTCTAATTCATTCCCAAGCCAACCTGAGCTTCTAATCCTTTCAGCTTTATCTATGCTGCTGAAACCTTAAGAAATATTTATATTATCATCCTCTTCCACTTTCACAACACCATTTAAAAACCAAGTAGCCAACTAACTTTGGTTGAACCAAGCAGCATTTAAGAGATTTATAAAAATAAGTACACACATTGGCTTAAGCTTTTCCTCTTGTCCAGGAAACATTGAAGTAGACAATGAACAAGTTCCATCTCAAGATGCATCCTTCCAAGGACACAATTCACAGCTAAGCATAGGAATTTGTCTCCCTTACTGAGAAAATACTTATGCTCTGAAGACTTATGTTCAGCAGCTTGAATGAATCCAAATAGAAATACCTCATTGCCACTTTATTCCTCGTCTATTCTTATCATTGTAACTTATGTGTCTGTTTTCAACACCTGGCTAACATTTGTCTGAAGAAACTGCCAGCCTACAAAGCCTGTGTTTTCTTCTGAACACATTTCTGAAATGCAGAAGACAAATGGAAGTTTAGACTTCATAGAAATAATTCCTTCCAGCTTTAGTCTGCTTCCCAATAAACAAAGGAAACAAATACAAAAGATCCTCAAAGAAGCAGAAAAGCTTTTTAAGTAGATGAACCTGATTGAATAATCTTAATAATTCTGTGTTAATAATCTTTAAAAAAAAAGTCTGACAAAAATACTTCTTAGACTTTTAAGTAGGCTGCATCTAGTAAAGCCTATAGAATATATTGAATATCTCTTACCTCATTAAGCAAGAGGGTGCAATTTTATACTAGACAACAAACCCAGAAGAGAGATGCAATTCATATACATGAAAAAAACTCATAAACCATACATTCTCTGATTAACAGGAGTCATCCTGTAGAACACAGAATAATGGGATCAACCACTCAAAAGCTTATCATGTGTGCTGGCATAGAACATAGAGATGCAACAGAACTACAATGTAAGCTTTTGTTTTAGTCGTTTGTATGTATTCTGGCAAGCACATTACCTTATTTCATCCACAGCTTCTTTAAGAACTAAAATTTATGAGAAATTCTTCACAATAGACTAATTTCTGTGTCACCAGGCATAAGGCAAGAAAAATCACATATACATTGGCATTGGTTCCTAAATGTACCACCATTATAAAAAGGTAAAACTGGTAGATCAAAAATACACCAAATATATAGAGAGAATGCTTCCAAATGCACGATGACCTTTTTATCCAGTAACCACAGAGACACTAACAAATCAAAACAGGAAAATGAGACTGAAAACCACAAAAACTGGCCAGGTATCATCCTATGAAAGGCTCTTATTTTTTCTTTAAGAAAAACACATTGACTGTACTTCAATTTCACTGTCTTTTCAAAAAGATCTCGAAAGGCACTTATTTAAATGATTGTTTGTACATTTGCTTTATAACATTAACAAATAACCTACTTAGGGTAATGCAAACATATTTTGAAGCAAAGAAGCTAAAGAAATTGATAGCTGCTTTTGCTAACTTACCAGGAGTTAAAATGATTAAGTGTGTCAAAGCACAACAGAGGAAGCAGATACCTCTCAAGCAAATGAGCATATCTTCATTCAACTTAAAACTAGGACATGCATACAGACAAAACATCACCAGTAGAGGAAGAAGTGACACTTAAGTCACAAAGATGTATACTTGAACTTACAAGGGCATGAGGCATGAACTGCTGGAACAATGCTTGTGTTATTTTTTGTTTAAACATTCCAGCCTTAGTTTCTGTAGTATGTCAGAATCTGGCTTGTGGAAGAAACAAATCTAGCTGTTTTATATCTCCTTCCTCATGCTTCAAACTCCAGTCAGGCAAAATACTATAATTATCACTTTCTGAAATACAAATTCAGAGAGTCTGAAAAAGTTCTTGTGAATCATCGCACTTCATTACTATGTTTTGTTTTAAAATCCTCTCTCTCCAAGAGTCACAAGAACGAACCTAGTAAATGCACTCATTGAACCTTCTTCAAGAACTGTTTGCTTTACAAAAGACATCCTTACATCACCACTATTACCCTTACACAGGAGCTGACTGGTGAAACTGCAAAGAGAGCAATTCTAGCAACTAGATACAGTTCCTGAAACACTGTTTTAGATGACTGTTCAGGGCTTATGGCAAGCTGTTTTTAAAAAAGCGACACAAACTGGTTTTAATTTATTGCTAACTAGAAGCAAAACCACAAGTAAATCTGTGTTTCATGCACCACAGGGAATTCAAAATAAAACCTGTTTACATAAGGCAGTCATTTATGTCAAATTTCCCTTACCATAAAAAGTTCTTATTTCCTTTGCAACACAATGACTTTTGTATGTACAACAAATACAGATTATTCAAGGAAGACACCATAGCTCAGTGCTGAACAATTCTACCAGGAGTTCTGGGTATAATGCATCTACATTAAAAGCATTCCTTTACTTATAAATTCAAACAAAAACCATCCATCAAGATCTATACTCATCACTCAAATCGTTCAAACTGTGTGTTTTTTTCCTGTCAGGGAAATTGCCTTAAGTATCTTCACAATTGAAAGGTCTTTAAATACTTTAAAAAAAAAAAAAAATCCTTCTGTGTTAACTTTGTCTGAAGCTTGCTATCAAGCACAGTAGGACTACCACAGTATAGCGAATAGCTATAATCGTTCCTAAAGATCTGGAAGAAACATATGTATAAATCAAACGTAACAGCAGTAGACATTTACAACAATATATGCTTTTCACTGCTTCTACCACCACGTTCACCAGCAGTAAAACTATACTGCAACCCCACCTGTAAGTTCAGGTGCAGACAGAACAGCAGGGATATGATACTCCATTCACCTTCCCTCTGTCTCCTGTAACTCACTAACTCCTTTGAAAAGGAAAGGCTCTGGAAAGTGTCATGTCTTCTTTGAATACATCTAAAAATATACCACACGTGACAGAAACCACAGTTGCCACAGCACTGCTGTACCCCTTTTCCCAAAACAAAGCTGCAAATTTTGCACAGAAATACTTGAAATATTACTTAGAAAATATTATGTAATAACATCAAGTAGTGAAAATCTCTTTACTCACCACTGAAACAGTGCACAAAGTGGACATTAATGCTCGTTATTAAAATTGAAACACTACAAATCAGGAATCCATTAGGTTTCTGAATAGACTTCTCAGCACACACTAACATTATCATCACCTAACGCTAATATCACACAGTACCTCAAAAGACATGAATAATAATTTGTTGCAATTCACCACTCATGAAAGCTCTACGTCAATATCCATTATGGTTCCCACAGTATTAAGAAGTGGGTTAGGGAGGTCAAGCTCAGACCAGATAACAGTCACTCGCTCTCCGCCAGAGAGAAAACTATGTATTGTAAAGCTCTAAGAACAAATAATTACAATGAAATGAATGTTTTATGAAGGAAACGCTCTTGGTTTTAAAGGTCGCAAAGTGACAGATAAGAGCGCACAGTGGAACAAATCCAGCAAATTACTGTCTGACCTGCAGGGTCAATGAATCCCAACAATAAATATTTCTGCTCTTTAAATAATTAAAAATGTCAAAACACAATGACACAGAAACAGTGTTAAGAATGCAGATAGGCCAGATAATCTACTTTATATTTCAATGTTTCACTTACCTGTCTTGTGACTGCTCCTCATACATTCTTTCCTTTCCTTCTTTGAAGAGTCTTATAGCCCGTTTCGATTTTTTCATGAGACTGTCAATGTAGATTTTAAAATATTCATTCTCACTGAGTTGTGCAAGTTTTTGGTTGTCATCATATTTGCTCAGAATAAGCCGCAAATGTTGATAAGTGTCTGGTAAGATGTCAAGTATGTAAGGTGGACTGTTTTTGAGTTGAAGCTTTGGGTTTTGGCACAGTCTTACCTACAAGCAAAAATAAGTGAATTTTAAAAGATAAGAAATATGTTGGGTCAAAAAAAAAACAAAACACCAACATCTGACATCTTAAAGTTGTGTAAGCACGTTTCTCCAACCTTCAGGCACAAAGAATTAAGTCTTACGTCACATTCCACAAAATCCCAGCATGCATCTCTAATGTCAATGGATGTGAAATTCGACATAATGCTTTACAAAAGCATTATTTCACATCTATGAAAACAAACATGTTTACTTACTTAGCTTAAGCTAACTCACATAGTTTACTTGCATAGCTTTTAAAGAAAGAACATCTTTGCCTGCCCGCTATATGCAGTAGAGTATATTAACAAAACAGTGTTGCAAGTAATGCCAAGAATAGAAGTTTCATACAGATCTGTTTGCTGCAGATGAATTTCCCTATGGATTTTCAATGTCTACCAAGAACTAACTTTGTAATTTTGGTTTTCATCAAAAGAAATTATCTCTTCTTTCTCCAACAACATAACTTTTAAAAATCCATAGTAATGTAAAATTTGAGACCTATGAAAAGGGTTCAAATGTGGCCACAAGTTCAAGATCTATTCACTAGGACAGACAAGTTAAGGGACTCACAGACACTATGGGCTAGAAAATTGAATATTAGAAATTCCTTGTTTTCCAGTTCATGGTTGTAACAGGAAATAACATATTTGTGGCCTTGGAGTCATCTTCCTAAATGGCACAAGATTCAACTGAATAATGTAATGAAAAAAATAAGCTTCAGATGAAGTGAACACCTTTACTTGAATCTAGCCTTCACTGGAAATGTTTCCAGAAGAAGGTGGTACTGGTTTTGTTTCCAAAATATATGCATGTTTGAAGTAATTATCTCCTGGCTACCTACATTCTCTGGTAATTTGTTTGTAATGTTCTGTACTAGAAAGTGAAGGAATCAAAACTAACAGGTTTTGAGCGCTATTGTGTTGAGTTACCCAAGCTCAACCAGAACACTGCAGAGGTATACATTCTACGTTTGTACACCTGTACATATGTAAATACCTATTAAAAAAAAATAAACTCACTGGGTGTAAAAGCTTTTTAAGTATCACTCTGAGATGGCCACAGTGTATATTGTTAGTGACTTTGACACCTTTTTGAGGCAACTAACAAGGTTGTAAAAACATCTTAATACTGCTGAAAGAATTTGTGGTAATNTTTCATATAACATACATCCCTCTGTAAAGTCAAATCTATATTGCTAACCCCTCTCCCAGTTTCCAGACCTACATCATTAAGAGCTAACAGACCTTCATGCATTATAAACAGCAAAGTAAAAACATAATAGTTCCTTTGAATGAAACACACACCAAAATACATCACACAACGAGATTTAGCAAATTGTGGCCATGATTAGAAAAGTGGAGATAGAAGAATGGACATCAGTCAAAAACTAACAAATTTTAAAAACTGTCTATCACTATTAGAACAGTGCAAACTCATAAGTACTACAGAAACATTAATATCATTCAAAGTATTTAAAACATGACATTTGCAACAGCTACCCTCCTATTACTGATCCATTGTTATTTCAGTAATTTATATTACTCTTTCACATACCAGCCGCAATGGATCAGGAACTCATTTGATAAACTGTAAGACAGCCCTTCCCACAAAAAAATTTACAGTCTCAATGGGAAACAAAAAGACAGCAAATGGATAGAGGCAAACATGAGGACACGAACACAGTACAGTTCAACATGCTAAAGGGTGGCTCAGTGCACTAGCAGTTGCTAAGTATTTCTAGGTATAAACAGCAAAGAAAAGCTTCAAGGCAAGCTCTAGAATAATTTAAGTGGGTCATAAAGGAATTCCTCCCAGGCTGAGGAGAAAGCTGAAGGGAAATAAAAAGAAGTAAAGCATAAAGATGTTTGGTAATCTCATGAGTGGGTGATGAAGTGTAGAGCTGCAAACCACAACTGCAAGAGCAAGACAGCAAGAGACTTTGAAAAGAAGTTGTTTGTATTTAGTATCATAAAGAAAATGTTATCAGAAAGAAGGATAACAGTTTAAATAGTGGGTAGGGAGATGCCCACAGCAACATTCTCTAAGACCATAGGCTGGGTATGATGGTACATTTAAAGGTCAGAAAAGCAAGCCTGAACGTACTGATGGACAACAGAGCAACTCCTGGATAAATTCTAAGAGAACTGATGGATACACAAGGTCATATTTGTCCATGAATCACATCTCAATCTGAAGATTTCAGAAATAACTTTAAGAATATCAGTTCAAGAGAATGAGTTGCCTGAGTGATCAAGAAAGGAACTAACAAGGGAGACTTAAAAAGGAGGTTTTTTGTTTTTTTTTTTAAATGCTGAAAGTAAGCTGACAGCTAGAATTCTTTAAGGACATTTCAGAAACATGAGCAAAGAATTTTACATGTACAGAGAGATCTGAAAGTCATACATGTAGAACACATGAATTTCTTTTTGTAGAAGAGTTAGAAAAGAACTGTAATCACAAGATGCAATTTTTCCAGAGAAACCCCTATGAAAACAACAGACTAATTTCACATGAACTTTTGTACTGTGATTTCTGATTTAGTGAAAACTCGAATCAATAAAGACAGACATTCTCTCAAAGCAAACTACAGATGCTACCAATCGATATCACTGATTAGGTGTTAGAATCTTCTGGAGCAACATGCACAGAGGGGGGAAAAAAGCACCTTAAATGAGAAAAATATTTATTCAGGGAAAAAAGTAAAGAGAAGAGACTACAAGCAGAAAAGACTGCAATCATTTTAATTGCTTATTTATCCTCACTTTTCTTAAATCTCATGATCAAAGAATTAACTCTCTCTCTGAAGCCTGTATTTTCAATCAGATGTGTCAACAAGCAGAATGTGAATGGTTTTGTATATACTAGAACTACAATTAAAAATATTAAAACAGGGATACACAAATTGCTAATGCTGGATGTTGCATTTTAAACAGTCAGGCCATTCAACCATATAAAAAGAAAATTCATTTAAAGCGAAAAATTATTTTCTCTTTCAGTTGTTCTAAGGAAGTCTTCTTCAGTCTGGTGACAGCAGTCACACACACATCAGAACAAGACCCTGTGGTCATCATGGTTTACCAGACTTCATCTTCTGATCAATTTACAGAGATAAATGCAAAACATTAGTAGAATCCTCAACTCCAGAACAAGTCTTTAAAAAAGTCACACAAAATTTCTTCTATGGGACAGCTCAATCAGTATCAGTATCAGTTTTATGCATTCTCAGTAAAAAAAAAAATAGCTAACATCCAGTTAAGAGTCAGTGGTCCATTGAAGTAGTACAAGGCTTTCTTCACTTTTATGAAGTACGCAAGGTTTCAGCCCAAAGGAAGTAAGTTTGTAAAGAAATGGCTGGTAAACCATATGGTTTCCAGAGTCAGGATGTCCTGACACGTACCACAGCAGTTCACAATTAAAAGCAAGCAATAAGAAATGACAACTGCTGACGCAAACGATTTACCAATCCACCAGAAGTGGCGTACATACCTTTCTTCAAAGGAAAGCACAACTCAAAACAAAGAAACAACAAAAAAAACCCTCCATACTACATTTTACAAAGCAGTCCTCACCGACACTTCAGCAGCGGACATGAATCATATCTCTGTGTGATTTGTGTATTGTTATGACTGGAAGCAAGCATGTATATATTTAGTAAGAACTCAGTCTAAAAAAATGAAAAGCAATCAGGTAGTGAGTTACTAAGAAATGCCTCTCTCATTGAGGTAAACTGAGAAATGCTAAGCTCCTGCCACTATCTCAGTGTAAATTCAAGTTTTCACTCCAGAACCACAAAAGCAATAGCGTGCAATTCTGTCTGTGAATAACTAGGGGATTACCCTAATCTAACAGAAACAGACTGTGAAACAGCTAGCTCAAGAACTTCCAGAAAAACTTACTCTAGTCCCTACGGGGGAGGGGAAAAACCTCCCCCACCTCTAAAGCCACAAAAAAAAACCCTGATGCTTGACTGCAGTTATAAAGCTTTCTTCCATAGCATCTTCAGATATAAGAATAACTGATAGCTCTTATATTGAGACAACAGTAAACGCTGTTTTCAGCTGCACTGAATGAACTACAGAGCACCAGTACTTATACATTTCCAAAACTACACCTCAAAAACCTCTAGTGATCTAGTATCTCCACACATACAGTACAAAGAAGTCAAAGTACTAAAAAGCATTTTGAAATAACACAACATAAAGGAAGCTCTGAAGTAAGATACCATAACAATTCTCCAGAAAAACATAACACACAATGCTATCAACAATTAATTCTGAAGAAGATAATGAGAGGGGGTGAACCAAGAAAACGGACAAAACGTGAGCACGATGCTCCATCATACACCTCCACCCTGGTAAAAATTACATTAACAGCAATGAATTTCATTTTCCACAGAAACATTCCCCTGAAAGAGTTCTCATCAAAATACATGTAGAGGTGACCAATGGCCAATCTTTTTAGCTGAGCAAACACAGTATGTGGTTGTTCAACAGCTACCACACTGCAACTGCATGTTTGCATACTGGAGGAACATGCAATACCAATGCTGATGCTACAGAGCACAAGAACACCTGACTTTGGAGGGTCATTTGTACTTTCTTCCAATTAGGAAAAGAGAAGTTTCCATTTCTCTAAATTCTTTTCCACAAATCTATACAGATATAACACTTCGTATCAACTTCAACCAGGCAATACACTGGAGAACATGGTGGTTACCACTGTTTGTCTTTTCTAGATACCTTGTGGAACAACGGCATTTAATGGCTTTGCAAGGTTGTACATTAATGTAACAATCACAGTAACTGTTGCAATGCAAAACTAACCAGCATAGAGTTGTTAAACTGCACTCTAGCTATTCATATTCCCTTGAAAACCTGTAAGCTGACAAATGTTAAAGAAAACTTTGTAACTTAACAAGTAACAAAGGCAATATCTCTTTGATTCACCTGGTCAGAGAACAAGCTTTGGAAATTCGCTTTAATTTGCTCTTAGATAATCATGAAAATAGCAAATCAAATTCCCATTCCCATTTGTAATGTCAAACAACTAGGTGGGCCAAGACAGAGCACTCAAACGCTTTAAACAATACTGTTAATCTTCACAGGAGAAAATATAATTATTTTCTCACTCAATGCATTAGAGTACCACAAAGCAATTGAAAGTTGCTGTAATATTTCTGTTTTAAAAAATCCTGTTCAGAACATGTCACAATTCTACTGGCTTAAAACTCACCATAGTAAAGTGTGCACAGCAGTGCAGCCAAGTCTAAATATCCAGAGCAGTAAATTAACTGAACTACTCCCACGTTTATGTAGTAGACATACTCTCTTAAAGTTGTTCCCAAGATAACCATCATCTTCTAGTAGTAATGCATTACTAGCTTCTAGGTTTTAAAATCATTACATTTAGAATCTTAGAAAAACACATCCCATGTAATTTATACACAGTTTAAAGGAAGACAGAGTTATTTGTTAACGACATTTACAGAATATCAACCTCCAAAAATACACAGTATTTTTCAGAATAGTAATTTGCTTGCCAGAAGTTCAAAGATACATAACAGACATGCTTATACAATGGAAAGTAGGGCTAGTCTTCCAAACCGTAAGAGGAATATCATCCTTTTCATTGCAAAGGAATTAAACAAAATATTTTCGGTTCTTAAGCTAAAGCCTACCCAACAGACACAGTAAGCGGGCATTAAACGTTCCTCCAATAATGCAGTTAGCATTGTAAACATCTATAAAAAAGCCATACCAGTAAAACTCAAAAAGTAGAGATCTCAGTGCATTAGGAATAAAAAGAAGATGAAGGTGTAAGATACGCAGACAGGCAGCACATGGCTGGTTACATACAACATGCAGATTGGTTTTTTTTAATTCCCTGCATCTATGTGACTGCAAACATGAGCTGCTGACAGGACTCTAGCCAGGAGCAGTATCCCAATATTCTGTCCTGCTAAACAACTCCCAAAATCTACACCTTTGATGTATTTTTTTTTCTTTTAAACTGGTAACAGAAGTTGGAAGAGTAGACACTTCAGTAGAACCTATTACCTATTAGTAGCCCTATAGGGCTGCCCATTCTAACAGCCCACGAAAAACGAGTGCTACCACAAAGTCTTAACAATTCCAAGACATGAGATATCACCAGTTCCACACACAGAAGTTTGCATGGTATCTAAGTTAGCAGAGCTTTTACATACACCATAAAACCTGTCCCTATAGTATAGTAGTAAATAGTACAGTTCATATAAAATAGCAACACTTGTAGTCTTGGTTAATACTTTACTGTTGAAAACAAATAATTCACACAGGTAATATCACCTACCAATAGAGGAAAAAGCAAAAGGCATGGAAGGAAAGGTACAAAACGGAAGGAAGGAAATGCAAACTGGGAAAAATTGAGGTCTGCTTCTAGTTTTTAAGACTGCTCTTTTTCCATCCTTTGGTCAAAATAATAGCTTTCCTTTGTTTCCATCTTCCCTTTCATTCACATCTTTAGAAAGGGAGAAAGCTTTAGCCACCAACTGCAGCAAAACAATGGTTATCACAGCTATTATAGGCAAAGAACAAACAAGAATGATGACTGCTATTACAACAAGCTAAACAGACCTCAAAACCACAACCTTACCTTGGGTGGCACCCCACTGACTTTGCATAGCCTACTGCCTTCACTAGACATTAATTTTATCAGTGAACAACCACAGATATCAGTCACAGGACACACTCCAGAAATGGGATTTGAAGCAACAGTCGATTGAGCAGGTTTCTATTTCTGATTTTAATCCTTGGTTTTGATTTAGGCAGAGGAGAAAATGACCTTCCCATGCTTACTGCTGCATGAGGCTGAGACTTAAATTTGTTTGCCAACCTATTAAATTTACTCAAACACATCCTTTCACTGTAAGTACCAAACACTAAAAACTCGAGCAGAAAGCTACAGCATTCTCACACTATGACATCATCCTGTCTGGTATACTTTAATATAATTTGAAAATAAAATTTGATTAACTGAGAGCAGCTTAAAGAGGATACATTAAAGATACAAATTGAGGACACTTATCCAGTAAAATGAAAAAGAAAGCACAACACAATGTCCAGCCTTTCCAGTGAATTTTACAGAACAGGCCTAGCTGGCTGCTGCAATGCTCTGTCAACAAATAAAGTTATCCTATAACAGATGAGGAAAAGCAATCTACAAGTCCAAAGCATTGGGATTAAGATTTTCTGGTATCATTGGATATACAAACAACGCAGGGACAACTTACCATACAGACTTGTAAACAGCCTGACAGAAGGAGAGATTAAACTGTGCTTTCCTGACATGGTTTCAACAATGACAAACCAGATTCTTGGTTTCCAAGCTTAAAACTTCCTGCTTGCTTGCCTGCTTCCAAGTGTTTATATTTGCACTTCTCATTACAAGATGCTCACTGTTTACAAAGTCCTGATCACTAACAGGAAAATGTCGACAAAGTCTTTGTGATGATTCATACAATACCATTTATACAAAGGTTGTTTTCTCAAATTTATAATCATAATCAGAAATTGTGGTAGAAATACAGATGCTGCTCTCAGAGCATCAAAAAAAAAGAAGAACATACAAGGGTTCAATCAAATACTTTGAAATTACCACTCCTCAAGGCCCATTATGTTAAATATCTCTGCTATGCCAGTGTAACTACTTGTTAACTCTAAGACATGTTAAACACCTGCATTTCACAAGAGCCACAGGGAAAGCAAACAGTTACACTAATTCCTGGAGAACCGCGGAGTTAAGAAGTCATAATACTTGATGTAAGGACCCAAGGCTAACAGTTTCAAGAGGAAGCTGTCAAGTATCACTCATATGCAAAACAGAGTGCCTGCGCCTCCTGAACAGTTATCTGTGTTATAATCAAACTGTTCCTCCCATTGGAGCTCTTCCAGCTGATCTATAGCAAGCTGTCATCTTGTATAATACCAAACAAAATTTATAAGGCTGGTCCAGAGACATCGAAGATCTAGAAAACTATAGTCTGTCCTCCCATTTCCTGAAAAATAACTTTCAGTATTACTACTTTCAGAACGAAAATTAAGAGTACTTCAAAATTCATTAAGACACAGAACACGCTTAAAAGTTAGGTGTGCCAGACAAATCTGTTTACTAAACCAACAAGAGTGACATCCCCCTGTCCCCACGCACATTCCTGAAAGCACAAACATATCTATGCCATTACCATCCCGAGCCTGTCTCACGGGACAATCAGCTTAACTAAGTTTCATGCTTCAGAGGTCTTGTTTGCAGACTAACAACGTGACCCAACACGAAGCACACAGAAGAAGTTAAGCAGTTTTGCGTTAGGACAGCTCAGCTTTTCAAGTCTGAGTCATTTTGAAGGATCTGAAAATAACAGTAGCCTAAGGCAAACACACATTTGTTTTCCCAACACAAACNTCATAGCCAGAGGCCACAGAAAGAAAAAAATAAAAGACAAATAGTGCTGAAATAACTTAAGACTCAAGAAGTCCTTGTACTTCCCGATGCACACAGAGCACAGCAATCAAAGTTGCAGGAAGACACTGCTTCCCCATGTACGTCTATTTAAATATCCCCATTCTGCGCTCGGTGCACACATACACTCACTCACCACTTTGTCCATGAGCTTCCAGGTCTTCTCCACAGTCCTCCGGTCGGCAGCCGCCTGCTTGGGGGGGCCCACAGCGTCCTGAATGGCATCGATGAAGCCCAGGATGCGGCCCTTGCGCGGGTTCCGGCCGTTCTGGGAATTGGCCATCTGGGAGGCGAGCTGGCCGCGGGGACAGAGAAACAGAGACTCACTAGGTGCTCCCGCACAGCCAAGTGACGCTTCCTTCTTCACGGGCAGCAAAGGGCAACACCAGGGCAGGGCGAGGCGCAAGTTCTGCTTTCCGCGCCAGACAGCGGCAGCCCACCTGGGCTGGCTGCCGGCGGCCAAACAGCACCGCGCTCCGCCGGGAGCCGCCCTCGGGCCCACCCCGCGGCTCGGGCCGCCCCGGCGGGCACCGGGCACACGCCGCGAACACACAACAAAAGCGGGGACGTGCGGCGGCCAGGGACGGACGGAGGGAGGGAGGCAGGAAGGAGAAAGCAGCGAGGCGGCCCCGCGGCAGGGCAGACACATACGTACAGACGGGCACCGCAGGGCTCGGCACCGCGGGACGGGGCTGCTCCGACCCGCGGCCCCCGCTCCAGCCCAGGGGCTCTCCTGCCCCCCCGGCTCCACCGCCGCGGGAAGCGCATCCCGCGCCCCGTTCCGGCCGCTGCGCCGGGGGCGGCCGCTGGCGACCGCTGGTCACCGATGGCGACCGCCGCAGCCGCCACTCGCGGGTCCCTGCGGGACCGTGTCCCGCGCCTCCCCGCAGCGCAGCCCCAGCCCTGCCCACACGCGCCCGACGGACACATGCAAGAGGAGAGAGAGAGAGGCGCACGCACGGGTCTGTCCGTGGCACAGCGCACAGCCCCAGGCAGGCTGCGGTCTCCACGCACTCCGGCAAAGTGAGGCTGGCGCGGCTCCGGCGGCCCCGCTCCCTCCCCCGCCCCGCGGCGCTCTGGCGGCCGCTCCTCTCCTCGCAACATGCCCGCCCCGAGGCCAGAGCTCAGCCCAGCGCATGCGCGACGGGAGAGGCGTGGCGCGGGGTGGGCAGCAGCTCCGCAGATCCCCGCCCTCTTCCCACAGGCGGGAACGGCCGCCCCAGGCGTAGCCAGTCAGAAAGCGGATCTGCCTTTGCTTGACGTGGGAGCCAGCAAGTGAGCGTGGAGCTGGGCAGGGGGCGGGGCAGAAGGGCTGACTGTGTTGAGGAAAACTGGCCAATGGTCGGGCTGGAAGGAGGGAGGCGGAGCTTCCGGTCCTGCCCCCTCACGCGTGCCCGCCCGAGGGGGTGGTTTGAAGACCCCAGGGGCTCGTGTGGGCAGTGGGAAGTGCTGGGGGTGCTGGAGAGGTTCTGACTCGTGGGGAGCTCAGCAGCGTGCCCGGCGGCTCTGGGCAGCGTGGCCCTCCTCTGCTGGAGCTCCTGTGCTTTTGTCTCGCCAAAGCATGTTAAAAATCAGTGCTCTTCCTTGCTGCCTTTTGCAGCTTTCTCCCTGTAGCTTCCCTTCTAGGCTTTTGAGAGTTTTGTTGTTGTGGCCACCAAAAGCGGGAACTCCCTGTCCCTCTGCGTGCCCGGTTCCTCCTCTCCTCAGAGAGGGAGAGGTTTGCTTCGAAGCAAACGCTGAGGTTTCCCATGTTAAAGATGGGCCAGAGAGCTGCTAACCACAGCAGTGGCGGCTCCCCCTGGGTGTACTGTGGGGGGAGGGCTCTGTGTGGGCAAATGGCCCCCAACTGGTGCATGTCACGCTGCTGTTTTATGGGCGAGCTTTCCTCTCCAATGTGTAGATTGCCAGTGAATGCTGGAGAGGGAAAAGTGAAGCTCAATGGGCGCGAGGCGTTTTGCCTCAGAGCCCTTTGAAGACGTTCCAGGGTGCACTTAGGCTTTGTGAGTGTTAATCATACAATTAATTATCGTACAAAGAAACTGAAGCGCTTTAAAGCTCTGAGGTTGTTTTACAAATGCAGTTATTTTAAAGGGTGCTTTTGAGTTTGGGTTTTCTCAGTGTCAGCAAGTGTGGGGGCTTTGCAGTAGTTTATCAAGGTTTTCAAAAAAATACCTGTCCTTGAATTTTTTCCTGATTTTTTGGCTTTTAGTGAAACAGTAGGAATACTTACAGAGTTTCAGTGTTCCTTTTATTTATTATAATGTCATTTACAGGTGTTTTTAGTGCAGGGATCTTCCCGCTAATTTGAAATGTGTTGTTACTGTGGGCACGCGTGCAACAGTAAAACCCCCTCCGTAATGTCTTCCTCAAAGGTCATTGTTCCTCCTCAGCTTTAAAATACGGTTTGGCAGGCACTTGCCTTAAGTGGGCTGGAAGCTTTGCATTTCACCGTAGGCTCTGAATTATTCTCTTTCCTATGTTGATTTAAACGTTGGTTTAAAACTCTTCTCTGGCAGCTCTCCCTATCCATTTTTTCATTTGGAACTCTGCTCGCATAAGGTTGGGTCGGTAGTGACTGCTCTTCCTCCTGCTATCTCTCCTTTCGTTGTGGATAAATCAGATAATCTAAGATTTTTTCCGAACTCCTTAAACCTTATTTTTGTTGATTGTTCTGCTTTCGTTGTTATGTCATTCTCTTCATCTTCCCTGCGCTGCCAAAAGCTATGGCCTGTGAGCTGGACTTGCCATGTGGGGCTGAGTCATGTTGTCTTGCCGTTCATCTGAGTGCCGAGCCAGCAGGAAGAAGCAGCTTGGTTTCCTCCATCCCTGTGTGTGTTGTGCTGTTAAGCAAATGGCCAGCTTTATTAGAAAAAGGAGTGGTTTTCAAACAGCCTCGTTTTTTCGTTGTCTGTGCTGTACAGTCAGTGCAGTTATTCTGGAAAACAAAGTCCTCAGAGGGTTGTATGAATTGATGTTGGAAGTGAGCTAGCTGGGACAAGAGGGTGAAGGAGGCACTTTTAGCTTCAATATGTGGAATGTTAGAGATTGGCTAAACTTTTGTGCACTACGCTATCAAAGGACTAGAAAAGATGGCATTGCCTTTGTGCTTTCAAACATGCAGAGTGAAGGGACCATTTGATAGAAGACAGCTGAGAAGGAAGGCTGAGAGAGGAGGAGCAAACAGCTGCGATGTGTTTGAAGTTCAAGAGGTGTGCTTGCTAGCAGTGGAGAACTTAAGGACATCACCTGTGCAGTGATCTCTGGGGTGCCTGAGGATAAAAGGCCCTTGAAAAGGTGGTGGCTGAAGGTGCTGGTTTATTTTGATTGTCTTCGTTTCTAACAGAAGTTACTTCTCTCACAGTGTCTGGTATGAAGCTATGTTTTGTTCCCAGAAGAAAAACAAAACTAATAACACCTGGCAGTGTTGAGCACAGCCAAGGACATATTATGTTCCTCAGTGAAGCAGTTAGGAGGCATAAGGAGCTGGGAACTAGGAGGGGACGGGACTGGGGCAGCTGACTTGAACTGACCGAAGAGCTATTCCATATCACTTCATGTGATTTCTACGGAGGGAGAGGATCTTTTTTGGAGAAAGGGGCTGCTGGCTAGTTGGGTATCAGTCATTGGTCCCTTGCTTTGTGTATCATCTATTGTTTCTTATATATATATATATGTACTGATATTTCTTTTATTCTCAGTGCTGTCTTAGTATATAGCTTTTATCTCAATCCATGAGTTCTACCATATTGTTTTTCTTAATTCCCCCATCCCATGTGGGGAGGGGTGAGGATGGGTGAATAACTCTGTGGGACTTAGCTATTTGCTGGGTCAAAACCACGACATTGATGCAAGTCAATGTGTTGTTCAGAGGAATATGTGAGAGGGTAATCCCACTGCTCAATTTTGTGTGCTTTAGTAGCCTAAATTAAGAAGCTAGTCTGCTGTATGCAAATCCATTGAAAGACCACAAGAAGACAGCAAGGTGATTCAAAGCAGAAAAGTAAATGAGGTACTTTGAATCACCGTGGGAAAAAGTGGTTTTCTGTTCAGGCTAAATGGAAGGGGCCTAGGTTTGATATCTAATTAAAGCCCTCAAATTTTGTATGTACAATTAAAATGCCTCCACAGATCTCTCTTAATCATGAGCACTCTGACTCGGTATTTATATTACTTGTTAATATTCTGAAGAATGTGGCGCTTTGGATCTGGTGCTTGTATTTTCATCTCTGTATGAAAATGCTACAGGAGGGAAAGGAGGTGAATCAGAGGTGACGATTTTTACAAATTTCATGTTATGTGAGACTCGTCCGTCAACCTTGTTAAGTTCTAAACCAGTCATATATGACGACTGGATGGCTGTTGTAAGGACTGGGTAAAACATTGTAATAAAAAGGATGGAGCGAAGGTGGCTGTGACTCAAGGTATGATAGAAATAAAGACAGAGTGAAAGAAGCCTTGGTTTGGACTCGTAGATCTCTTTGTTATGTAAGGATTTCAGACCTGGCAATTTTACTGAAAGACAAATAAATACCACTTGTTGGAAAGCCAAACTGCTTGGTAGAAAGAGAAGAAACAGCAGTACAAGCTATTAGAAATAAGCTAATGGTTACATTTCTCCATTGCAATTTTTACTATCTGTTAACTGGTTGGTTTTGTTTTGCTCTGCTGATGACTCATTCCTCTGGGGTGATTACGTTGAATGAAACTTTGTTCCTGCTCTTGAGTGAAATTAATTAGAGCCATTGACAACAGTTGGAAGCAAGAGATATTTTGTTTTGCTGGTTTTTGTTCACCAGCCATTAAATATTATTGATTTGCTGCAGTCAGTCAATGTATGCGGTTTGGAAGCCGTATTCGTGTGTTTTCTTTTGCCCCGTCTAGAGTAACTTTTGCAAAAATATTCTGAAACACAAGAACAGTAAAGGTATCAAAATGTAGTTTTTACTTAAAGCCATCTAAATAATTATTGCACTCATGTGTGATATAATTTTAAAAAGTTAATACAGTGTACACTATGCTGAGATAAATGCTATGGTAGCAATGCTTATAGAAGCTTACGTTAGCTATCTCCAATCTTGAACATGAAGCAACTTCTTGCTGCTTGTAGCACAATACCCTGGCTATCCTGGCATCCTTAGGCTCTCAAAGTTATCTCCTGATACGTTAGTTGGATGTGTAAAATGTTGTAAAAAGACAGCTTTTTCCCAGGCTCTCTTTGCTGTACTGTCAGGTAGCAGTTTAGTGACTCAACTGTGGCAAGGTCACGCTCTTTGCAGTGAGTGCAATGCTCCAGCAGAAAGCAGCTGGTTGCTCTTTGCGGGGAAGCTGGGGCTCTAAGGGCTGCTGGAACCCACTGTTGTTTTAGTGCCCTTCACCCATCTGTTCTGTATGAAAACAAAATAAATGCATTCACAAAAACAAAAATCCAGTAACAACAGATATCTTTAAGTTCCAGGGCTGTATGCTTGGGTACATTTTATTTGGCCCATTCTAGAAATGTACAAGGTCCTGCACATAACCTGTCTGCCCCTGCCATTATCCAGTTGTTACACAGTCACCTGTAATAAATGCTAAGAGTATGGAGCAAATGGGAAATCCTTTGATGCCGTTGTTTTACCGTGCCCTTAAGGATGCTAGGCTCTTCAGATGTCAAATGAAGTCATTTATTTGTCGTCCGGGGAGTCGTTAAGCTGCAAGGTACGATTTTTGGATAACACTTAAATCAGATTGCAACATACCTGTTTTATCACGGCAAACTCAGATATAAAGCAAAACAGATCAGCTGTGGCACTCGGGACTCTCTTACTGATAACTGCAGCTGTGGTTGGTATAATAACAGATGCTTCTCCTGCCTTAGTACATAGTTGCTTCAAGAAAATTGGCGATAACAATGGCAATTAGTCATTGGATTGTTATCCAATTAACTCATCTACTTCTAACAATCCCTTAACAATTTTTCCTCCATATACTTAATACTATTATGTTCTTAATGGTCATCAAGTCCTCAGCCCTGCATTTTCTTGGTTTTGTTACTGGTTTCTAGAAATCTAAAAGATTATTTGCATGCATGAAATGAGGAACTTCAACTCATTTTGCTGTGGAATTTGTTTGTTTGTTTTAAAAAATGATTTTTCAAAGTTTCTTTGTTACTTTGTGCTGTAGGTACCAGTCTTCGTCCCAGCCAGCTGCTGCAGAGGCATAACTGATCGTAATATGTTGTTGCTGCACTAGTTCTCTGCTGAGGATTGACATACTCCTTTTATGCTCCACTTGGAACAACAAGCTAAGCTTGGCTGTACTTGTACATAAAATGGGCCAGACACTGCTCTCTGTTCCTGAGGCCAGGTAGCATGGCATGACGTGGATGGCAGCCACAATTCTTAGTAAAATTCCTACACCACCCCTATCAACCCAAGTACCTGCAAGCAGGGAATGATGTCTGACTTGTGCTAACCCTGAACCTCCCTGGAGCTTTTTGGGAAAACTCCAGCTGATGTGGGCCAAAGCTACTAGGGAGTAGCCTGATAATTTAACAGGATAGATTGCCATATGCCGAGATCATCAGGAGTCATTACTGTGTGCAGGTATAGTGGTAGGGGGTGTGCACACAAATATGCACACGTGCACGCATCTACTGTAATATGGTGCCTTTCATCTCTGCTCACATTGGTTTGGCTTCAGATAATGAAGTTTATTTTCAACTTTGTTCTTGAGTGTGAGAACTGAACTACTTAAAGGATACATAGGAGATATACTGGCAAGAATTTTATTGACTAAGGTTCTCAGGCTTACTTTTTCAAATCTTTCTTTCATACTAGGAGAAAATCAACCAAAGAATGATATTGTTTCCCATGCAGAATGTAACTGAACATTTTACTTTACTATGAGCAATTAGGAAATACATTATCTGTTTGCAGACTGGGTATGAAAACTAACAGTAGGGCCAGGCCTGTGTTTGTCTACACACCTTGCTAATGAGTTCATTTGCTGTAAACTAGACAGCCCACTTCAAAACACGTCTCTGCTGTAATATATTGTATTAAAAAAGTGTGTCAGCTTAATTTTAAAACAACCTAACCCTCAGGGAGCAATTTTACATGAGTTCTTCTGTTTCTTTTCTGTTATTAATTGCATCCATCTGCCAGAGCAGGTGCAAAAGCTTTAACTAAGTTCTATCATTTCAGCACTACCTCTTGAATTTACCCCATCTGTGTTATAGCACAAAAACTAACAATTTCGAAATTCTCTTTTTTTAACCCAGTTTCTGCCAAGTACCACAGTCTTAGTTTTTCCTGATCTCCGTTTCATAAAGCAGTAGCAACAATATTTAACTTGAACACCCTATTTAATATCCTGTCCAAATACAACGGGGAGTTCTTGTTTGACTTGAGAATTAGGAGCTTTCATTTTTTCAATTCAAATATCTCTGCTTTCACAAGAATTTCTGAGATTTCCATATCGTGGTAAGTTGTAAAATATGTGCCCAGGGACTTTCCATTGCCATCCTTCTTTGGAGCCGCACTTCAACAGGAAACAAGCTTGTGTCTGTTGAACACAGTTTCGCATAGAAAAGACTTCCTCTGTGCTTCTGCAAATCTAAATAACCTCAATTAGTGGGGGTTTGGTCTGTGTTACTAGCAGCTTTAATTGAAATACTTGAATGAGACAGTCACTGACATACAGACTTCTCTGCAGCAAGAAAAATTTTTCAGTTTAGTAAGATAGCGTCATAGAGTTCAGCAAGGAAATCGTGCAGTGCAAGGAAACAGTAACTTAAGCATTATGATTTATTTGATTAAATTTATTCTCGTGTGCCAATCATTACTGGAGCTTCTAATGTTCTGTCCATCTTTTGTCAATAGAAGACAACTTTTTTTTTTCTGGCATGATCTGCTTGACTATGAATTTGTGGTCTATCTCGTGTTTCCTGTATGCTTCAAGTTCTACGAATATTTTTCTTGTGAGAAAAGACAGGAACCTTTTGCCCTTGATATAGTAAACATCTTGGATTTTTTTTTTTTTTTTTATCTTCATTCAAAATAAATGATCTTTTCCAAACTGAAAGTAGGCTGTGTGTTTTCTAAGGGAATTCACAGTTTTAATAGGACAGAGTGATTTTGCTTTTGCATAGGTCATTTGCAAACAAAAATTGAATGCGTCTGATATTTGTAATTATTTTCTGAATGCTTCAGAGCATTCAGTTATTCTCAGACTGAGTTTACAAGCTTTTTGCATCAGTTGCTCATTCTCTGTAATGCATTTGGTGATTGTACTTTTTCTACTTCATTACAGGACTAATTTTATTTTATTCTTTTAAAACAAAAATGAAAAATAGTGAATCAGACTTCTGGGGAGAGGAATAGGTGATTTCTGCCTTTCTGAAATGTTCATTTTAATGCATTAAGCAGTCACATTTTGAACAGTGCATTCTACATTGAAATGTGTTTCTTTATTATTTTGCTAATTCTGTTGTATGGGATAATATAATGCTTGTTTCCATTAACTTTCAGATTAAAGCATGTTGCTTCAAATGAAGTATAAGTAGGTCAAAGTAAAACTAAGAATGAATTGAAATTTGAATTAATATTTTCTTTGTTCTTTGAATTTCTATCACTTTCTGCCAGCTTTCAATGTGTCCAGTCTAGGCAGTCAGAGAATGTCCAGCAGAACATTGTCAGCCTTGTATCAAAGCACGAAAAGTGGCGTTAATTACTGAAGGATTTTATTTATTTTTTTTTGCCATGAAGTGTTGATTTATATGTCCAAGTGTTTTTATTCTGTTCAGTTACCAGTCACTTGCAGCTAAAAACAAAACCAGCTATACTGGCTTATAAGCCTGTTGTGCAAATGTTTTCCTCTAGAAAACATTCCTGTTGTTTGTTCCTTTTGTTTTGTTTGTTTCTTTTTAATTACCTAGTATTTTACAACTCTAAGTAGCATAACACTGTAGTTGTTCTTCTCAAATTCTTACTTCAGCAGAGCTGAAAATGAACAAAGACAATTTTGCTATCTAGCCAAAACTTATCCATGCTCTATGATAGGTTCTTCTCATAGGCTTTATCCTGCTCTTGCAGAAATTATCAAAATTGCATCCCAGTGCTTGCTTTCTTGGAATAAAGTGTTCATGGCTAAAGCCTTCCACCTCCGAACAGCTGTGTAATTTTGGCACCAGATAACATACATGGTTGGTCTAGTAAAGAGTCAGTCACATCAAGTGAAGAGTTCTCTTCAGTTTTCCTATGTAGATATGAAAAAAAGACAATCTGAATAATATTTGCTAGATCATCCCTTACTTTGAAATTTTACTTATTTTTGTGCTTTTTCTTGATGGAAGGTGGGTAGTCTAAATGATACAGATTTGTGTAAGAAATATTTGTTAATATTGTTACGTGGTAGCATTTTCGAGGGTTTGTAGTTCTGCTTTATTCGGTCCTGGTAGAAGTGAATATCAGCTGTTGAGTTTTTAACATTTGTCTGTGCACGACCCTACGAAGAAAGGCTAGAGGAAGTGGGAGAGTTCCCTCTTTTGCAAATTGTTTTGATATGTCTTTCTTTTCCATATAGGCAGTATATCAAGAATTTTTAAAAGTAAATAGTGATCTGTTCAGATATGAATCCTTGAAAAACAAGTTAGCCTCTTAAAGGAGATATTTGGTGATTTCTGAAAACTTACTGAATGTAAAGGTTTCTGGTTTTGAAGGTGTTTTGAGGTGCACAGTGTTGCTTGCCTATTTTATAGCCTTGGAAGCTTTCATTTACTTGAATCTGTTTTTCTCAGATGGTTTTGGAACAAAACATTCTGCTTTTGTAGCAGAGATGTTCAGGGTATCTATTTCCCCCATGCAGCATCCTTAAATTTTATTAGATTGAAGTAGAAGAAAATGTGTTGGTTAATTCCTCGTTTCTTCTGCACTATATAATTTGAGTTTGGATTCTATTGATACCCACTTGGATTCTTCTTTCTAACCCATGAGTACAACTTTGAAAAATGACCATCAATTTCACTGCTGAAGTGTGAGGCAGTGCTAGGGGTGCTGAGTGAATGTGCACGGAGACTTGACGAGGCTTTCCCCATGCTTCTGGCTTCGCTGTCTAAGGCAAGTGAAGAGATGATATAGCTTTCATGGATGGAAATCCGTATGCTGGAAGGATTGATTGAAGTTTCACTTAGGACCTCAAAAAGAGAACTTTTAAAGGCTTCTTCTGAAGGAGATAATAAATCCTTTAAAAGAGAAAAACGAATATTCCTAGAGAGCTTTCTCCATTTACTGGCACACAGAAGCTAAGCATAGCAACTTTACACAATTTTAACCCAATTTCTAAAGATATGTAGATATGTGGGAACTCTTCCCCCCCCCCCCCCCCCCACCCCCATAACCCTGCGGTCAGCTACAGCAGTACAGTGGCAGGAGCCCTTCACTTTGTACACCCTGAAAAAAATAACATTCTGCTGCTTTTAAATTCTTGTGCTCAAAGCTGTTCATCCCAATTTCATCACGTTGCACAGCTTCATGATATAATAAAGTCCCCGGAGCTACTTCGGTTTGGTTCAACTGAGTGTTTGTTCCTGTATGTCTGCCATGCCATCCACCCATAGAGAACATCTATTGTAACTTAGTGACACTGGGATTGTAGGTTGTTTGGTCTTTTATTGAAGACAAAAAATTACACCTTCAGAAAGCAGAGCGTGGTAGATACTGAGGGGTACATGACAGAATACATGCCAGTGCACATATTTTAAAAATGTGAAACACTTTGTAAAGTGAAAAAAATTACGAAGCGCATCTTTTTTTTTTCCTTTTTTTTTTTTTTTTTCCCCCTTTGGCCAAAGCTGAAAATATTCCCTTGTGAACTTGCTTCCCTTGACTCATTGGCTTTCTATATTTTTCCTTCCACTTGACTAAATTATGCCAGTTGGATTTTAAATCTATCGAGCATGATTACTGAGCAGTGAAGCCTGGGAAAAGTGTAGCTATTTGAGCCAAAAAGCAGAAATACAGCACGTAAACTAGTCAGAAATCTCCTCAGTATAAATGGGGAAGAAGTTCAGAATTTATGATGGGTGAATGTTAAACAACTAAGGTTCTGGAAGGGTACTTAGGATAAAAAAAATCAGGACAGTGAAGGAAACATTTTAAAAATCTTCAAGGAATGCAGTGGTTACATAAATGCCCTCATGGAAAATGTGTTTAATTCCAGGTCCTCTTGTGCTGCTGTGCAGAGGCAGAACTAGCAGGAGTCCTTAATATCTGTGCATGCAATTTTATCAATGACCTCTGAAGGAGGAAAAAGGGAATTAAAGGGGCAAAGGAATCATAGAGAGGAGTCTGAGCAAAGATGCTGTAAGCAATAGATTTAGTTTGGAGTCTGTGTAAAAATACAGGCTTATGGCTCTATTTAAATGGCTTGGTTTCGCTGACACTATTATACAAACATCACCTTTGGATGAATTGAAGGGCCCATTCTTCAGCCAAATTAAGTGTGTAGTCTTCAAACAAATTGAGCAGTATTTACACTGAGTACCTGCTCCTTACAATGGACTGGATGTGCAATTTCCTTGGACTCAGCATTGTGCTGGTATCAGTGATGGTGTGAAAGCAAAATGTTATGGTTAAATCAAATGCATTTGATTACCAGGTTTTCCAGATTTTCTGAACTCTTCCTGGTAAGTAGAGCATCTAAAACTGTATTAACTGAGCTGATACTCTACTAAATATTTATTTTTATAAGAAAGAAACATGGGATCTTCTATACTGTTTATGTGAATAGCACTTGATCTGTCCCCAATTACTTGCATAGTTCATTTGCCTGTCAGTTTGTAGTTCAGCTTCTTCTGCAAGATATTTTACCCTGCTGTTCACTCAAGCTTTCTGCATTTTCACTTTGACCAGCTTATCTGCTTATCATTAGAGACGTCACAGTTTACTTTGAAAGAATGCTTTTTTGCTGAAATAGTGAAACTTGGCTGAATACTGGGGGCAATTCCTGGGAAGTGAGCTTAAACGGTTTGATATTCTTTGTGAATATTTGAATGTGACTCCTTTATCCACTGAGTGGAACGGGAAAACTATCATGAGACTTGTTCATTTTAATTAGGCCTGCCAGACAGAATTCCAAATATTAAAATACTCTTCATTAAGCAGCTTATAAATAAGGAGTAGGTTAAAAATTAGTCAGAACTTTGGTTGTAATTTAGTGTAGTAAATTTTCAGCAGCTGCAGCTCTTCTATGAAGCAGCGCACCCACAAGTTGCTATGTGTAACTGTATTTGGATCTTTCTTGCACAATCCTATTGTATTTTAGTAGAATTTTAATGAAATATTGGAAACAATGTCAGATTAGTCCAAACAAACAGTAGAAAAATGCAGACTCTCCAGTGAAGTGAATCCAGGTTCATAGTGGTACGATTAAGTTTAGGTGGATTTGATTTTTCACTCAGCTAATGTTATTTTCAGAATGACAAACTTGTAGAATCAGCAGGAAAAGCAGTGGCATTAATTACAGCTATGTGTTTAATTGTATTGCATAACACATTTAGGTGCTATGTAATCCAAGATATTCAGTTTTAGATGTTCTCAAAGGTTTTTTTGTTTCTTCTTACAATGTAATTGTGGTATGGTATTTTTTAAAATAGGCAAAGCCTTTTTCAGGAGAGACGTACAGTCAGAGCAAATTGACATCAGTGGGACTGTCTCTGTTGGTTTAAACCAAAAAGTAAAATGTGGCTCTCTAGATAGTCGTCTCGAGAATAAAGTTTGCTTGCTTGTGTATTAATGTCTTTGGTTGTGTTTAATCATTTTCTCCAGATAATGCTGTATTAAGTTTCTCATTTTACAAGTACTTGCTTGTAAGTACTTACTTTTACAAGTACTAAATGCTTTAGCTTTATCTGGGTCCAGGAACTCTGCTGAAATGAGACTGAGTTGTCACTGCAGCTTTTCAGGAGTATTTAGCAGCATAAATGTAAAAATAAAAATATTCCTTGTGAAATGTACATGACTTCTACAGGAAATTTTTCATTGTCTGCGATTTCTTTTGTGTATGTGTATTTATAACATCTTTCAAGGAAAATATACGTATATGTGGGTATGTATGTAATCTTGAAAGACTAAATATAAATGGAGCATTTCCCATTCCCCTTTCTTATGACTTCCGTTTTTCTTACCTGGTTTTGTCTGGTTCACCGTCTGTCACTTTGACATCTGCAAAACTATCGAAAAAAATTTATAGCTTTATGAAGCACATTGTTTTCTGTGCAATTACTTGAGGTAGATTTGGAAGTAATTTAATTTTCACTGAAATTTTGAGCATTGTAACATTTTATTCCTTGACTAAGTGTACTTATGAAAGGTGTATTTTAAAGTGATAAAATAAAGACTTGGATTGGTGATTAGTAAGCGTTAGATCCTCTTTAATGATCAAGTAGTTTACCAGACTGCAGGGCTAGGAAAACAAACTTTGGCAACTTCTAAAATCTTCCAGTCAGAACTTTGTCCTGAGAAAAGTTCACATATTTGGTTCCAGAGTTTCTCTTACGTGAGCTTTCTTAAATGCTCTTTGGTCATGACTGCTTGGTTGTAATTGTCAAAGGACTTTTCAAGTGGGCATCAGGAGCTGCCTAAAAATAAAACTGGCTGTATTTTTGTTGTTGTTTTTTTTTTTTTTCCCTCTTTTTGAATTGCAACTTAACTAGAAATGATCCTTCCAAATAGCCATGGAAGTCACAGTTATTGCAAAAGGAGGAAAATGAAATAAATACATTGGGAACAAGTCTAGGCCAAAGATGTCTAGAAGCACGATAACATAGCGTTTTTTTTTTTTTTTAAACAAACAAACAAACAAAAAACAGAAAAGCCTTGTATTTGTAAAAACTCATAGTGGCACTCTACTTCCTGTCCTTGTTCTACATTATACTGGCATGTAGATAGCTGTAAGAAACTGAGTTTGTGAATTTGCATCATATTTAACATCAAATCATTGAAGACCTTTTGAAATGTTAAGAGATGAGTAAACCTCATTTACAAATGTACAGATCATGTATGAATGGAAACCATCAGTACAGATTTCTACAATTCATTTTCAAAAACAGGAGGTATATTCATTTCCGGATGGTGCTGTGTTCGTTCCTATATTTACCCCGTCTTCTCTGTATTGATTTCACCAATTCCAGGACCATGGCCAATTTTTAACGCCTATTGGAAAACGCATTGTTCAGTCGAAGTGGCACTTAACTCTGCCGTATGCTTTTAAACTGCAGAGGTAACCAGGAACTTGATTCTTTGTCTAATTCTCAACAGTGTTGTTGGTTTCTCTGGCACATTATTCTGGTAAAACCTGTCTTAGGTGACTGTCCAAGGCACCAGGGAAAAGTAACTTTATATCAAAAAGGAGAGGGTTGTGTCTGTGTTTGTTTGCTTTTTAGTACTGGTTCTATTTTGAGCAAAAATCTGATAGATTTACTAGTAAAAAAATTAAACCATTTAGAAGAGATCTTCAACAAAATTGCAAGTCCGCTTTGAAGTGTTATTTAAATCCTAATTGAATTACCTCTTAATGGGAAGGAGGTAGGGAAAAGGTCTGTGCTTTGTTTCTGTCACTGTTTGTTCTTTTGCCTCCTATGCCCTTTGCTTCTCAGCTCCCCAGAGGCCTTTGCTGACAGTGTGATATTAACATTGTGTGTATCACAAGCAAATACAGTAGTTTGGCTGTCATCTTAGCTACTACTGCCCACACGGATTCATGAACTCTCTTCCCTCTCTTCCCAGTTCGAACTGGAAAGCTTGAAAGAACAAATGAGATAGAAAAGCAAGTTATACACACAATGTGCTTATATTATTCCTTTTTTTTTTTTTTTTTTCTCCAAGATGATAAAAGGAAATGCCACCGCCGAGAGCGGAAGGGGTCACTGCCAGGTTCCTGCTGCTATTTTCTTGATAAATGTTTTGGGTGAGATTTGACTTCTGCTCTTTGTGTCTTCTTTCTGTCTGGTCTCCTAACCTCCCATTGCAGGCACAGGCAGAAGTGCTCAGAAGCTATTTCTTCCACTGAACTAGATTATAAAATTGTACAGCTACTAAACAGGAGACACTGTTGGAATCATAGAAGGGAAAGCAAAAGACTCTCCTATGACTAAGGGCATGTCTGTGGATAGTATTGACTCTGTTTCAGATTGGCTTAGTATTGGACAACTGGCTATTTGGGGCACCTTGGAGGAAATTCTCATCTGTAAAAGATGTTTACTGTGTTGTTATAGGAACCTTATGAGAGCCCAACGTTTACTGCTTTCCTTCTGTGCGTAGTCAGAGTTTGCAAAATACACGAATCTCTTAAATGGACATAGATTTATATTCATTATTTCCTAGTGCCAATACAAACGCTTCAACTTTAGAGGCACTGAAAGGCCTCTTTTGTCTTTGTGCAAAGAGATTTGCACCCAACAGCGAGTGCAGAGCTGAGGTGTTGCATCATGCAGAAATACCTGGAACCACAGCTCTGTGGGGATGGACAGTGGAGTATGGGCACTGAACTGTAAGAGATGGTTCCTTGTTATTGTTTGTCTGGATGTACCGCTTTCTTTTCTGGGTTATGAGACTGTTCACTGGATGTTTAGGCACGGGAAATAAATGTTGTAAACATGAAGGCAAAATGTTTGTTGGAGTTCAGAAAGTGAAGCGAGAAAAATGGACTCTGTGAGGCCTGTTGAAATTAATATAATGTAGCCATAATAATATAGTGTAACAGGAACATTCGTGGTTATTAATAGGGCAGGATAGTACAGTAGTGCTGTTTCTAAACTATTTTCAAATAGGTCTGTCTCCATTTCCTGGCTGCATGGCTTTGAAAGATATAGTGAATATGTTGCCTGAGCTGGGGGCATATTTTGTTTATTCTCGCTTGCTGTTCCTGGATGGTTTGGTTACAGCCCCATGATCTTCTGAAAAACAGCAGCAGAAAAGAGCTGTCACAACTGTTTGCATTTACAGTTCTGGATTGTGTCCCTCTCCAGGGCCATTGTGGTCTTGCCCATTGAGAAATGCTCCAGGGAGCTCTTCCTCTTGAGCTCTTTGCAATCCTCCACCAGAACGAATTTTCTAGAATAAAGCTTCTTTGCTCATTTCAAAATTCATCTCTGTATTTTATGGGTGGTGGGCCTTTGAACAAACCGTAGTTGATAAGGAAAGTGTAGAAAGCCTAGATAATTAACTATTGCTAGTCTGCCATGTTTCTGTTATTATCAGTTTGAAAAACATTCACGCCTTTTTTTCCCTTAGCTGTGACAAATTTCACATCCCAAAGAGACTTTTCTGCCTTCCCTCTGAGCTGGCAAAATGCTTCCCAAATTACTTTCCTCAGCACTGCTACTCTGTAGCAAAGGCAGGTATGCGGGTGGCTGACTTGTGTGTGAAGGGGAGCAGTAACTGAATGCGTGCTGAAGTGAGATGCCCTCAGACAGCATTAGTGGGAGATGTTATCCCCGATGGGAGTCAGCAGCGAATGCAGAGAGACAGTGGGATATGAGGGAGATGCTCAGTTCTGTTGTTTAGCATCATTGTCTCTGGCAGCTGATGCAGAAACTGAGCAGGTAATGATCCTGAGTGAGCTGCTTTATCTTGCATTGTGTATACCAAACTGAATTGTTGTCTTTGCTTTAAATTCTCTCTTTTTTATTTTTAGTGACATTATAAATGAGGATAAAGTGCATTGCCAAGTTAGAGAAATTCTGCAGTGCTTGTTCCAGAGCTATAAACAAGGCTCATTACATCGTGAAATCTCAACTTCAGTAAAAGCTGAATGCAGGAATTAGCCGACATGTATTTTTTTCAGTTGTTTTTGCTCTTTTTACTTTCTGCTCCTTCAAATATTACATATTGGATGCAATCAATTTAACTTTCATCTTACATGCAGTATACTATAGTTTAAACTGCTTCTCAGCATGCTTAACAGGAGATCAAGAGAAGGGAAAGGAGAACGAGTGCGAATAGCAGAACAGGCATGAAGACAATACAGTCGACTTCTGGAATTGCAGCTGGAATGTTGTGGAATTCGATACAGATGGAAAATAAAAGTTTAAAAGTGTAAAATTTCCAGTGTGGGTGCCATTTCAAGTGGGCTGTGTGGGTGGAGAATGGTGCTAAATGCCAAGCAGACAAGTAGAACTGAGTCTCTTTCCAACTGGTAACAGACAGCTAGCAATGGAAAAAAAAAAAATAGTAGTTTAAATGTCCCAATGCAGCTGTTTTGTAATAAATCACTAATAGTTACTGGTAAAGCTCAGCTCATCAGGATTCGCTGCTTTCTTGTCCATAGTACTTTTCCACAGTAGCTGCAGTATGATTCTTGTGATATCCTTATTTAATGTCTTACTTTGAATATTCTGGGTAACTGTTGTTCTTCAGTTTGGAAATGGTATTACTTCTAAGTCCATTCCCTGGAGTATAAGTGCACAAGAATAGTGTTACTGGACATCTCTCCTGCTTCTTTATTCTCAGATTCTCAGTTAAAGTTCTGATGCTTTGGTTTGGCATCAGGCCCAGTTCCAGGAGTGGATCATTCCTCTTCATTTGCTCCAGATGTATTTTGTGCATGCTCATGTGACAAACCTTCAGGAAAAGAATGAGCATGCAGTTCTCCAAAGAGATTACTAAACAATTCATAGTAATATTTTTAAGTTTTTCATTCCTTATTGCTTCCTTCAGCTTCCTCTTACTCCTCTATCAGGAAGAGTAGTGGCAGAGCATATTTCTTCTGATCAAAAAAAGAATACTCCTGAAGATACTTTTTGCCTTTTCCAGCCTATCACAATACCACAGAGTGTACAAGCTGGTAGGGGGATGTAGGGGAACGGTTAGGTCAGGGCCTGAACTGGTGATTGAGCACCTGGTGAAGGGCTGTGGGAGCACAGGCAAATTGCTTACACCTGTGCCCCCCTCATGACTGGAAGGGGTGGACCCAGGGTGTAGCCAACCTGGGCTCATATGACGGCCAGCCACTGAAGGGAGAGTATCTTGGGTCTAGGTTGCTTCCTGGGAAGGTGTGCTGCATAGCCAGAGATCCCTTTCACCAGCTGGGTGAGTCAAAACTTGGGTGAAACCTTTGCTTGTGTTTATTATTAAAACCTATAGTACTTTGCCTGGGATCATAAAGAACCAGTCTGAAGCACTTTTGCTTTTCCATTTGCAAAAGAGGATATTCCAGGAAATGGCATCGTGGTCTAGCGCCATTGCTTTTCACTAATTCAGTGTATTATGTTTTCATCTTTAGTATCCTTTAACCAAAGATCTCTTGAAGCTGCTGTATAGTGTTAATTTACCTCGTCAGCACTCTCTGTGACACAAAATCCTGCGATCAACAACAACCTGGATCAGCATCAATAGTGAATTCAACTTGTAACTTTGACGCTGTGGATGTAGTTTGCAACGTACATTACCTTATCCTGAAATCCAGAGGTTTACCTGGAATAGGATTGTTCCCACAGGGAACAGGACGCAGCTGTTAGAGTAGTACTGTGTATCATTTGAATATGTCAGTTAGAGAGTAGAATTTTTACCTTTTTGGAAGCTCCTATTTCTGTGTTTGTTTATGCTGTTGACCTGGTGGAGGCTATGGCTTTTCCGTTCTTGTTTGCAATTTCACTTTTTTCTTTTTCTTATTTTTTGCGAATGTTCTCAAAGAGGAGGAGGATACTTTAAGGAAAAGGTTTGAGGTCATTCATTCTTTTGCACTTTGGGCTTTTACTTGAGACAGAAGTGCATACGCTGGTTTTTGTTTACATTGTGGGCAGGTGGGGTTTTGAGGAGTGGAGCAGTAACAAGTAGACTTAAAACTGGAAATCCATCGTAAGATGAGTCATTTTACAACAGGTTGCTTCTTCTAAACGAAGAGGCTGCAGTAACTTTAAAGAGAGAGTTTCCTACCTTGAGAGAGCATGACAATAATTAGGTTCCCTGGTATATTAGCATATGGAGGAAAAGGGGATGGTCAGAATCATTCCGCTTCATAGTTGCGAAGTGCTGAGGGTGTACTTGGCTACTTGGTGATCAAAGGTAGGTTCCAAATGACCTGGAAGTATCTGATATTCAATATGGACTTGTGCTGCTTTGATGGTAGAAATCCTTTGAAATGAATGGCCCCGAACCTTTCCTTCCTTATCTGAGTTTTTAGAAGAAGCTGTAAAAGCTTTTGAATATTTATACATATAAAAGTTTCGGATCAAATTTGAATGAAGTGGAGGTCATTAGTAACAAGAAAGTGCTCCTTAATTCTTCAGGAGATTCTGACTATCAAAATGCAGAACATTTCTGTTGTAATGGGAACAATTTGAAGGAAAGAGAGGAAGAATACAAGAGTTGTAGTCGCTTAGCTTTTATTGTTCTGGGATGACCTTTTTGTTGATCTTTAGCTTCTGTCAGGAAAGTATAGTTCTGGCAATTCTGTCCCCCATGAAAGACTTCAAGAATCCCTCACAGCAGTATATTAAAAAAATCCACTTTCATCCAACACCAAAAAATAAGACTATTCTTTAAGTAGCACGTACCAAAAGTGGAGATGACTCAGTTCAACAAGCTTGCCAAATTTATAGGCGGTTCCCTTCAGAGAGAACTGACACTGTAGTGCATGTGCTAATTACCTCTATGAACGAAACACACGTGCCCTTGTGATTTAAATTTAGAATTTAAGAGCAACACTGGGAGTGAGGCAGTAATTGGGAACTCATTTGAAACTATAGTCGTGAGAAGTAGTTCATAAATAATGTTAACATCAGATTTTTAAATGGTGTATATACAGTGGTTGGAGGAGGGAAGTTTTGTTCTTTTATCCTACACATTTGTAAAGGATTTGGAATGCGGTCCTGGCGCTTCCAGCTCTCCTTGCTGCAGCTGGAAGAGAGACATTGTGAAGTTGATGGCTCCTCACTGCTGGCTCTGTTTTGAAATCATAACCCAGGCAAAGGGAAATGCATAATTTTACCACTTCTCCCAGCTGTCGTCACAAAAAACACTGACTCAGACACACCTGTGAGTCAAAATTCCTCCCATTTCCTTCCTGCTGCCTGGCAGTAGCAATTTACCTTATTCCAACTGCAACCTTTGCTGCTGCTCTCAGCCTCTGTGTTGTCTCTTATTCTGAACAGGCAGGGGAAGTGAAGTTAAGCTGTTTCTTACTGTCCTCTTCCAACTCATCTGTCCTGAAGAGAGGGAAAACGGGCAGAAAAGCACTGTGCTTGAGAACAAAATTCGGGTAGGGAGTAAAGAATTGTAAAGAGACTTTTCTTTTTCTCTGAACTGATAAGTAATGAAGTCATGAGGTACATCAACAGGAACTGGGCTGAATAAAATCAAAGGTCTTAATGCTGCTTACATGCGGTGAAGACTACACAAGCTGCTTCTCTGAAGGGTTTATTTAAATGGTTTATTTAAATCAATTTCCTTCCCTCTTGTTCCACAGGCAGTTATTCTGTCATCTGAGGCTCTGTTATGTGTATTGTTTTTGTTTTCCAAAACATAATTTGCTATGGATTTTTAACCTGCTATTAAAACGGTGTGCTGTTTTAGCTTAATTTTTCAAACACAACCCATTAATTTTGATTAATTTTCACATCTTGGATCCTCCAAAGTGACAGAAGTGCCAAATGCCTTTTTTGCTGAGACATTTCAAGATGAGGGTCTGAAATCAGAGATGATTTAAGAAGAAAAAATTCTTTGCATTGATAATTGTAGTGGTAGAACACCTACTTAGACATGCAGGAAATAATCTCTAACAAGCAAAAAAAAATCCTACAATATATTTAGACATCAGTAAGAAATGAAATGAGTTAGCAACAGGAGAAACAAATGGTCTGTGGTTAATTTGATCACTTCCTTTGCTACAAAAACAACAATCATCGAGCTTTAGAAGGCTCATTCAAATGTGACGGGGACAGCCCCTCAGCAACAGTAGCAGGAACATCCACCGCTAATCATCTTCTTGCCCTTTCTTATTCCAGTTCTGCGATTGTTCTGCTCGCAAAAAGGAAACGTAAGAAACGTCATTTTGTTTGGACCATGACAGTTGGGCTAAATGTTCAAAAAAAAAATCTGCTAAAACTTCTTAGAGTTATATTTTCCTTAGAAAACCAAAATATTATAAAATCTGGCATATGTAAAGACTGCTAAGAGACCTCCTGCAGAAGCTGTCCTTGCCTTGCTTCTACTAAGTACGGCCTTCTCTAAGCAAGGGAATGCTGGAACGAGAAGGAAGGGTGCTGAAACACCGAGCACCTTCTGTTTAACAAGAACAGTGGGACAGAGTCAGAGGACCATTTACAGGTTTTCAGTTCCTTAAAATTCAGCATGGCTCAAATGCTAAAGTATACGTAGAAATTTGAATTTGAGATGGACCTGGAGCTGAAAGAGGCCTGGCCTATGTTGTGGACCTGATTTTGAATTGGATTGAGAACAGAAAGCTTCGAAAATATCGTGAATTTTATCATCTAACCCAAAATCTAGTAATGACAACCTAAGAGCTTGTCCCTGGCAGATTTGAAACAGCTCTGATCCTGTTTCAATATCAGGGCTAAATTTAGCTGCTATTCCAACTACAGATTGAAAGAGTACATCCATAGCTGATTTTACGTTTTAAACAGCTCTTTTGTTATTTGATAAGCAGAGTCATTTTTTCCCACTCGACTGAAATCCTAGTGCTTTTATACTGTGGCTACTTCATTGCACTTCAACTTTTTGCGCACAAAATTTTCCAGTTTGAAATTGTAGATTTTTCCCTTTAAAAGCAGTTGGAGTATCTCTGAAGCATTTAGCTTGCAATTGTTTTTTTTTTATATGCACTTAACTCTCAGATGGTGGTTGAAAAGTTGGCGTTGCTCAGCAAGCAGTCCTTTGGGGTGTTTTGCTAGGTTAAGACTGAAATGCAGTCTGCCTGGCTGTGGTGTTCATTTGGGGCTTCTCCCTTTCAAAAGCTCATCTTCCTGAGCAGCTGCTAGGTGCTTTGCTTGCTTGGTGTCATCACTGGTGTGCAAGAAATGTTGGAGTAGGTAAGTGCAGCCCTCTCACCAATGACCCACACTGAAGGAGCTCAAGAAAAACAGACCAAAGCTACCAAGTTCTTATGGATTTAAAAAAAAAAAAAAAAAAAGCTGTTAGGACTCCTTGAGCGAAGACAGTTTCTGCAGTGTAATGCAACATCTGCAGTCATGAGGCTCTGTCAGTGGGTATGTGAGGATGTCTGTTGAAAGCTTTCAGAGAAGCCTCTTAATCTGATTGCTAACAAAAGACCACTTCTGCTAATGGTAACGTGTTTACAGTGTGTTATCTTTGTACTGCAGCAAGAAAAATATGCATTGGTCAGTAGTTCTTTTTTTTTTTTTTAATAGATATATATCTTGCTGTCTTTCCATCTTGAGAAAGAATTTTGATCTTCGTTTAAATTCTTCACCAGATGTTTGTGCATTTTTACCTCTTAGGACATGGGACCTATTTTCTTTGTTCTGTGTTTGATTTTTGTGTGTGAATCTCTTGTGAATTTGCTCCAGACAATGCTGGCTGTCCTCCAGTTATCCTTTGTGAGGAAAGGGACACTTGCAACTGAGAAGCTGCTAGCATTTGCAGACATTCTTTTCTCTAAGCACCTAGTGCTGCGTGTAGTTGGAGCTGTTCAGATTTTTATCTGTTTTCCATAAGTGAACAATCTCCCAGGAAAGCTGCATGCAAAGTGTGAAGCAGAATGAAAGTCAGAAAGAAACAAAATAGTCAATGT
>WBMW01002092.1:863467-898918 GCA_013396635.1 Penelope pileata | reverse complement strand
CTATGTTGCATTTAATTTAAAGACTAACATACTGAATCTCCAAGAGTAGGTGGAAATATTGAGGGCAGCTGACATCAAGTTTCACTAGTAACAAGTAATTATCGTCTTTAAACTCTCCTTAAGAACTGCTTGTCAGATGAGTAACCAGTTTGCAAGAAGAATCATGGCAAACACAGCATAAACCACGAGCATGGCTCAGTGAATGAAGGTATGTTATATTAAAGAATACGTTTTACTGGGTATTCATAAATACATTAACAGATTATGTTCCTTGAGTTGGGCCATCTGTACAAGTTTTTCTGTGCTTTTACTGTTGTTATTGTAAACAAACTCTTTACATGTGAGCTCATATCCTCAGTTAAATTGGGGACTGCATCAGGCAGCACCAGGAGAGGGATAGATAGTCCCTCTCTCTCTTCCTGCTCTTCCTGCTTTTGGGACATTTACCACCAGAAGGTGTACTTTTGGGAAGTACCTCAGACATAAGTTTTTGACTGCCATCTGGCCAGGTGTGCAGACTTTCAAATGGGGTCCAAATGCAGGGGTACTTGCATTCAATAGATCGTTAATGAATGGAGGAATTCTTCAGAGAAACAGGAAATGATAGCAGCTGAAGAGGAACAATTTCATTTTGTCAAGTTTTCAAAGCATACTTTAAATGCCCAAGCATGTTTTTTCTAGTTGCATTTTGATTTATATTATTTATTTATATCATTTTGAAATGAATCGGTGGAGTTTTCTCCAAGCATTTGGCCACCAAGGATTTGGTCCAAAATTGTGCCTGCTAGAAACTTTCAGCATGAGCATGTATAGCTTAGCAGGTGAATACTTAAAGGCTCTTAGACTTCTAAATGCAACAAAACTAAGGCATAGTGAAGGTGAATGACTTCTGATCTCAAATTACAGACAGTGGCAAGAGTAATACACTGTAAAGCTAAGTGTTGCTCATTTTTAAATATATAGAGATGATACATATGTAGTATTTTGCAGACTCTGGAAAAACTTAAAAACCTATGACAGCTGTGGAAATCTTATGGTTTCTTTAACTGCATGCATACTCATGCCCCTGATAAAGAGTGTAGTTGTTGTATGTTCATATTCTGAAGAATTTTGCTAGTCACTGGCAATGTGGCTTCGTGAAGATCTTGGCTCAGAGTTCGAAAGATTCCTGTGGTTAGTTTCCAAGAGTGTCTTTAAACTTTTGGGGCCCCAGGGTCCCTTTGCAAAATGAAGTAGGAGCCTCTATCAAGTCATTTGTTAGATTATTTATAGTAAGTCACGAAGTAAATGAACTTAAGTAAATGAACCTTAAAAAACAATTTTATATCATATACATCAAATATGTGCATCAATCTAGGCTGGACCACTCACATGCAGGTAATCATCAATGTGTTTGCAGGACTGACATAGAGGAAACAAGAAAATTGGGAACATGTGCTGAACACAGTTCTAGCTTGTTGCTAGATCTGATAGTTCCTGTTAAAGATCTATCTGTCTATGTGATTTATAGTTAAAGTGAGCATTACCAATGTCTTTTGGTCATCCAATAAACCAAAGCATGTCCATCTTTGCGTGCCTGACTGCGAGGTGAGTGAAGAAATTCTGCAGCCTGTACCAACAAATCCAATTCAACTGCAGCAATCATTTCGATTACTGAAGTCCTTGCTTTTAAGGAGTTCTTACTGTTCCAGTGTCACCAAAGCATAACAGGACCTGGAAAACATAACCCGTCCTTTTTCAGTAAAAGACTCTCTTTTGTCTCTCTGGGGAAAGCTGTAAGGAAGCATAGTGTATATAAAACTACTTCCTTCCAAATTTAAGCAGGAACAGAAATACTTGTTTACGTGCAAAGAGAGAATTAACTGCAAGCCTTCCCCTCCTTGTCCCACTTGTTTGTTTTAACTGTGCATCTGGCATCAAAATGACAGCAGGAGAGAGCTTTTCTTTCCTGCGTACTCACACAAAGGGGCTGGGAACTTGTAGCACCAATGTGCGTCCTTCTTAAGCTGACAAGACAAACACCAAGGCATTGCAAGATCTGTGTTCAGTCTTTAGCACTCCTCGCGAAGCTGCTAACAAGGAGATGCTTTCTGTTTTATTGGAGCACAACTTTTAATGCTGCTGACAGATTTGGATGTGGAAATTCGACCTCTGTTTATTCACACAACAGATATAACAGATGGTTGCAGTTGCATTTACTTGACACTGTTTCCCCAAGAAGACTTCTCCCTGACCTTTGGAGACCACTTTACTGAAGAGGAGACCTTGGTGTATTTATTCAACCCTCAGACTCTTCTAAGGTTATGCAAAATGCCGTGGTAACATTGTCAGAGCAACCACTGCTCACTTGAAACTGACTGCTGACCACTGCTTTCACATGCAGCAGCTCTTTCTTTCAAACTTGGACGTATTGGAGCTAGGGACTGGTGGGTAGAAATGCTTTGTATTGATGTGCTTAGCTAAAAGCTAGTTTTATTATATAATTAGTGGTGGCAGTGTAGGGAGTTAATTTCATGCTCAATGTTGACATTCGGGTTAGGTGCCTGTATCTCTCAAGTGAAGGGGGGAATTAGGTTCATGAATTTAGTTTTCTGAACTCTAAAAAAGTGTAAAGTATGTAGGTTGCTCTGAAGCTAATACCTCCTATACGTTTCTGTGGAAACCACAGCAGATAAAAAGAAAATGAGCACTGTTTGATAGAGTGACTTCTCAACTACAAAACACTTTTTCAATGTTGTCACTGCCATTAGCTGTGCGTTTTCACCAGTGATGAACGAGAGCCTGCATGCTGCACTCATTTAAAAAAAAATCAGCACCAGTGTAGGTGACCTGCTGTTGCTACTGCTGAAATGCACCACCCACCGTTTGGTCTCCATAAACGGTCAGGAAGCATCAATGAGTGTCCATGGGTGCCTTTTTTTCTGTATGGAGGAATTCAGTTCCACACCTTTGCTCCATCCGCACTCCCACGTCAGACGTCATTGTGTCAGAGTGCCCCTCTGCTGCCATCTGTCACACAGCAACAACATGGAACAGAATATTGGTGGGAAGGTTCAACCTCTGCTGTTGTCCCACCAACATCCACCGCTGACGTTGTGGGCCAACATAATAACATAGGAGACATTACTTTCGGAGCAGCCATTGTAGATCAATCCTTCTAAATGTGTGCACTGTAGAAGTTGAGTCACTGAGTCACCTACCCACACTTCAACTTCTTTGCAGTCAGTAAAGATGCCATTGTTTTGGCTCTAAGTTCCTGAGGACTGGGAGATTCCTAAACGTTTGTCAAGATAATGGTAGATTTTTATGCACTTAAGACCATATTATACCGCTTTTATTTAAGTGTAGGATGTTGGTCAGAATCTAGTCCTATATAAACAGTGAGGTGTTACAGATGCTTATGATGATATGTGAATATTGAATTTATTTAATAAAAGAACGTAACTGAACACATTTGACCAGTATTCATGGCTTCAAGAGCTTGCAGAGAACGATGTATGAGGTCAGGAGGAATTAAGGTTTTACAGTAATCCTATTCCCCTAGAGTCCTTTCATCACAGTCTATACTAGTGCACTATGAGTATCCCTGTATCTATTCCATCTCTTAATGATTCATTGCAACTCACTGTGAGCATATAAAGTCAAAGTTCTATTTATATAGACAAGGACGTTATTTCTGAAACTTTTAATGGTTTGGAATTTTCCCACAAGATGGGTACCTCCCATGTAGTGCATATTTCTACTCCATTTTTTGTGAATGAGTGTGTTTTGGTTCCTCCTTAACATTTACAGGAACAGGAAGCGACAATGCTATTACTACTCTGGGCCTAGAGTTTTGTTTTTTTCCAGACATAGCTCCCAGCCATGAGAGTGTGTACGTCACTTGGCAATCTGGTTGTCTTTCCGTTTGCAGGCAATTAGAAGAGCTTTACCTTCTTGAAAGAGAACTCGCTTCCAGCACTGTGTAAGGGCACGAGTTCGTTCTTGTTGAGCAACAAGTTTTTGCTGGTAGGGACTGTTATTTCTATCTCCTGGAACGTTCAAGTCTAACAGCTTCATAATTTTTCCACAGTGTGTCTATGTACAGAGAGAAATTAGGCCGCACCTGATCTGAAAACTTGGAGCAAACTGCACGTGTAGCTGAATAGGAAGCAAGTCAAACAGCAAGAGTATTTTATCACCACCTCTGTAGAATAAACAAAGTCAGGCTGGGATGGTGTGTCAACGGCTATATTCTAAGCTGTAGTTGTTTTAGTGAAAGAACCAAGTGATTTACATTGTCACTTGTTTATGAATAGCAATATTTACTATACTAAAACTGTGTAAATACATTTTTATTAGACTGCCACTTTGATTCTAATTGCATTTAGTTTTTCAAGTCTTACTTTGTATTAAAAATAAACAAAAATGCTTTGATAATGAAAGTTTTCCATCACAATCAACTCCATCAATGTAATAAAAAGAATAGATTAAAGGCTTTGATTGCTAAAATGCCATTCCAGCTTATAATACAGTATCTGCTTACCAGCAGCTCAGCAACTTTATTTCATTTTTGGGAGATTCTTAAGTTCTTTCATCCTCTCCCTTCTCCCTTATAGTATTTATTTTTTCACTCTAATCTCAAAGGTTTTTTTTAAAAAAAAAAATAAAAAAAAATGAGAGAGAGAAAAAAAGAAAAAGTCCATCGAATCATCCTTTATCCTTTTCCGGACAGTGACTCCATAGTCCTGGTTTTCCCCATTTAAGAATCTGACTAAGGACCATATCGTATTGTCTACTGAAAAGAACAAATGTTCAGAAACTGTGGCTATTGGTTTATGTGGAAAGGGGAAGGAGATACCAACCTATGAAGCTCACCTTACCTAGCAGAAATCTTAATATACCACACTTTCCCAAGGTAGGGATGTCCTGTGTAATTTGGTAGAATCATAGAAACACTAGGTTGGAAAGGACCTACAAGATCATCTAGTCCAACTGTCCTCCTATCACCATCCCTACCCACTAAGCTACTAAATCATATCCCTTAGCACTTCGTCTAGACGCTTCTTGAATGAAAGGTAGATTCCTGCCAGCTTTACAAGGAACAGAGTTATCAACTTAATACAAAACAAATGTATTGCATGTTGTGCAAGGTCTGATGTAGTACCTGTACTCAAAGGTCCAGCTGTGCTGAATTACTTCAGGCCTCCCTGAGTTCACTTCTTTAAGAACTTCCTTACTGTCACAACAGCAAAGAAACACCTTGAAAGTATGTCTTCCAAAACAACTCAACAACAGAACTAAAATTATTCTTGCACTTAATTATTAAAAAATGCAGCCTTGATCAAAACGATGATAGTTGAGTGTTTGGGGCTGCCTACTAATATCAGTTCTGAAATAAAGAAATTAAAGCCAACGTACAGGTTGAGATAGGAACTGAAGAACTTTAAGAGTCAGGTGGCCGCAGCGTACATGTTTCCTTAACAGGACATCTCATGGAGAGGAAATTCTGTGGTGCACAGCATATCGTAAGCCTCAGTTTGGGTCTTAAACAGATCTCAGCTTGCCTGGCCCACCAAATTGGAAGTCTGCAGAAACATGGTAAACAAAGGGTTACATGCTTTTTAGTTCTGCATATCTAGTTTGTGGTGGTTCGCAAAAGACTTTGTGCATTGGCAAAAATACCTTTAAGTAGTTCCGTGGCAATGAAATGTGTTTTTTGAAAGCTGTCTTGCCCTTTTATACATCTGCAATCTGCTCCCTCCATCAAGAGGAAACACTGTGAAGTTCATTGTGACAAAGCTCTTAAGCAGAATGTGAGTCCCACAGACAGTAAAGGCTGTACCTGTCTGACCAAAGCAGGTATGTTTCCAACCAAAACTCATCTTTAGAAGAGAAGCAAGACATTACGTTCTTTATGTTAACGTGAACAACAAAGCAGTCAAACATTTATTTAGCTTTGAAGTTGAAATGGACTCTGGGTTAAAAAGAGCTAGTTTCCAGCTTCTCTCTAAAAATAGCTGCTTAGGGCTAAAATCTGAGTTTCCCTTCTCGAAAGATCCTGGGGGGCTCTTGCTGCAGCCAAATCCATTACATGAGGATCCAATGAGACTCACCTTTCTCCCTTCTCAGTTGAGTTCTGTGCTGCTGAAGTCTTAAGGCTTTCAGTATGCAGTACTGGATCACAGGTCTTCATATTTTAAGAGGGACTGCATTCCACTTGAATAACGTGGTGATCCTGTTTTTCTGTCATGAGGGGTGGTAAGCACTTACAAATCATTGCAGCCTGTAGATGCTGCTATCAATTGCCATGTAAAACAAATGAAGGGCATGCAAGTCACTTGTACTACTTAGTCTTCCCTTTCCTTTGTAGTTGGGTTACTACTAAATATTACATATTTGGTGAAATATTCTAAGAAAACATTGCTTTTTAATTTTAACAACTTTTATTTTTTTTCCAAGTCTGCCGGTAGCAGAGTTTTATTTTTGTACCCACACTGGGTCCAACAAATTGCTGCTTGAAATGTTTTTTTAAAGTGTCTATGATATCAGTAAATGACTGAAGTGTAATTTTTGTGAAGTTTCTTGCATGAGTTCCAGGAGCTGTAGGGCAACTGAAGTAATAAGCAATCATGACTCATAAGGATTCAAAGGAGCTGAAGTGGGAATTTACAGGAAGAGCGTAAGCTATGGCTTTTCTTCTTTGTGACTTCAGGGCTATTTTGGTTAGAGGCAAGGGAACATTTGCGTGCCTGGACAGAAAGCAAAATGACCAGGGATATAGAAATTCATACAGAACAAGGTGGGTGCATGGACTAAGGCATGATCGTCACCCTCATATTTTGGTGCAGGAAGAACCAGGAACTAGCTCACTTTTTTATTACAATCATGGAATCTGCTGAGGTTAAAGTGCTTCCAGGTGCACTCTCAACAAGTAAAGCTGTTGTGTAATTTGCAGTAGAACATCTCAAATTAGAGCTCCTGAAGCACTTCACCAGTGTCCTGAAAGCCCCTATCTGGCTGTTTGTTTAACTGGAGTGCAGGGTTCAAAGCCGTATGACCAGTGTCTTTCCAAGCCTTGTGTTATTCGCAGAGAGAAGCATACACAGAAGGTGCTACTGAAATTAGGCTAAGAAAAAAGACATTACTGTTTTCAAAAAACAGTAGAAAAATAACAAAGTAAAGCTAGATGTAATTTTCCCATTGACACAAAATCCTTTCTGCTCCTATGCCTACCGTATTTTCTGAAAGCTTTTTTAGAGACAGGCAGAACTGCTCTGTAGCTGGCTGGATTCAAGGTGGATGTTTGTGCTGTGTATCTGTGACGGCCTTGTAGCCAAGAAAGATTTGATCATTTGAAAGAACAAAAAGAAAAAAAAAAATTTAAGGAACCTCGTAAGATAAATTCTCATGCTACAACAGCTCTCTTCCTACTCCCTGCTGTGATCCCAGCAAGGAAACATCTACCTGCAGCTGCTCAGCATATAGCCTTGTGTTAGCATAACTCGCCCACACCCACAAAGGCATACAGAACTATTTTGAAGGCTTTTGCCTGGTGCTGGCATTGTGCCATCCAGGGATAACAGCCAAAAGGAAAAATTCCTTTCTGTGACATTCACTGCCCTAAGCCAAAAGCACGGTAGAAAGATATGCTTTTCTCTTTCATGCTCATGAAGTTAGAGGCAGTGCCAACATAAAATGTGGCCAAGGCCCTGACATGATGCAAGTCTATGTCACTGCTTCCAATTCAGTGACACTATCTGGGTTTACTTTGATTAACTTACTTTTAAGGATTCAACCAATGTAAAGCTTTTGGACAATGACAATTATTTGAAAACATTCCTGCGGGTTTATTTCCCTCGTTTACATGTGCTTACTGTCTGCACCTCATTCAAAGCAGACAGGTCTGGTCTGCTTCTGTTTGCTCTGGAAATTTGTATTAAGAACCATTGTTAGAATCAGAACTCTGATGTAAGAGCATAGGGAAACACTCCAAGTTGGAAACTGGAGATGAAAATGTTAACATACACATAAGAAATATACTCAAATAGCTGATATTAACCTCTTAAGTTAAAAAAACTATAAACCTGAGAAGCAACAGGTAGTTTCTATGTCTCCTTTGGGGAGAATGTATTGGTCTGTATCCTGCTTCTATACAAACAGGTCATTCTGCTAGTTGTGCAACCAACCTTTCATGGCATTACGTCTTCCCCACTAAATAGATGAAGCATTGAACACAAGACCAGAGGGGAAAAAAAAAAAAAAAAAGGTCAAGATGTAAAATTAACTTGTAAATATGTCACTTTTTGGCAGTTTTCTATGCACTTTGTGGGCTTAGCTGTACATCAATGAGAAGAATGTCTTCCAGTGTGGACTGAAATTCTTCTTCTTTTTCTTCTTTACAATGCCTTATGGACACCAGAGGGAATTGCCAAACATTTAGGTGAAGGAAAAGTTTCTTCTCTTAGGATTGTTGTTGTTTTTCTATTTTACCGTACAGCCTTAAAATGAAGGTCACATTTGCTGGCCTTTGTCAGCCTGCAATATATTCTGGGCAATTGGATACAGAGAACATTTCACTGGAACATTTCACTTTATGTAGATGATACTTATTTGAAATGATAATTTCATGCCTATAGTTTGCTGCAGGCTTAAAAGTAGCTTATGCCTCAGGTACTGTTTTATACCTTTGGTTTTGTTATTATCTCCCTTCAAGGCTTCAAAAGGGAAATGAAATTATCCTATACAGAAGAAACTCCAGCTGTTAGAGCACGTATTTTCACTGAAAGCAAAGGCAGACATCTTACTGACTTGAAGAAAGAGACTTGAATTTGTCCTGGCTGTTTACAGATGAAGGAGCGTGAAAGAAATGCACATCCTTGTATCTGAAGAGAAGGGCATCTGAAGGACAGCTAATGTGAGGAACACAAAGATCAGCTGGACCAGACTAACATGGGGTTGTATCTGAACATGGAGACTGCAGCCACCTCCAAGCATCCAGATCTAGATGAATGCTTTGGCTACAGCCTAGGAACCACGTGTGCATACGATCCCCCAAGCTAGCCAACTTCTTCCCTGACCTGATTTCCAAAAAAGAGAAATTGCAGGCACATAACCATATGAAAGCTGTAACTTTTAGCCCAATTTCTGACCTGAATGGTGACTGGATCAGGACCCTTTATTTATATATTTTATATAGGGGTTTATATGTTTATAGTTGATATGCATCCTAAAGAAATAGCGTAGTCAGAGGTCATGCTGTTAAATTTTGCAAAGTCCCACATAAAATTTGTCAGCTGTGTTCATTCACTTTAGAAATTAGCGCAGAAATACTGCTGAGAACCTGGACAGAGGTGCTCTCCCTAATTTTCAAACACCACGAAGCTGTAAGATTTGTGGCTCTGGGTTAAGGCCTATGGTAGCTTGCAATGTGGATCAGGAGAAGTAGCACTGGCAGTCATTAACACAAAGCAGTAACAAAAAGAGTTAAGCATATTTCAGAAAGGAATGGGAAAAGATTGGATTTCATAAATTGAGAGGAAGTAGAAGAGTTCACAGTGAAAACTGCTGAGTGTACCAGAACAGTAAGTTCTCTTGCTGCAGATATGGAACAAGCACTGTTACATTCGCTTTCCAGGGGAAGTACTAGGAGACCAAAACTTGATATCCCTATCTATCAATCTAAATTTAGCTTTCAGAAGCCCTTGTCTCCTATACACCTCCTTCTTTGTCTCCAGATTTAATTTATTTTGCCTGCCAGTAAAAAAACAAGTAGAAATGCTGAGACAGGTGATGATTACAGAACATAAGCTTGGCGTGTTTGTGCAGCAAGGAGAGCAATCAAAGAAGAAGTATTCAGACCTCAAATTGTCGAGTTCACCACACACTTTGATTGGATGCTACAGAAATATGAAATTTTGTAGAAAGCAATTAGCATACAGTACATTAAAAAGCAATATAAGGCATTTTCTACTTTAGTATACCAAACTTATTATTTAGTACGGAAAGCTGTTAGGCAGCAGGAATATGTCTATAGAAAGATCACTGTGGCATTGCAGAGAAAATGTATTTTTGACTCAGTCATTAAAACTAAAAGAATTGAATGTATCCTTTCTAGATAGACATGAGGTAGAGAAGCTCACCGAAAACACAGAAGGATAGATTTTCTCACCTTTTTAATGTGTTTGAAGTTCAGATTAGTGAAAGACACGGAAATATTTCTCTGTTAGGCAGGATTAATGTTAGTTTTGTCGCAAGCAGGAATTATTACTCAATAAAATCATTTTACTAATGACTATATGAAAGAAACATGGTTAAACCTGGTGTATTGCACAATTTTAATAAGACATCTGTTCAGTCAGCATCGGCAACGTGAGACCTCAAGGTTGGCTAGTCAGAAAAAAGTCAGCTAATATTTCTGTGATTTATGTAAGACTTGGAAAAAAGAAAAAGGAGGGAAAAAGGTTCATCTTGTTCTCTTGATGAAATCAAAGCTACCCGCTGCTTCTTTGCACAGCTGTTCATTTTTCAACTAGCTGCATTAAAGACAAAAACCAAGAAATTAAACTTTAAATAAGTATTGTACTCAGTCTCCCTGTAGTCATTAAATAACTAAGGAGAATGAAATTGCAGACACCTTTGTTCAGTATTATACAAAAGCTTTACAAATTAGGATCAGCTTTAGATCCTCATGCTATTTATAGCTTCCTTGGCATTCTTCTCTGGGGAAAAAAAAAGAGAAGAAAATGTGTTTTTGTTACAGTATTTTTCTATCACGGAAGGAGGTATAGTATAGAGAACTAAACCACTAAAATCCAAAAAGTGTGAGGTCCAGATGACCGATGGCTTTGGTAAGGAATTTTACATGCAATCAGGAAGAATTTTTTTTGCTTTCAAAGCAGAATGACTTACAAATTTTAATCCTCATTTCTTTAAAAGTGAGAACTTCTTTCTAGAGAAATAATTTTGAAAATATTAAGAATATGGAAATATTAGGAATGTGGAATATACTGAATTTTAGTTGTTGAAGTAGCCCAGGCTGCAGTCCCTTTTGGTTTAGTTTCTTTCATAATGTTGATGCTGCATCTTCCTAAGATCTGATGTATAAAAACATTCAATTTCCAACAAAAGTTAATGAAGACTCAAAACCCAACATATCAGTTGAGGATCTGGCCTCTGTTTTTCAAACTGGAGATAGCATATATACCATATCCCAGCACGTTTATTTATATACTGCCAGATTGCTAAAATAAACACAGCTTTGCTCTTTTAGCACTAAAAGTTGCCTAGAGGCCATGCAGGAGCAGAGAATATGATACTGTTGCCTGAGTATTGAGTTTAGTTTGGGGCCATTGCAGAAGGCAAAGGGGTGGTCAGCTGCAGTCTTATTCCCCATTTCTTTCTCTGAGTTGCTGTTCTGGAAGGTACGTGCTAGGCAAGGTACAAAGACAAAGCAGTCCATGTGCAAATTGCTTCAGGCAGTGCTTTAGCTAACACAATAGAGTAACAAGAAGTTTATCCTATCAGTTCTGGCAAGAAGGTAGAGAGGAAGGGTTTTGGAGGGGGCTGAGCTGGAGCATTTCTTTTTAGTCCCTCATCCTAGCCTTGCATTCCTGTGGTCTCTTAGAACTGAAATAGTTTGGAAGCAGTATGAGAGGTGGAAATAGACAGTGCTTGTCAAATCCATGCAAATGTTAATTATTCTTCAGCTCAGGTTAATTGGTACAGAGAACATTACAGAATTTTATTTTTGGAGGTACAAATCACTGCACTGTTCCATCTCTTGGGTATGGAATTCTGGTGAGGATGTAGTCAGCTTCCAGGCTGCCTTTTCAGGTACTTCAGGAGCTAATACGCTTTTAATGCATTTGATGATACGCTCCCCACTCTGAAGAACTGCAGAACAGTTAAACAGGGTGCTGTATGAATGTGAGAGTCATTATGAGAGTCGTTATTTTCACACAATTGGTCTAGAATGCACCATTTTTGCAATAGTTTGCCATTTATCTCTGTTTTCCTAGTTCATCCCTCAGTTAAATTTATCCCATGATTAAGCTTATTGATTTATATAAATAGATTTTTATTCTATTTCCACAGAATAAGTATTTGATCTTTCAGAATTTTTTTCACATCACAGACTTAATGAAAAGGAAATACTTTTTCTCATATTTTCATAATTGTGCCTGGCTGTTTGTTTAACTTTAAATAAATCTCTGTAGTTCTGTAGGATATGAATGTCAAGCATATTCCTGGTCTCAGAGCAGAGATCTCAGAAAAGCAAATTTAAATAACATTAATGCCAAGAAAAGTAATTCTGATAGCTATGTTCTTTATCTATTATGACTAGACACATGAAAAACCGTGATAGCAATTTAGCCTTTAAGGTCACTCTTGTGCGCCTTTTGTAGTTAGTTAATTATGCCAGCTCTGACCACTAAGCCCCTTCCCAGGTTACTTCTATTCATGGCAAAAAGCAATTGACCTTAAAAAACTTGAAGCCAGGTAGATGAGCCTATTCCACAAGGTCTCTTGGCTCTACCATTGTTAAGGGAAATCTACTAGGGCTGGGTCAGCTGACCTTTGCTTTATAAGAAGAGTGAGGGTTTGGGAATTGCATCACCAGTGGAATTTGGGGCTTAAGTTATTTGTGTTCTGGGTTGCTTTCATACTGTGGTGAAATGAGCTCGGTGTTCCCCAGTAGGCTGCTCTTTCTTCATGCTTCCTAAAGCCTCAGTGAAATGGTTGTAGAGATTGCGTGAGCTAGTTCCATTCAGCATAGACTGAAGACTTAGTGTCTTCTGACACTAAGTAAAGACACAGTAAAGACTTGGTGCCGCCAGTATAAGATGAGAGCTACTTAGAAGTCACTGAAGTTTGGAAGCTGACAAATAAGTCTTCCTGTGTTCTACAGCTGCTTAGCATTGAGGACTTTCTTCACCTTGTTTGTTTTCAGTTAAATTGCTTGCTTTGATTCCAAACTCAATTCCCAACCCTCCCCTCAGAAAAAAACCATCCCAAAAGATCAAGTACATACAGGTAGGCTTGACCCTAAAGAATGCTCTTAGGCATCTGTTAATGAAATACTTAAATGTTAATGAAAAATGTGCTTCATGTGAATTCAAGTTTTACATTGGAGTAGAATGAAACACTGGACCTGTTGTTGAGCTTGGATGCATGTTAGTAATTCCTTCTTATTTATAACAGATGTACTTACCCACTTGTGTAACTAAACTATTCTGTGGAAAGAGGAGCTAAAGGACATCATAGGTTGGGGAGGGGAGTAGAACCAAGTGAATGAGGAAAATGTAGAGCAAAATCGGGTTCTCAAAATGCTGAATTTTTCTCATATTCTCTATCTGTTGTCTAGACTCAGTAGTTGAGTGATTTGATTGATCGCCCTAGCCTTCCCATCACAAGACAAGTGTTGGGTGTAGTCTTGGAATATACCCACTTGTACATACTCACTAGGTCAGACTTACGAAGTACTGAATTTTTTGCAGCTATGCCAAGTAAGATCACCACTTCTCTTTTTGGTGTTGGCAACTATAAACTTTTTCTCTTGGGGATGATAAAGGAATTTTAGGACATAGGGCCTAAAGTAAAGTGGCTGTCTTAATACCTTGAGAAGTGATGAGAGACTTGTCATTCAGGATTTTTGTCTTAGAGCATCTTCATTCTTCGGCTATCTAGGATTTAATTCTGCTTTATCAGATTTCTTATCTCTTTCTCATTCTAGAAGACAAGTGATCATCTTGATTTTAGTTTTCAAAATTTCTTTTCAAAACTTTAACAAAAGGTATATGGTAACAAATAAAATAGTTGCTATCACTACTGTTGATGCTTTTGACCCTTTTTTTTTTAGTGAAATGTGGAAGAGATCACTTGCTTGAGCTCATCATTTTGAGTATGAAAGTTTCAGATAGCTGTACATTTATCAGTGTGAACTTCATGGACCATGACAGTTATTATAATCAAACTGATTTCATTGTCTTTATAAACTGTTTTCAAAGCTTTCGGAGGTGTGGGCATCCAATACTTAAATATCTTAAACGCAATCAAGAATGTCACCAACTGCAATTTGAGCTGTGGGTGGCAGTGCTTCAGGGATGTTAGATAACTTTTATCTTGCTGGCTAATTACAGTTATGATGGAAGATCCGGACTATGTCTATGTGAGTTTCTGATTGTAAGTTGCCATTAAAAAAAAAAAAAAAAAAAAAAAATATAAATGCAGTGATTTCTATTTTTTTTTTTTTCAATCACTGCGGTCCGCTTCCAAGGGGAGCTTCAGAAGAAAGGAAGGATTTATTGCTGTGTGAATGAATATAGACTTGAGGAGGAAAAAGTCTTTTTGTTGTATCAGGCTGTGACAGTGTATATTGATTAGTTGATGTTGTTTAATTAACTTGAAATTAAGGGTGATAATCAGTCCTCCATGCTTATCTTCAACTATTGTGTGTATTCAAGACACTGAAGGATTTTTTTTGTTTTTGTTTTTGTTTCCTTGTTTTGTAGAGTACTCAGCCTCAGAGCTCTCATGCATAAAGAATTTGTGGTTAATTTCTGAACCTGTTCTTAGGAACTACTGTGCATATGCAAATCTTTCCAAGTAGAAATGAATTTGTTCTTCTTTATTGTTTAATTTTATTTTCTTTGGGATATAATTCTGTCATAAATTCCTGTAGGTCAATATGTGTGTGGCCTTAGCCAAGATTTATTGCTCTTGTTAAGCCACATCCTAAGTGTCTCATCTTGTGTCAGATGTAAGATAGGGAATGAGCTTTCATAGAAAGGTGCTGTTTAAAGGGGTTAACTTTTTTTTGCTCCTCTTCAGAAAAATGAAATGAACTAGTAGTATCAATAAATGCTTCATAATAAAAAGCAAGGAATCAAAAACTTTCAAATGTTATATACACAAATGAAACTGCAGTCAAAGGCTTGTCTTGGTTGCCCAGAACTAATGTCGCTAGAGCAATACGAGGTGATGGACAGGGATAACTACATGCTTCTGTAGGTTCTAGGACTGTATTTTTTTTCTGCTGTTGTCACCTATGTGATGTGTTGAGCATGAAGTTTAGTTCCCGTATCTGTAATAGGGGAGCAATCATCCTCCTTGCTAATGCACGTCTTACGATACAGAGCTGCTTGTTGAATGCCAGCTACAGCATATTTTCGTTTGTTTATAACCTTAGATCCAGGCCAGCTAATTATAGCTTCATGCCAAATACTTTGCGGCACTGTACGCATATGAAAAATAATTCTTTGGTGTGGTTGTTTAGAGCAGAAGCAGATCTGAGGTTCTAAACAGAGGAAATAATTCAGGGCGTGCATCCATTAGAACACTTTTTCTTAAGTCTGGAAAAAATGGCAATAGTAAACTCAAGTGGAATTGCAGACCAGTAGTACACTTTGTAACGTACAATTCTGTACTGCCAGCATATACATGGATTCATCCCAGGATACCGCATATTTCCAAACATGAGTCATAATGGGATGATATATTCCTACAATTACAGGCTAGTGGCAGGAGCAGGACTTGAGGTCAGTTCCTGAGCACTGATGAGGCTGTGCCTGAGGCAGCAAATGAAGATCATGATAGGTGCATCAGCTACTTCTTGAAAACATCTCCAGCAGATCCAGCAGGTTCAGCTCCCCACTACTGCTGTTTTCTCAAGGCCACTGCTTTAGTAGCATGAATGCTGTTTTCCATGTTATCTTGTTCCTAGGCTGTTCACATTCAGGTTTAGCAGTTTTTGCCTTTGAAACCAAGTGGTGGTAGTCTGTAGTGTTAGACTGTTAATCTAAAAGCACGTTTTGTGACTTTAAATATGAATCAACAAGTTTCTCTCAATAAGATTTTCCCTCTTTTTTTTTTTTTTAATGTTTAAAAAAAAAAGAAAAAAGAAAAACGTGAGGGGGGGGGAATATCCACCTAAATATGGAGCACAGAAAAGAATGTTTCTGTTGACAAGAAAATAATGAGTATCCAAATCGTAGTTGCATACTTTCATCCTGACGTGGAACTCTTTGCACCACTGAGGATGTAAAAATGTTCAGTGCGTTTTGTCTCTGGTGCTGACCATGCACTTTCAGTCCCAATCACAAACTGTTTGGACCAGCGGGTGCAGGCTGTGCAGATCTGTTGCTGGCTTCACCAGGAATATCAGGGTTTCTAGACTAATTGGATGACATTTTTAACCATTCTCTTGTTCTTTAGTCCCACATTAGTTTAAATCTGGAAGGTGAGCTGTCTTTGAGCTGGTTATTGATTTGTAGGGGTTTCATGAACATCCATCTGGAGATGGTTCCTCCATAGCAAATTCACTCATACACCTTAACATTGGACTGTTACCTAGGGCTTGATACAAACTGAATAAAACTCAAGGGATGTTTTTGCATGGATTGATGGGCATTTGTACTTGTCTTACAAGTAACTTGTAGGAAGTCAACATACAAATCTGTATATGTTGATGTTGCAGAGAGGTGTGTGTGGATGTTTCTGAAGGGAGAGTAGATTCCTAAGGAAACATTTCATGGAAAAAGTATTCATGAAATTACAGTACCGTTACTGATGTGTACTTCCCCACTTTAGATCCCTGACAGAGCTCTTCCACTATTTCCTCCTGTACTCAGCCTCATAAAAGACAGGGGTAAATAACTGTGGCAATCAAATCACCTTGAACTTTGGACAGGTCCACATCTGAATAGGAGCAGTGTAGTTTTCTGAGTGCAGAGGAGGATTTGCAGAAGTCATTGAGTATTTTTCTAAATTTGTCTCTCAAAATCAATGGTACAAACTTAAGGGAGAGCATGGATTTGTCAAAATATTACCTTAATCATTCAAGGTTGAAATTGCTTTAAAATATCAAATTATTTTTTTTAAAGTACGTGGTCCAAAATTCAACTGTTTTTGAAAGCAGTTTATGACTCAACTTATTAAAAACTAATTTCTTTAAAATCATCTTCCTGAGACTGTAGTAATTCAAAAGGCTTTTGACTTGCATACTGTGAAAACAGCATTTTTTTTTTTTTATGAACAGCACATCCTCACACAAAGTTTGTCTCTACAGGGAAGGCTCCAAGGTTTGGGGCCAGAGCTTAAGGCATAAAAAATGTAGAAGATAAATTGTATTCAAGCTTATAGTGAAGATAGAAATTAATGAGGAGTGCTCCAAATGGTAATGCCTCCTATTTTATTACGTTGGGCAACAACATCAGAGGCAGATGGTGGTGGGATGGCAGTAGAGGTGAAACCTTCCCACCAATATCCCATTCCATGTTGTTGCCGTGTGACAGATGGCAGCAGAGGGGTACTCTAACACAACAGCGTCTGACATGGGAGTGGGGATGAAGCAGAGGTGTGGAATTGAAATCTTCCATGCAGAAAAAATGGCACCCACTGACATTCATCAACACTTGCTGAATGTTTCTGGAGACCAAACAGTGGCTGTGAGCACAGTGAGGTGGTGGTGGTGCGTTTCAGCAGTGGCGACAAGAACGTCAAAGACAAGCCACGTTCTGGATGGCCATGCAGATTTTTACGAGCGTGGCATGCAGGCTCTTGTTCATCACTGGTGAAAATGCACAGCTAATGGTGGTGACTATGTTGAAAAGTAGTCTTCTGTAGCTGCGAATTTGCTCTATCAAGTAGTATTCTTATGCTCTTTGTTTCTGTTGTAGTTTTCATGGAAACAAATTGGAGGCATTAGTTTCAGAGCAAGATCTGTGCTAGTAAGGACATATAAAGCCTGCTGTGGCATGCATCTAATAAGAAAGCAATGAGAGCAATGATGCTGCCAGCCCTAGTCATCCACTTCTTGAGTGTATCTGATGTTGATGTAAACTTGGAAATGTACCTTGCTGGCTGATGTGCGCCTGAGGAATGCCCTCTGAACAATTGTGACAGAAATAGCACTTTCTGTTTAAATGAATGCCCATGTGGTTTTCAGGCATATATTCATCTCTAACTGCCAACAGCCCTTTCCTGCTTCTCCCATTTTGGACTGTCTTGGGAAAACCAAGAGCAAGGCTAGAGGACCTGATGTTAAGGTTTCTCCTTGAGTTTCTACACAATAGATGTGTTAAGAATTGAAGCTTAGCATTATCCAGCTCTTGGTATTTGGAAGCATTGGCTCACACTTATGTTTTCTTTCCCTCTTTCTGTCTTTCACATTTTTAAGGCACAAGGGATCAAAACAGATCATGCTCCTCTAATAACAACGTATATCCCTGAGGTGTAACAACACTGTCTTCCGCCCTTCTGCCTACCTGAAATGAAAAAGTAAGAAGTGGCCATGGGCTTCCATTGCCTGCAGTAAATCTCTGGGATCAGTAGGGATCTGCTTTGCTTTTATGAAATGTGCTAACACAAGTGACAAACAACTCAAGTTGGAGTTACTAACTCTCTGTGCTAAAGCCTCTAAGCCTCATCATTTTCTAACCACTGTACAAGCACTACATGTAGTTGTAAAGTGGCAAATTCACTATCCCTTCGTTTTGCTACTTGACCATTCATCTCCCTATTTTATTGCTCAAACTGAGGCCAAGAGAGGAAAAAGTCTAAGCTGTCTCTACTAAAGCCAGTGGGAAAACCTGTACTGCTTTTATCGCAAATTGGATCAAATTATGAGCAGTTTGCCCGAGGCCATTTATTAAATAGTTTATACAGGTAGGAGTGGAACAAAGGCACCATGCATTCTATACTAATTGTTCTAACAGCTCAAATACTAAAGCATAGCATTAAATGTATCTTTTGTTGATGTCCTTTTACCAGTTATACTGCCACTTTTTTTTTTCTTTTGGTTTTTCAATATTGAGGAGATTCTTAAAGATCAGACTCCTGCCTTAGGTGCAGGCAGAAATTTGTATGCCTATGAAGATGGAGTAATCACACATTTTCATTGATGTATCAGAGCAAAACTTGGCCCTTTTAAATGACAAGCGAGAAGTACTCTCAAGTGAGTAAAATCGAATGGCTGTCTGTTTATTAGTGGTTTTAATGCTGAGCTGTAGGTTTGGAATAATGAATAAACTATTCGTGTTTTCCACACGGCCACAAAGCAGATATTTTTTTCCCCTACTATCTTCTTTGTGCCTTTTTTGTCTGCCTGTACTTTATAAAGGGCAGAACTTTGTGCTAAGGATGATGTTGTGTTTGCTTTTGACAGTCAAAGTGGGCTGAGCTTTTGGTTTCCTCTTTAGGTTCCAGTGAGGTGCCTGAGGCAGCGTGAATAGAAGACGGAAAAAGAATCTCTTCAAAAAGATTCAGAAATCATTTTGATATGTCTGTATTTCCTAGCTTGACTTGACAGTTTCATTTCTTTGTAGTGCTACTGGCTATTGCTGTCTTCGATTCTCCTAGCCCAACATACTGCAGTAAAGCACAGAATCTGAAATTGTTTTTACTAAGCCAAAATGGGGGAAGCCAAAGAGAAAGAGAGGGAGTAGCAACAAAGATGGTGGATTTAGTGACAGCTGCAACTAGCTCATTAAGGGGCTCTGAGTTTTGGTTTCTGTTGGGTCCCTGTAGCAATTGAGCTTGAAGCAACAGAAGGCTTGAGAGAAGGTGGCATGAAAGCCTCAAGAAAGAACAGTGAAACAAGCTGAAGCAAGCTAGGCAGTGAGAATGTAAATATGCNTGATAATCCTTGATTACATTCACATATATGTACCTGGGGAGCGATTTCCGCTCCCCCCCCTCCCTCCTTCCTCAAAGCTATGCATAATTCTTACAGATTTGCTTTGTGGCTTTTGATGCCATGTGTCCACTTAGAGCTCTTGCTGTTATTGCACGCGACTCAATGTATGAATGCAAGGTGGTGTGTAAAGAGATCAGTAGATGTTATGTCCCTCTTTCAAAGTAGTCAGGAAGTATCTGTAATGACCTGGGTTGTGCAAAGGAGACAAAATGAATGCAACACTTCCATAATTGGCTTGAGGATCTGTGCTTCTTGAGTTGCTAATTGTATCTGAATTTAAATGCAAACAAAACACTTGGAAGTCTTCAGCCAGAAGGAGGTTGTGGCAGCCATGAAGCTGGGCATGCACAAAAACAGTGGTGGTTCTTTGTCACGTTATGACTGCCTTGGGCCTGGAATTGCTTCTCCCCATATTAAATGAGCAGTGCTGCCCTGAGTGAAGGTGGTAAGAGCAATTTTTTTGTTGTTTTTTGAATTTGCTCATTGGAGTTTGTCAGAAATAGAATAGGATGGGAAATAGGATAGAAGGGAAATGTACAGGCTAGGCTTGGGAATTGTATGTAAAGATTGTTTTATTTGTATTGAAGCAATTAAGAGTGAAATTGTATTTTGTTCTTCCATCAACCCTGCATTCAAGGAATCAGGAGGAAGGGGAGGGACACCCAGCTGGATCTGTGCGGAACAGTGGCAACACTGTCAGTGTGGATATCACTTGTGTGTTGCTTAAACTGGGCTATCAGCTGTTTGGACAGCAATAACTGGAATGGAAAAGGTACCGGGAGGTGGGGAGTGCTGTCATTCCCCTCATGCAGCGCTGAGGTGGTGGGATGAAAGCAGGGGCAATTAGTAAGGACCACGGTACCAGACTGTTACAATTTCCTCACTCTGTGTTGAGGAGAGAAATACTGGGCATGTCCAAAGCTTTATGAGGAGATACCACTGTTCCTGACCCTGCTGTCTCAGCTGCATATTGCTTCCAGGGCTCCGGCAGAGCTGTTAACAAGGCTGCTGACAGGGTGAGGGAGGAAAGAAAATGAAATTCATGCAACAGCAGAGAAAAACCTGAGGGGGAGGGGAAAGATGAACATGCCATTTGGGGATTTTTGAGACACGATGCCCTCTGAGGGAGCCCAGGTGTCGTGCTTGGCACATGCTTTGCTCAGTTACTGAGAACTCAGAGCTATTTTGAAACTACAAGCTGGTATCATATGAGTGAGTGTATAACACGTCTGCCGTACTACGCTTGCCTCTCCTTCAAGTTTCAGCTGCTTTGATCTCCTAACTACGCAAAGCACATAAAACTCATGCAATTACTTACCACTGCCATATAAATGTGAATTTTGAAATCTGCCCATCCGTATTCATTCTATTTGAGTTTAGATGTAATGCTGATAATATAGCAACACTTCACTTGGCTTAAATGAAGCCATCCATTAGCTAGACCTGTGTGTGGATCTAAATCCAAATGTACAGTTTTAGAATCATAGAATCACTAAGGTTGGAAAAGACCACGAAGATCATCTAGTCCAACTGTCAGCCCATTGCCACCAGAGCTGAAAATATCTCTGGATTTCTCTTCAACGTGGTAAAGCTTTAGTTCATTTTTCTCTTTTATGGAGGACTATGGACTTATGTAATCTTGATTTCTAGTATAATCACGAACTTGCAGCTGATACCTGTTGTGTGGCCTCCGGGCAATTCTCTGGTGCATCATCCATAGACTCCTCTGCCAAAGTCCTGACTACTGCAAGCTGGGATTTTTCAGAAGCAGATGTCCTGTGATTTTCATGTTTTTACCCCCAAGTTCTTAGGTACTTTAAATATAATTGCCAAACTTTAGGTATCACGGCGTTAAAATTAATGCTGTTTGTTGCTGTCAATGTGTACGCAAGTGACACAGAATAAAACTGAATAGCTAACACAAGGTAGCTAATTCTGAAAAGTTCTAGAATGAAGCTATGGGTGCTTGCCTAGTGTCTTATGAGCAATCACAACTTTTGCCAAGAAAGCAGACTGTTTTCTTAGATTATCTCTCCTTGCTCTCAGTGGTAAGAACAGAGAATATATAAACTATATAACAGCCAAAGGGCTTAATATTCAGTATTGCTACAACAGGTTTATAAAGGGGGGATGAAGTGGAGAGGGAAGGAGGGTGCTGGTGTGGGAACATTCTGCTCACTTTGCTCTTTGAGTTATTACTTTGGAAAATGAAAAACTATTCTCTTTGCTTTAATACTTCTGATGCAATAACTGGCACTGCTGGGAAAGAGTAAGCTTGACTGACTCATTTCATGCACCAGTAAGATTTTTCACGGCAGTGTCTGTGCAATTAGTTAATACTTGTGAAAATTTTTGTGTTCAATGATGGGACACAATTGAGAACTTTTGAGATTAAGAAATGCAAGGAAGGGTAGAACCTGACTAACTGAAATATGAGTTAGAGAACTGGTTTCGTTCACAACCATCTAGAAAAAAATCAGGCAGCAGAACTGTGAAAAGTTTCATTCCTCTGAGACCCAAGGAAATGAGACCTAATTTCCCCAACTTGCTTTGCAAGTGAAATACAACCAAAGCCTGGGGAAGAAATTATGACAGTGACACACTCCTACATCTATTCACCTGGCAAAAGGCACTAACAGCCAATCTATCAGCCACTCCAAAGCAGCAGGTGTCTTGGGGTGCTCATAAAGCCTGACAACTATAAATTTTCCAAAATCTATGAATGTCTGTACCCACAACACAAGCTAAAGATTCTGAGAAATTCAATATATTCTTTATTCAGTTATTTTCCCCACCCACAGAGGAACAGCTTCTGCTGCTTAAAAATGAAAGTGAGAATGACAGGTGAAATGGGAAAACCATTTCACATACCTGACACCTAGTTACCTTTTCACATTTGAAGGTCATTTATGTGTTTTGAGTGCTGTATTAATTGAAAAGGGGATTCATCAGCTAAGTTTGTTCAGTATCTGCTTCTCATTGGGTACTGACAGGAAAGAAAACATTTTTACTCAGTGTACTTGAAGGTAGTAAGGTTTCTGTGCTATGTCTAAAATGTGAATAGCAATGCTCAGAAATGTCTGTTTTAGGTAAGGTGTAGAGAATGTTCTGTGAACCACAAATGAAAGATGCTATAGACTTAGAAGAACCAATCCATCTGAAACTTCTCAATAGTGAATACAATGATTAACTTCACAAATGGAGGAGAGAAAAAACAGACTTTAGCACTTTAATGGAAAATAAGTAGTAACTGGGAAGCAAGTCATTGGCTGTCCTGTTTGCCTGGCAATGGAAAATGCCCGCATTTTTCATTTGGACAAACAATTAGGAAGTTGGAAGAAGTAAAAGATGGATTTCTTGTGGACAACTGAAACAAGCCTCATGATTTCAGGCCATCGTCTTCATAAGGAGTTTTAACCAGTCTATATAGAAAACTGGGCAGAGAAGAGCCTCAGGCAGTTCAACAAGGGGATGTGCAAACCCTGGGAGGAATTACCCCATGCTCCATACCCCGTGCTCCATACCGCATGGAAGGAGCCAACCTGCTGTAAAGCAGCTCTGCAGGTAGGGATCTAGTGCTGGTGGTGGACACCAAGGTGAAAGTGAGCCAGCAATGTGCCCTTGCAGCAAAGAAGGTCAACAGCATTGGTAGTTGCATTAGGAAAGGCATCACCATCAGGCTGAAGGGAGGTGAGCCTTTCACTGTACCTATGAGACTGTGTCTGGAGCAGTGTCTGGTTCTGGACTTCTCAGTACAAGAGAGGCAGACACATTGGGATGAATGTAATTTTGGTTGTCCAGAGAGGTCATGGAGTCTTCATCTGTGGCGATATTCTGTATCCAGTCAGATTTGCTAGATCATCTTTTCTTTAGTTTACCCTATTTCAGCCAAGGTTGGGCTAGAAAATCTCTCAAGGTCCTTCCAACCTCAATGATTTTTTGCGTGGGCCTATGAAACACAGATATGACTACCATAGGAACTAGAACCTCACTGAATTCTTATGAAAATGATACTAAGTCATAGCATTTGAACACAAAATTAGAAAAACGAGTAATGAGTTTTCCATATTTTTAAGAATTAATGAGTCCTCATCATTTTGTGAATCACAGAGTCCCAAAGTCTGCCTTTCGATGGACTGTGAACAGAGTTTGCAGGGTTGGTAGCACTGAAACTGCTTTGAAAAAAAGGGATTAACAATCCCCACCACATCAGAGACTATCAGAGCTCTCATCTAGCTGGTAGCTACAGGATAGAGCTTCTCTTATACGCTCTTTGCAATAAGAAAAAATTTTAAAAAGATTGAAAACTGAATGTGTAGCACAGTGGGTCATAAAATGGCTTTTAAAATTTTAAGCACTTCATCAGATTTTGAATGCAGTTGTTTTATGTTCATGGTCAGTTCTTAGCTAATACATGACAAATTTAAGCCTACACAGTTAAATTGCCAATGCTTTTATTGAGTCTAGTCCCTAGGACTCTTTTTCTGGTGTCTCTAGTTTCCTTTGTAGGAGGTAGGAAATGGTTACTTGGGCAGTTAGCCCATACTGCAGGGTTTTAAGTGCTTGGCCATATGTACATAGAGATGTTTCTGCATCAATGTGTGGGGAAAAGGAGGAAGTGGTATTGGAGCCAAACATCTGTATGTGTCCATGAAAACACTGTCTACAAAGAGAAGTGTCTAAATGTGACTCTCCTGTATTCTGCTACCTCGACTCCCTTTAACTGTGCAACTTCTCCTGAGTTTCAGCAGGGCTCACTTTCTTTAAAATACATCTGGAAATAGTAATGATAATATCAATATTTTAAAATAGATGAGTGAGTGAGAGTAGGCAGTGATAAATTTAGGACTCTCATATTTGGTTCCCTCTTCTGCTGCAGAATTTCAGCTTCATGTTTTCTATCTCTTACAAAAATGATCTCTTCTTGCATAACCTTCCTATATATTTTCCTTATTTTAAACCCTGTATGGCTGTAGAAGGAAACTGAACAGTCATCCTCATGAAATGCAAAAAGTTTTGCTTTTCATCTAAGGCCTTAATGCTGTCACCAGTATTTTGGCTTTAACAACTTCATCCACAACAGCAAATTTGTGTTGATGTGAAGTTGTTTTTCCTTGTTAATGGCTATTGACTGGCTCATCTGGTGTTGATTTGGTTGATTCTTGCCGTTTGTTGTTCTGGCAAATCTGATCAGCTGGAATGGCAAGACACATCTGCAGGTCCAAGAGGCATATGTGTAATATGCAGCTATCATCTCCACATCTGGTTTTGCAGAACTACTATGTAATAGAGTGGACTTGTCTATTTAGTAACGTTGTTTGTGTGTGGAAACTATATAGTTACATACGGTAAGTTCCCAGTTACCCAAACCGCCATTTATAAACTGTCTCTGTAATTCCCTCTTCTCTTGACTTCTGATGATATGAACTCAACGTTATCCAAATACACTGGATAAACCAAATGTGGTTTGGCAACTAGGCTTCTATTATATTTAAGCTTGATTCATAATGTGGCAATAGTCTGGTAATGATGCGTATTCACTTTTCCATAACGTACTCAAAAACCTGTGGATAAAATATGGCTGTGTAAATGCTAGGATTGTTTTGCTTCAAATTGCAGTGGGGAAAGAAGAGGATGTATTTTTAAGAGCACACAAAAAATGTTTCCTGCTTACTCAGTTACAAAGGACTGTAAGAAACAGTGCAGATGTCTCCGTTGTGCTCTCCATGATGCCTTCCCAGGCTTTCCTGCAGATAAAATTTGGGTTAATAAAGCTACTGGAATCAGACCTTTTTCTATATTGTTACACATTAATTCTTGAAAAAATTGGTAACGTGCTGCTCAGCTCTTTGTCCACTACTTATGCTCAGAAATAGCGAAACCACCTCCACTTTTCTTCCACTGCAGAAATAGTTCCTGCCCAGCTGGGAGCATCAGCGTGACTCCAGCCACAGCCCCACTTATATCCCCTGCATTAACACAGCAGTGAATTTCTTGAAGCTTGTCATACCTGAGCTTGTGTGATTCCAACTCAGCTTTGCAGGCTTGGGCTTTTTCTGCTGAGAGGGTTTGTGACAACCTGATTCCCTTCCAATTCAGTAATCCATACCAAGCTGATGGAGTTTGCTTCTTGTAGCTTTTTGCCTGCTCATCACCCTCCTGTGTAAACAGACTTACTGCTGCTTCAGCTCTCCGATGCTTCTCTGGGTGCCTGTTGCTGGAGGAGTTCCTCCGGAGTTCTCCATCAGGCAGAAAAAGCTCTCGAGTCCACAGTCGGAAGTGTTTCAGTAGCACCTGTAGTCAGAGCTATGTTTTATGGCTAGCTCTCTTATACTAACCTCATCATGTGACTTATACGGTATGTACTGTATGTGAAGCCTAGCCAAAGTCTATGGCAAAGTAAAGATATGCCCAGGAGTAACATCTTACGGGACCTAAGCCATTGCTTTTCATTGTGGCAGATGGCATGTGTTTTGTTTACCGAGTGCTGTCTGTTATTAGCTTATGCTTCCTTTTTTAATATAACAAACAACATTGCTGGGCAACACAGCTAGGAGGTTGTGTGAGGCCCCGTTTGCTTTGCTGCAGCTGATCAGCTGGGCTCGGGAGGGATGTTCGGCAATGAAGGGAGATAGCTTCTTCCCTAGGGTCCAGCAAGCCTCCTGGGGAGTGAAAGATGCTTTAAGACAAGAGAGAGTTAACCGCAGAGATAGAAAAAGGGTGCCAGTCTCACAGGTTCACCCAGCTCTGAGTCTGCCTCAGGAACAGAAACAGGGAGACTGCTGGAAGAAGAAAGAGAGTATAAAGCGCGCCTCAGAGGAGAAAGAAAGATATTTTTCATGGCATACCCAATGGAGCTCTGCAGAATCTGCTGTGGCACAGAAAATCAGTGAACCAATTGCTGGAAAGGGAGCACACCTGAAAAAAGAATCCTTCCTGCAAGCAAGCCAGCATATTTGATTACAATATTTCTGTACTCAGATTTCTGTATTTTAAAATAATATGTTTTGAATCTGTTGTTCTGTTAAAGCCTGGTCTCTGGGTTTCAAAACCTTTTTGGCATATTGAGAGAAGTTCAGCTCGTGAGAGAGGTTCAGGAAGGTTCACTTGAGAGTTCTTGCTGATTTTAGTCATTTTGAGTTTGAATAGATCTAGAGAAATTCATTTTTGAGGACATTAAAAATTAAAAATAAAAAAGTTTCGGTTGCGTTTTGTTTTGGAATTAATTTTTCTCTGAAAGATAGGAAGTTGAGAATGTTTGAAATTAGAATACTTTCAACAAAACAATGACTGGAACTTCAGCTGCAGCCTAGATTAGACTTCCACAAACATTTAACTAAATGATTGTGAACACATCAGAAGCACCAGTTTTTGATGAAATGTCACTATTATCTCACTTAAGAAGAAGATCCTGGCTTTCTAAAAAGTGGTATCAGCTGACTGGATTTTTCTGACTGTTTAAGAAATTCCTGCTGATTACAAATTGTCTTTGTATGAATTCTAAACCAGAATTCCTCTGACCAGCTGCTCTTACTGAAGTTCCCACGCTGTTTTCGCAGTAACAGCGGAAGTGTATTGGTTCACCAGGCAACCCAGTCCAAAATTCTCTTAACATTAGGTAAACTTTGCCTAAATAACTTACTCTCCTGTTTCCCATATGCCCTCTAAGCCACTTTTAATAGAACCGAATATCATTCTTTTTGTCTTTTCTGAAGCCTTAATGTTGTTTGTTTGTTTTTGTTTTTAGTAAATACAGGATTCAGTAAGCTATGACTCAGCCTGCAGCTCCACTGCGAGTCTAGCTATCTGTGACAGTTTACACCTGTTGATGATATGGGACCTTGAGTGTTTCCTTACTTTGGGACATTGGAATAGATGGGTCAGAGTCTCTTCCTGGCCCTGGTTTGGATTTCATGGCGAAATGTCTGCTGTGCTCAGAAGAGAATAGCTTAGTACCTGGAAATGACTGCTGAATCTTTGGTCCGTCAAAGCTGTGGTTAGAAAAGTCTCTCATTCTTTGTTGGGTTAATGTGTGACCTTCCATGTGTCCTTCATCCTCTTTCTTCATTCCAGTAGGTGAAAAATGATAACGCTTACCAGCTTTCTTAGGTTTATTGTGATAATTAATTGACTAATAATTTTAAAGCCCTCCAGCTTATCAGAAGACAGTTCAAGGTATTATTTGCTTCTATTATTAATGACCTAAGAATGGTTTGAACTAGCAAATAAGAAGTGAAAATGTATATATCCCGTTATTGGTTCCAAGAGACACCCACTGCTTCTAAATCATAAAAGGAAGCACAGATTGTTTGGCAGGGTTTCCACTACTGGCCATGAGTGATTCGCACTGAAATTGCTGAATCATTCTGCACATCGTTTTAGGTTCTTTAAAAACCTGCGTGTTCGGTAAATCATCGTGCAACTCCGATGCTGCTTAAATTAACAAATGACTTTTATCAGGCCATTAAGTCAGGCTTTTAAAAATTTATACAGCTGCTGTAGATTTGTGTAAAGCATTCAATATGCTTGATCATTCTGCATTGATTTTAAAATTCAGAAGCATTGGCCTGAGCTTTACAGCACCTCCTTGGTATAAACCTCCTTCAGCTCTTAATGGCCTTAATTTGCTCTAACTGGTACATGTTCCGTGTGTGAATTTAAGGAGTGAAGTTAAGAGCGTTTGGGCATAGTCCAGTTGGAGGAGGAGAAGATTAAGGAAACATCTATGACGTTCCCGAAGGCCACAGGTGCCATGGATGTCTTACTGCTGTTTGTGCCTTTGGAAATCTGAGGTGCAGAAAACCTTGATTCTGCTCCTCTTGAATTCAGTGGTAAATCTCCTGCTAATTGGGTTGGAGCAAAATCCAGCTTTAACTGCATGAGTCACCCCATAAAGGAGCAGTTCTTTCAAAGGGTATGGAAAAATGGCTATGGGCTGCATCCTAAGAACACATGGGATAACTGACCCTTTTATAGCACCAGTGGAGAAAACTGACAGGGGCTTTTGGAATGGATGTGGTATTTGCTTCTAGGGTGTGGAGTGGTGAAATCAGTTCTCTTAGGGGAAGTGCAGCTTTCTGCTGTTTGTTTTTTTCTGCCTGCGTTGATCTTTCCAGTTGACAGTCCAGAATGGACTCCTTTTTGTATGTGATTTGCTGTTAACTGGATATTTATCTGCATGCAAATCTTACTGTAGTGCTGTTACTACATTTAGTAAATATTACAAGCTTTTTATTACGCTGTTAGTTCTTCTTTAGCTGAAAGACATGTTATTTCTAGGGATGAATGAACAGATCTAAAATGGTTTAGTAGTAGAAGAGTTAAGCAATTTGAACAGTAATCAAGCCAGCTGTTCCAAGTTGGCATCTCTTCTCTCTTCATCCGTGGACAGGACTAAATTTGGAATAGTATAGTCATTTTAGATTATATTTGTATTATATTCCTATTGTTGAAGCTTTAGAATATCTTACCCCAAGGAACAGGTGGCATAATAGTAGTGAAAGTCTGGCTGGTGCATATGTGTGACCCAATTGGTGATAACTGCATCTATTTCAATCCAGACATTGGTAAAAGACTTTGTGATCAGCAGCCATGAGGATTCTATCACTTGGTCCTGTAACCTTCTAAGCCAGCTCTGCTCATTGTAGCAGCAGTTCTGCGTATTTGTCTGGTTCAGATTTCTGACCTGTTACCCTAGCTGCTAGTAATGATGCTGTTGCTTGGCTATCTCTAAGTCCCATCAGTTGCATTATCCATTGTCAGCTGAATTCCCCAGTCACTGTTGTACGCTCCCGCTTACTGGGTTTCCAGGGGGAAGATATAAAAGTGCATGTTGTGGCTCTAGAGGTTCCACTCTGAAGGCATCTGACCGTGATTAGAAAGTAAATTAGAAAGTTGCTTTGGGATAACAGAAGATTTGAGAGAAACGTGTAGTTCAAAGACACCACTTCTGGGATTGCAGGCTATGGCAGTCAGGGTTTGCAGTGATGGACACTTGCTCAACACAGCAGCTCTACAGATCTTGCTTCTCTCAGGTGAATGCTGCGTTGCCCTCAGGTTGCTCACCCCGTACCGTGTTCTCCTGTTCAGAAAGTCTATCTCCTCTTGGTGACGGACTGATGCCTGAAAGGCCGATGTTCATGTTCCTAAAGCGATTGGTTTGGGACTTTGTAGGTACAGGTATTTCAAGTGTTTTCTGGTAGGACAGTGCTTGCTGTGGAGAACAGGTAGTCTTGTATCTGGAACAAAACATGAGGGAAGACCAATATACAACAGTATATTGCACTGAGGGAACGCAGCACTACCACAGAAGTGGTGCAGAATGGCTGGATCTTGGGACAAAGTGTCATTAAACCCTGTTGTCCTCGTGAATCTCTTGTATTTTGGTAGCTGAAACTAGAATGTTATCTTCCTTGCTGCAAATTGCTACATTTGATGAAATGCTATAACTAGATACTCTGGAAGAATTAACTTTCTAATTTGTCACTTTTTCTGTGCATGAGAGAATATAATTATGAATTTCTGCACAAACATTTGGATAGAATCTGTTTCTTATTCTGTTAGCATCCTATTCTAAGGGAATTGCTTGCGCAGTTAGGTGCTTCCGAATATTGAGAGATCGGGATCTGATCCTCAGGCATCATGGACGTGATGACAGGTCCTCAGAAGCAGCCATCTTTCATAAGTAAGGAAAGTTCTGATCATGCTGATATACACTAATGTCTCACCTTTATTGTCTGGAATTTGGATGCAATTTCTAATTTTTTTTTCTATTTTGTCTTGTGGTGTCACTGTAGAGAACAACTTGGTAGATGCACACTCTTTTCATTTAAAACATTTCTCTGAAGAAGGGCTGGAATAGAAACTCAGGACTTGAACGACCTGAAATGCACTTCTTGCTTGCTCTCAAGCTGGAATACAGATTGAAATCCCATTCTTAATAGTGGGCCACTTGAAGATACTCCCCTATTTTGATGGAGAATTCAACTTAAAATCCCAGTTAAAATTTTCATAGTGTATTCTCATTCTTTTAGTTTCTCTCCATGGTTTCCACAGGGCAATTTCCAAGATCTCAAAATATTCACATTTCTAATGTGTTTTTTTCCCCTTAATTTTGACAGACATTCTTTTAAGGTGGCTCTTACAACAATTACTGGCATGTATAATTGAATTTCAGACTAACAATGGTAAAATCTCACTTCTTTTCATACTTTCCCTCTGCCAATATCTGTGGACTTTTCACTTGCTACTAATGTAAAGGTGAAAATAATTTCTGTGCAGATGAACCATTCAGTTTCCTGATGAACCATTAACTTTCATTAGCTCTCTGAGGGAGGAAAATTTAAGAAATGCATTAGTTGTGTTCTGGCTCTTAGGGGAAAAGAAGAATTTCCTTTCAAGTGAATGCACCTCTTCAGCTATCAATGCTTACAGCTCTAAATGAGACTCTAGTCTGGACTAAGGACTGGGATTCTCCGTGCAGCAGCAGAAAGCTTGCAAGGGAGGCTTGCCGTGGACCACTTTCAAATGGCACTTGCAAGAAACACCATGCCAACAGACTCAGGTTTTCACAGCTGAAGTCCTCTGAGCTTTAGGTCAAGATCTCTTTCTGACGGGCTGAATTTGTGAGTAGCGTGACAGGTGACGTGGGATACGATCCTGTTTGTTGTATGTTAAGGAGTAGCAGTAGGAGCTGCTTTGTGTTTAGGTCTGTATGCTGAAGATGCAGCAGCAAGTCCGACCTGCTTCACGGGGGAAAGCTGGGAGAGTCACAGACTGTATCCAGTACTTCTGTCCTTATTGTAATTCCAGTGTCTGTACAGAAAGTCTCTATAGATCATTCTTCTTCCAGTTTCAGAATCCTTCCCTCTCTCATCAGCGTAGCACAAACAAAAGCAAGAAATGGGATTTGTGCCTGTCTAGACTGGCTTAGAAAAGGTGATGGATATGTACCCATCGAGTTGTAGTGGGGGAAAAGGCCAGTTTCTCAAAGGTAATATTCCTATGGTGCACTTAGCTAGGGGAGATTTCTTTCCAATATAATGCCTTTTGTACTCAGGGTGCTGCAGAACACTTTGCAATAATGAATTTGAACTCCAACACCTATGTAAGCACATGTAGCTGCAATTATGTATTTGGCGAGAGCTCACATCCTGTCTAGAACAATTTGAAGTATTATAAAACATGCAGATACTTAGTTCAAGACTTAAGTGCGTTGTCTTCCAAAATTGCCATATACCCTTAAACATCTGTCTAGCGAGCCAGTGGCAAGCATAAGACCCTTTGAACATCTTTCCCAAGCATATGCCTCTAGTAGACGAGTTGTTTTTATACAATGCCAAGTTCATTGTACTCAATTGTTCATACTGAATCTCAAGCCACAGAAGCCCATGCTTGTCTGACTCACTGTTTTCCTCCAAAAATGCTTCACCATTTGATGTGTTCTGAAGATAAATATGGATGAAATCATGCAAAACTAAGGGGCTGGTGCTGGAGTATGAGTAAAGAGGCAATAGGCAAAATTTACTCAAAATAATATTGAGTCAGCCTCAAAACCGTTTATGTGCTGTTGAAGGATTTCCCTCAAATTGTCCGTGGTGGTTTTCTTTTCAAGTCCTCCAGCTGCCTGCTCAGGCATGGTCAGCCAGACCGAGTTGCCTGGGACTCTCCCCAGCTGGGTTCTGTGTTTCTGCACAGATGGAGACTGCAGCCTCTCTGGGCAATCTATTCCAGTGTCTGATCACCCTCACAGTTAAACAAAATCGAGCAAAAACCCCTTCTGTTCATACAGAAATTTTTGTATTTCGACTTGTGCCAGTTGCCTCTTGCACTGCCATGTTTTAATTCTGCTGCACTTTCTGCAGTGGCTATTATAGTTTGTATGTGTCAATTCTATCAAAACACTTGATTTCTCGGTTTTGAATTTGAAAAATTTCACTTGTTAACACCTTAGTTTCCTCAAGGAAAACAGATACTAGAAAACAACTATTTCCTCCCCCTCCTTTTGAGTCAACAGACTGCAATAATAATAATAATAATAATAATAATAATAATAATAATAAATCTTCTAAGTAGACAACAGTGATTTCATTCTGTTGTGTTTGTGCCATGGCTGTAACAGAGCCCAAGGGGTGGTGAGGGGAGCAAATGAAAAAATCTAGAAATAGCTTGGTTTGAGTAATTCTGGGCCTTTATGTACAGACAGAACAGGTAGAATATATTTATGACCATCAGCTGATGGCTCCAGTAGAATCATAGCCTTAAGCTAGAGTAACATAAGTAAAAAGTGTTGTCCTCAAGAATGATGGCATTTTTCAAGGCCTGTTCTTAACCCTGTGGGTGAGATGATTCAGCTTTGCAGTCACAGCACAATTGTTCTCCAAGGCAGGCACCCCTTCCCTGCGTGGCTAATGAAAGGCAGCCCAAGCCAACTCTCCTCTCCTTACCTTTGAGCAGTAAAATGCAATTTTATCTGATATGGACAAAAGTTTGCGCTAGTCCTAATCCTGATTATTAGCATGGAAAGTACTTCTCAGCCATTTAACAGCAGCTAAAACGCTGTGCACAGCCTCAGCTGTTACTCTTGAGCACTTCAGAGAAATGCATTAGTTAATTACTAACTGTTGTTACTGCCAGCTGGTACCTGGTTAAGTCTGCCGTTTATTTTACTGCAGCCTGCTGTGGAGTAGCTCTTCTGTTTCATGGTATGCGCAGGGTTTTCCTTGAATCTGGGAAACTGGATAAAGGTAACAGCCCTGGCTGTTCTTAATGGCTAGCTCTTTTGTGAACCTATATTTCCCAGATATCTGCTTCCTATTATTCTGTTTCATATCCCACTACTTAGGAATTTAGCACTAGCTTCTGTGCCTGGATTCTGCTGCCTACAGATGGCCTAACACAGGCAGCAGAAGTTGCTTCATATTCTTTTCCACAGATGACACCTTTAGGAGCAACTACTCCGACTGCTCTCCAACAACGTTTGCTCATCCTTGCAGCAGTAGCTGCTAAAGCTGCACACGCTGAGCTCTATCACACAGCAGCTCTAGTCAGTAACTGTAACAACATCCGTGCCTTTCATCTTAATAATAAGCCAATAAGAGTCGTGAATTATCCATTTTACTGGCCAAATTGGGTGAGAAGAATATAGTTTCAAGTCAATTGAAGCATACAATCTACCTCAAACTAAAATGATTCTTTCCTGAATTAAATATTTATTTCTCCCTGTTTCTTCTTTATTAGAAATTTGATTTCACTTTTTAGAACACAGATTTTAGATTTCTAGAAATCTATCTGTTGGAATTCTCGTCTAAACTGTGTGAATTGCTACGGGAATCTCAAAACTTCAAACTGACAACTTCAAGTGAAGACACTTGTACTCATTTCTGCTACATACCAAATATAGTTTACTTGTTTTTATTATGTTGCAAGTGTTTATACACCCTCCAACACAAACATATTCATGAGCTTTTTAGAATCTACTTGGCCCCAACAGAGGCTGCATTCTGCTAAATGGCTGCAGTGTGATAGGGGCAGTTCTCAATTTGAGAAATGTTTCTCACCTTTTTGCTGAGAGAACCTCGTATATGTACAGGTGGTCACACCACATTCTCCCCTTAAAGAAATGATTCACACTTTTATTATTACTGAAACAAATGCGTTTCGCAATGCGGTAGTCAGCAGATGACTTCTTCTAGTGGCATAACGGGTTCGTGATGGCAATTACAAGAAAGTTGTACACACATCTAATACAACAATTCTGACAAAGGAAAAGGTGAAATAAATCCCCAGGAGATGTTTTGGAATGAGGCAGCAGAGATTTCTGGATTCTTTGGCTTTTAATTTATGTGAAGTGTAAAAAAGCAGGAACAAGGACTTCTCAGAAAATCTCCCTCCCTCAGTTTACCAACCCTCAAAGCATTAAATTGCTTTCTAGTTCTCAGCACACAAACTCCTAACATATGACACGGTGTCAAATAAAACAGGGGCCATAGCAAAGCTTTAGCTTAATAAAAACACAAATCTTATCTCTGTGGTTTTGTAGTTTTGTATGTTACGGGATTCTGTGTTGGTGTTGGTTTGCTAAATTGTTCATAATTGAGCATTTAGGAACACTTAGTATATACTGAGTTTGATTTATGAAATGTACCTAGTAGTCAAAAGATTTATGATTCATATCAGCAATTTATGTATCTTGCAGCACCTGATTTATTAATCAAGAAAATAATTTCCCAGTTAGGCAACAGCTTTGCAAATATGACTGATTTATGTGTGTAGGAAATAATGGATAGTTCACGTACCTGATTTATAAGTAGCATTACTGTCATACAGATGGTTTGAAACTCTGTACTTTACACATTGGATGTAAATATCTATTTTATTAATAAGAATGGACTGATTTATATGACTGATTTGTAAATCTTGACTCTGGATTTTAGCAGGAGTCATGCTCCAATGTGCTTTATTTCTCAAACAGGTTATTTTCCGAGGTCTAGATTTTGTAATCATGGTTTAGTTTATGGACGTTTATTTTACATTCTTCTTGCTTCCTGTTCTTACCAAGATGAATTCCTTTCTTCACCCTTTTTAGGGTACTGTCGTGATGAATATTGTATGTGGGTGTTTTTCCTGTCACTTCACACCTCTCGTAGTGATGCTTTCTGCACCGCCTTAGTATTTACCAATATTTTCTGACCTCTGTTTTTGTCCGGGTGCCATTCAAGAGCAGGCTGTGCTTTTTCCTAGTAGCTGCATACAAATTACCCTGCAAAAAAAAAAAA